>CAOLHI010000918.1:0-472962 GCA_948474755.1 Ctenosaura bakeri | reverse complement strand
CACCATGTATACGTAACTATCTTATAAAGTAGAGGTAACGTAACTTATTATATTCCATTATTTTCTCTGTCTCAAAGTTATATTTCGGTTAGATTCCCAAAACATATGTCTTATATAATCTTCTAATTTATTTAATTTTCCATGTTTTCCATAAATTAAAAAATTCCTTTCCATAGTTAACAAAGCAATTTATCTGATGTACTTCCTGACTTCCTTTTTTGGGTTTATTCCTGCATGCAAAGTAAGAGGTACCTCTATTTACATCATAAACTTTACTTGCAATTTTCTCCATTTAAATCTAACAACCTGTTTGTCCACCTATTGTTATACAATTTCCAGATTTCTCCATTTAATCTAAGAGTATTGCTAGTAAGAAAAAATGTTCTGCTTCTATAGAAATCCATGTCAGTCTTTATGAGAATGTCTCCAAATTTCCTTTTTAAATGTTTACTGGATTGCACTCCGTCTCGTTTTCGTCCTTTACAGTCCCCTTGAGAGTTTTAGTCAGTTTATCACAGTCTTTCATTCCCATGAGCTTTGAAAGCCATTCGTCAGGTTCTGGTATTCGGTCAGTCTTCCAATATCTCGCATAAACAATCCTGGCTGTTGTGGCCATAGATAGTACTACGCCATTCCGCACTGCACTCTTATAGCGCGATTATTCCACTTTCAACCTCCTATGGAATCCTGGGGTTTACAGTTTAGGGAGGGGCTGGCCGGAAATGGCCAATATTAATTTTTTCCTGTTGAGTTGATCTATATTAGGAACGATGTTTAGTAAGACAAGTTCAGGCGACATTGGAATATTAATTCTCAGCATGACTTTATTAATGTTCTTCCGAAATCTTTTTGCTTTCGGACACGTCCACCACACATGAAGGAATGATCCTTCTTCCTTCTTACATTTCTTCCAACAGTCCCTTTGCCCCGTTTTATACATCTTATTCAGTTTGGAGGGACTCAAATACCACCTATAAAACATTTTTAGATAATTTTCTTTTAGATTCTGCGACAGAGTAACTTTTTGTGTCCTTCTCCAACCTTTTTCCCAGACTTCCAACTGCATCTGTTTACTGATGTTCTGCACTCATTTGACCATCACCTCTTTTATCGTTTCTGTCTTCAATTCTCTATTCAGCATAAATTTGCTAATTTGTGATATGAGATGGGTTTATCAAAAATAGCTACTCCAAACTCAATCTTCTCTAATTTACCTTTTTAGATCCATTTTAAACCTTTCCTTAATTTGCATATATAAGAACCACTTTACTGGGAAAACCTTCTCCTAATTCATTCCTTGTTTTTAATCTATAATTTTCTTCCTCTATTTTTATATCTTTATATCTTCCCTGAGTAGCTTTCCACCTCCCATGTGCGAGAGACCCATTGCAGCATTTTCTTACAGATTTTACTCTTGAATTTTTTCTAGATACTTCGTAGGGATTTCCTTATATAATGATTTTGGAATTCTTTGTCAACTTTTTCTTTTCCATACCAAAGGTATGCATGCCAACCAAATCTCATGTCCAGACCTTCTAGCTTTAAAGTTCATTCATTTTTTTACGGTTTATCCGTGACAGCCTATTTGCATAATAGTATAATTATTTCAGATCTGGAAGGTCGCAACCTCCTTTTTCTCTTTTCTCCATTAACAAATTCCATTTAAACCTTGGTTTCTTTCCTTCCCATATGAATCTGGAAAGTTCCGTTTGACATAATTTGAACAATTTATCATTTATAATTTTTGGGAGGTTCTGGAAAAGAAAATTCATCCTTCGGAGGACGTTCATTTTAATGACTGCCATTTGACCTAAAAGTGACAATTTCAGTTTACTCCAATTCTGGATTTCTTTCTTAATCTCTTTCCAAACTTTTGTATAGTTGTTTTCATAAAGCTCTGTATTATGTTCTATTATCCAAATTTCCAAGTACTTGATTTTCTTATCAGATCTGAAGCCAGACAGTTCTAGTAGTTCTCTTTCTTCTTTCTCTCTGAGATTTTTCATGAGTACATTTGTTTTTTCTTTGTTTATTTTCAGGCCGGCAACCTCTCCAAATATTTTCATTTTTTCCATTAATTTTTCAATGTTTTGGTTAGGGTTTTCCAGAAAAATTACCAAATCATCTGCATAAGATTTGAGTTTATATTCCTGCCCCTCTTACCTGTATATCTTCTCTGATTTCTCTATACTTCTAAGACTAATATAAACAGTAGTTTATTGGACACCCTTGTTTTCTCCCTTTGTTTATTCTAAAAGATTTTGTTTTCTTCTCCATTTACAATCAAACATGCCCTTGGTCTTTGTATATTTCTTGGATCCAACCAATGAATTTCTGCCCACAGTTCATCTTTTGCAATGTTTCAAGTCCCAATTTACATTTTCAAATGCTTTTTCAAAATCTATGAAGATCATCGCCAATTTTCTTTCATTGTGTTTTTCAAAATATTCCACCATATCTACTACAGATTGATGTTATTTCTTAATAGTCTTTTTGGTAGGAATCCATTTTGATCATCATGAATTAGGGACTGCAACACTTTTTTTTCATCTTCCCACTATAATCGAAGTGAATATTTTATAATCAATGTTTAGTAGAGAGATGGGCCTGCAGCTTCCTGGATCTTTTAAGTCTTCCCCTTCTTTAGGGATTAAAGTAATACTAGCTTCATTCCACAATTGAGGCTTATCATTTACTATTATTTTGTTGAATGTAGCTGGCAAAGGTAGTAGCAGTTCTTCTTCAAAAAGTTTGTAGTATGCAGCTGAAAAACCAGCAGGTCCTGGAGCTTTCATAGTCTTGAGTTTTTGAATTGCTGACAAGATTTCCATTACTGTATGAAGGATGAGTTTAAAATGTTTCTCTGGTCTGCTAAAAGTTTTAGTACGTTTTGTTTATCCAAATAGTCTTTTATGCGTTCTGTTCTATTTTCCGGTATATTTTGCAGATCAGATCGTTTGGAATAGTATCTGCTAATATCTTTTTTACAGACGCTTGATCGGCAAATATTTTCTCTCCTTTCTTTACCTCAGTTATATAGCCTTTTTCAGTTTCCTTTCTTAATTTGTAGGCTAGCCATCTTCCTGGTTTGTTCACTCTTTCGAAACAATTTTGTTTCACTCTTCTAAGCCTTTTCTCTAATTGTAAAGCGTTCCACGATTTGAGTTGTCCTTGTAGAAGTTTGATTCCTTTTCACAAAGTTTAAGTTGCTGTGTTGGTTTTTAATGCCTCTTTCTTACTTTTTCGTTTATTCTGAATTTCTAGGCATTTTTTTATTTATTCTGAATTTATCTAGGCATATTATTTTATAAAGTAACCTCTGATAACAGCTTTGCTGGCATTGCATAAAATCTTCCTCTATGTATCCTGTGCATCATTTTCTGTGAAATAATATTTTAATATTTCTTTGGCCTGTGATAGATATTATTTCTCTGAAGTAATGAGTCATTTAATTTCCAATTTCAACTCTTCCTTTTTGTACGCAGATGTAGTTGTGTTGGATTATGATCAGAAAGGAATTTTGGTAAAATTTCTTTGACGAATGTGTGTAGTTGTTCGGAGATTAAGAACATATCTATTCAAGACATTGTCTTGTGTACATCTGAATAAAACATGAACCCCTTTGAACTCCCATATTTGCGACTCCAAACAACCAGTTAGGTAAAGTTCTCCATCAAATTAAAAAATTAAAAAACTCTTTGGGAGTTTGCCTTGGTGTTTTTTTTTAGGGGTTTTTGAGAAGATCTATCAGTGGTTGGGTTTATGATACCATTCATGTCTCCCAAAAGAAAAATATTTTCTTGATGTCTTTCCTGAGTGTATTTCACAAGTTCAGCCTCAAGTACTTTAAAAAATTTATCTATATTTTCAATAGGAGCATACATTTTTCATAAAAGTCTTTGGCCTTGTCTGGTCTGGTTATTTTATGCCATCTTTGCTTACAGAAAACAGAAATTCCTTCAACTCTCTCCCATTTAAAATTTATCCTGTTTTTTTATAATAATTGAGTAAAAAATGAATAATCTTGTCTTTTTTCCAAGACTGAATATGTTATATCCTTGAAAATTTTTATTTCCTTGTTATCCATCATTAATTTGTAATCGTAATTCTTCTGCAAAATTTTATCTTTGGTCTGTGTTTTTGTGAAACACACTATAATGTCTCTCGGCCAATTTTTTTCCCTGGGAAGTGTTGAACTTACTCTAAAGATCTTGTCAACGTCTGCTTCTAGTTCGTCTTCTGGGATTTCTATATAAGATGCCAGTACAGGGATGATTTTTTCATACAAGTCCTCCTCTGTGGAATCAGAAACTCCCCTTAGTTTCAAGCATTTCTCACAATATCTTAATTCTTGCATGTTGATTATCGTTTCTTCATAATGTTGGGTCTCTCTTACTTTCTTGTATCTGTTTCTAATGGTTTGGTTTTATGTTGTAGTTTCTGTATATCTGTCTTCATTAATGAAATGTCCTTGTTAGTCTTTTCAATTTTTTTTCATTTATAGAGTCCGTTTCCTTTCTTATGTCTATATGGCAGTGTTAACCTACAATCTGATATCTTTCTCCAGTCTTGATGCTTTAGTTACAGTCCAGATTTGTTTTGGTTCTTCTAATCTTGCCTCATGCAGGTTGTCCTTGACCAAACTTAAAGCTTCAAGAAAAGAAAGAGAAACAATTTTCCTTCTCCTCCCCCTTAAAGTATGCTTACTTAATTGCCATTCCTATTATTGTACTGATAATACTATAAATTAATCCAATGCTTAAAACGCTTAATAACAATATCTGTTAAATAAGTCTAGCAATATTACAGTAGGTGCAGCAAGAAAGAAAGAGAAAAGGGAATGAAATGAAGTTTATAATTGATTTCTAAGTTAATAATTAATTTCTAGTACTGTATTTGCTGGTGTATAAGATGCACTGGCATACAAGATGCATCCCATTTTAAAAAAAAATTTCTAGGGGAAAAAAAAACCTAGTTTTTTTAAAAAATAGCATGGCTTCTCCTGTCCCCCTCCCCTCCGTTTTGCAGAGGAAGGGAAAGGGAGAGCACCAGAGGCAGGAAAGAAAGTTCCTAGGATTTTCTCCTCCTCCTTTTCTTCTCTGGTTTGCAGGGGAAGGGAAAGGAAGAAGCTCTGGAGGGCCAAGAAGAAAGCTGCACAAACTTTCTTTTCCCCCCATCTGGAGCTACCTCATTTCTCTTTCCATTCAAAATGGAAGGGAAAGTGGGGGTAGGGGAGGCCGCAAAGGTTCCTTTCCTCCCCTCCAGAGCTTCCCTTCCCTTTCCAGTGCATTTTGCCTCGGTGTTGAAAAATTGCACAGAGGTAAAATGCTTAGGAAAAGGGCTGGTTTTTGCCAGCCGATAAGACCCACCTGAGTATAAGACACACACTATTTTTAAAAGTTATTTTTCAGGGAAAAATGCATCTTATACGCTGGCAAAAAAAGGAATTTGAAGGGGTGTCATATGGAGGATGGAGCAAGCCTGCTTTCTCTGCTGCAGAGACTAGGACATGGAGCAATGGCTCCAAATTTGGCAGTAAGAGCATTTCGACACTGGAATATGCTGCTGTCCGGAAGTGTGGTGGAGTCTCCCTCTTTGGAGGTTTTGGAGCTAGATGGCCATCCCCCCAAGGGAGGGCTTTGATGGGGTCTTCCCCCATGGCAGAAGGGGGTTGGACTAGATGGCCTTTGGGGGTTTCTTCCAACCCTGGGATTCTATGAACCTGAAATCACTAGGAACTTCACAGCTTTCTCTTGGTCTAAGCAAACTGTTTCCTTCATCATGGTTTGACCACTTTCCCATTCAAAGCAAAAGAACAGACGGTAACCTTGTTACGTTAAATGTTAACTTGTAATGCATTATGGCCCAGTTTCTCAGCCGAGGAAGGAGGTGGGCCAGAAAGAGGAGATACAGGGCCCCCAGCCAACCCACCCCCTTTCCCTCTCCTGTCCCTTACCTAGTGGTGCCCGTTCTCCCCTGCCATGCTCGGTGGACACACACGCACACGCACACGTTTTGATATCTCCAGCTTCCCCACTTGTGCAAAGATGTTGCACTCCTAACCCTAGAGAATGGAGAGGGCTAACTATACTTCCAAGCTCTGGGTTGTTGTTTTTTAAATGGCACGCTCATGAGAAATTCTGTTCTACCACTTCCTCCCATCCTTGAAGCTCGCCTCGTTGCCTGGCAAAACGTTTTTATTAAGATCCTTCCCACAAACAATGAAACGTTAAACAGCACAGAAAGAAAGGAAGAAACAAAAACTAAAAGAGAATTAAAGAGAAAAAAACATAAAGAAAGAATAATTTCGCTCCTTGCTTTCAGTGGCTATACTCAAATACATAGGATAGCCTTGCCCTGCTCTTGGAACTGACTCATTCACTTCTGCTAATTATTGATATCAGTTCTCCAAACCAACAGCCATTAAATCATCCTGATAATTAAACCTCTGACCACTCCACCAAGATACGAGTCGTCTAAACAAAACAAAGAAGATTTATCAACTGTATGATTTAACTTGAACCACTTGCGCAGTGTAACCTGTTTAATTTCTAGTTCAAGAATTTCTAATGTTTTATCCTTTGGGGGAACCTCCCCCCGTAAATAAAAATATTTTTTTTTAAGAAAAAGTTTTCTTTTTTTCCTGAAAAAATATCTATCAAGGGATTCCGATCTTTCCAAACTGTCTCCAGTCAAACTCGGTGACTCATTCAGGCTCACCTCGTTGCTGACGGTGGAGTCCTGGTGCATCATGCGCTCCATCGTCGAATCCAAGCTTGCGCCGGAGGAGCACTTGGCCAGGGCCGCGGCGTGGGACTCCTTCTCCCGCTGGCGAATGATGGCTTCGCACCCCAGCCACTCCGCCATGGTCTGTTCATAGCAGGCACGGGTCTGGCTGTCGACCTGGGAGGAAGGGAGAGATGTCGGGAGGCCTTTCTCCACCCAAGTTTAAGTCCTAAAACTGAACCTGGGTCCTGTCCGTACTCAGATCTGAATGCAGGTATGACCCTCCTGAATGAAGTCAGAGTAAAGTCGAAGGCTTTCACGGCCGGAATCCATAGGTTGTTGTGGGTTTTCTGGGATTTAGGCCGCGTTTTATTAGTATTTTCTCCTGACGTTTCACCTGCATCTGTGGCTGGCATTTCAGAGGATCTGGTGGCATGGAAGTGAGACGGAGTAGCTATACTTGTGTGGTCCCCGGGTGAGAGGGAGCAATTTGCATGTGTTACAGTTGGCCTATTGTTGAATGGGATACCCCCCATTACTGTTGTACTATTAGTCAGGGGATATGCATAACAGTGCGCTAAGCACATTAGCAACCCATTGTATTGTTCCCTGCAGAGAGACCTCCAGAGTCTGGGTGGGGTTCATTGGCACATTTTTGAGTCTTGATTTTAGTGTTCTTCCACACTGATCACCAAATCTTTACTTTCCGAGTTTCTTCTTTCCTGTTGAAATTGTCCAGGTGTTTATGGATTTCGATGGTCTCTCTGTGTAGCCTGACATAGCCATTGTCCGAATGGTCCAGAATTTCTGTGCTTTCGAAAACCATTCTGCGTCCAGGTTGGTTTATAACATGTTCTGCTGCTGCTGCTGCTGCTGCTGCTGATTTTTCTGGCCGGACCAGTCTGCAGTGTCTTTTGTGTTCTTGGATTCGTCTTTGGACGCTGTGTTTTGTAGTCCCTGCGTAGACCTGCCCACGGCTGCAAGGTATGCTGTAAACTCCAGCAGAAGTTGGAGGATCCCTCTTGTCCTTTGCTGAACGTAGCAACACAATGGATTGCTAACGTACTTACGCACTGTTATGCATAACCCCTGACTCAAAATACAACCCTGGGGGACATCTCATTTAACAATAGGCCATCACACAGACCAAGTGTAACACATGCAAATTGCTTCCTCCCACTTGGGGACTACACAAGTATATCTACTCTGTCTCACTTCCATACCACCAGATCCTCTGAAATGCCAGCCACAGATGCAGCCGAAACACCAGAAGAAAATACTAACAGGACACGGCCTCAAAGCCCGGAAAACCCACAACAACCGATTAAGTCAGAGTGCTCCTAATAAAAACACCTAATAAAAAGGTGTTAATAAAAGAGGAAGGTGTCACACCTCCACAAGAAGGGTTACAATTTTGGAAGGTGGAGTAACTTGAGCTATAATTGGCTCTGGGGATGGAGTACACTTACTAATAGCATATTTAGCAATAAAGTTACATTCAGCAATAGCAATCGGTTAAATTTAGTTTTAAAAGTGTATGTGTATGTGTGTATATATATATATATATATATTGTTTTTTTTCCTTTTATAATTTTTTCTTTGTTTTTTTTTCCTTTTATATTTGTATTATAATTTATATTAAAAAATATAAAAAAACCTTGTGCTCCCAAACTACACTCAGATTTAGAACAGAAGTGTCCCCAGGTCCAGACGGATTCACCGGAACATATTATAAAGTTTTTCAGGATTTATTAATACCCATTCTTGCTCAGGTAATAAATTCCATTAAAGATTCCAAAATACCAAATTCATGGAAAGACTCAAATATTACATTAATTTTGAAAGAAGGGAAAGACAAGCACGACAAAAAAAGTTACAGACCAATTTCATTGTTAAATATTGATTATAAAATCTTTACCTCAATATTAGCAGTCAGGTTAAAGAAAATATTATTAAATTGGATTCATGGAGACCAAAATGGTTTTTTACCAGGCAGACATTTGAATAACAACACAAGGATAATTATAGATACTATAGAATATTATCAGAAGCATAACCAAAAAGAAATGGCACTAATATTTTTAGACGCTGAAAAGGCTTTTGATAATGTAAGTTGGAAATTCATGATTGAAGTAATGAACGTGATAGGAATTGGGGAAAGATATAAAGGGTGGATACAAACAATTTATGAGGATCAAAAAGCTTGTTTAATAGTCAATGGGAAAAATTGAAACCTTTTAGGATAAATAAAGGAACAAGGCAGGGCTGTCCCCTTTCCCCCTTACTCTTCATTACGTGTTTGGAAATTTTAAATATTAAAATCAGGAACAACAAGGAAATACCAGGAACGAGAATAAAAGGATATGAATTTAAATTACAGGCATTTGCTGACAACATGGCTATAATTCTAGAAGACCCAATTATGTGTATTAAACCTTTAATTGAAACCCTAAAAGAATATGGTCAGATAGCGGGATTAAAAATTAATAGAGATAAATCATTGATGATTACAAAAAATATTACTCAAAAACAAGAAGCAGAGTTAATGAGCTATTCTGGTTTTAAAATAACAAAAAAGTAAGGTATTTGGGGATAATGATAACAAAAAATAATTCAGAACTATATGAGAATAATTATAAAAAAAATATGGAAGGAAATACAAGAAAATTTAAGGAAATGGAAAACTTGCAGTTATTCTTACTTGGGAGAATATCAGTTGTGAAAATGAATATCTTACCAAAAATACTGTTTCTATTTCAAAATTTACCTATAATATTGAATGATAAACCCTTCCATAGTTGGGAGCAAGATTTAAGTAAATTTATATGGAATGGAAGAAAACCCAGAATTAAACGGAAATATTTAAAAGAAACTAAAGAGAAAGGTGGGTTAGGCATGCCAGATTTAAAGTTATATTATGAAGCTTCCTCATTATTGTGGATGAAGGAGTGGATCTCTTTAGAAAATAGTAAATTACTTAATTTAGAGGGCTTTAATCTTTATTATGGATGGCATGCGTATATCTGTTATGACAAATATAAAATTAATAAGATATTCTCAGATCACTTTGTTAGAGAGGCGATCTTAAGAGTTTGGTTAAAACTCAGAAAAAGAATGTACTTAAAAATACCAGGTTGGACCTCCCCATGAAGCATTTTATAAACTAGAAAAAGTAAAGATAAAAGAGTGGATAACTTACAAAGACATACTTAAAAAAGAAAGGAATACTATCAGATTAAAAACTAGGGAAGAATTGATGGGGGAAGGTTATTTAACGCATTGGTTATTGCATAGACAATTAGCAGAAAAATACAAAGAGGACATAAAAGATAAAGGAATACTGTGGGAAGAGACTGAATTTGATAAGATAATAAAATCGGAAGTTAAACGATTTGAGTAAAATTTAGTAAATTGATAAATTGAGTAAAATTGAGTAAAATTTATAAAATGTTACTGAATTTAGATCTGGAAGAAGAGATAGTTAAAACCAATATGATAAAATGGGCTCAAGAAATGGGTCATCCAGTAACTGTAAGACAATGGCAAAAAGCATGGAAACTTAATCAAGAATTTACTAGTAGTTATAATTTAAAAGAAATTTTTTTTCAAGATGTATTACAGATGGTACCTCACCCCAGTTCGATTGTCTAAGATACAGAAAAGCAAGGGAGCCGTTACATGCTGGAAATGTCAGGAAGTAGGTTCTTTCTTTCACATGTGGTGGGGTTGCAACAAAGCTAAAAAAATTTGGTTTCAAATTCATAATCAAATAGAAAAACTCTAAAATCAAATTTAAATTATCCCCAGAAATTTATCTTCTAAACATTTTAGAAGGTTTAGAAGTAAAAATGAAAAGAGAATCTTTGAGAATCCTATGTTATATGATTTATGCTGCACGGCTCATTTATGCAAAGTATTGGAAAGTCAAAGATATACCAACTTTGGAAGAATGGAAGCTCGCTGAAATGGATAAATTAACCCTAATTTTACAAAATAAATCAAAAGAAACTTTTTTTCCAAGAATGGGAAATATTGAAGCCAGTGTGGGAAGAAGAATGGGGAGAATCTGCCATAATGGGTATGTTTGGTTGAACTTAGAGAAGGGAGGGGAAAGAAGAAGAAAAGGGAAAAATATAATACATGTGGAGGAAGTAAGAATTAATATAGTATAGATACAGAGAGATAGAGAGTAGCAGAGCGGAACGATGGACCAGTGAAAGATGGAGTAAAAATGGAATTAAGAGGAGTGGTAGAAAAAGAAGTGAGCAATACCCAAGGTCCAATTTGAAGACGTCATGTATGTTAGTATGTTTGGAAGAAGATGGAAGAATGAAGATATCAGTGTTAGAAGGGAAGGTTTGTATGTTGAGTGGAATGATAAAATACAGGATAGAATAAGATAGGTAATGCATGGAATAGATATAATTGTATACTGTAAATGTGTGGGATGTATGTGGGGTTTTTTTGCATTTTACTTTATGTTTATGTTTTATTATGCTTTTGTGATAAGTACATGTCAATAAAATTTATTTTAATAATTAAAAAAAAAGATTTAGAACAGAAGTGTCTCTTTGGAGCAAAACAAGCATGAGGCTATCGCATATTGGAAAGTTACAGATTTTACACCCTCTCATACAAATTTAGGCACACTTCGCAGTGACTGGTGAAAGTCAGGAATGTCACATCACCCCACCAGTACGGGCGCTTTCGCAGGCTGTTTGTCAGGAGGTTTGGCTAAAGCAGAATCCCAGTCTTTCCCAGCTAAAACTTTCTTTGCTTAGTTTACTGCAGAGACGCCTTGCCTTTCTCCAGCCCTCCTTCACCATCTCCCCAGTGCAGATGCTGCTAAAAAAAATTCCAACTTGACAGAGGAAGAGGAAGAGCAGGAAACAGGTATAAAAAGGCTTTGTAAGAAGGCGTGAAAATAGACATCATACGAAAAGTGACTTATATGAATTATAGCCAATTATAGCTACAGATTCTTGGATTCAGTAGTGGTGGAGTCAGTTAAAGCAGTAAAATGCTTAGGAAATGCTTTCAAACCACAGTTAATTATGTCGTGTAGATGAACCTTTAAAATCTCCTGCTAGGGAGCTCAAGTGATACAATCCAGGGGAGTAAAGCATGCATGGAGCTTGCCAGCTGGGAATTCTTAAGCTCCCCCTCCCCAAACTATAAATCCCAGGAAACTATGAATCCCAGGAGTAAAAAATGTGGCATCAAACTGCTCAGAACAGCACTCACCTCTTTCCTCTCAGCTTCTGTCATCCCAAAACGGTAATGCCCAAGGAGAAAAGGCCAAACGGCTTTCCGGATCTCGTGCTGGACTCCTCCAAAGTAAACCAGCCGCAGCAGCTCCTTCTCTTCATATTTCTGTGGAGAAACTTGAGATGAAAAGAGACCCGAAGCCAAGGTGGGGAAGGGCCTGACAGTATTGCATCGTGCAACCCAACCCACTTGCAGGGGCTTAGTGACCACCACCAGAAACTCCTTTGGAGATGAGACAGCAGACAGGGTCTTTTCGGTGGCTGCTTCATGGTGGTGGAACTCCTTCCCCGATGAGGTTGGGTGGCCCCTTCTCTGCTCTCCTCCAGTGGGATGCAGTTCCATAGTCCTGGCCTTGTGTCTACTGCCCTCACCAAACACGACTATAAGGATGGTGGGACCGGGATTCCCAAAGATCTTAAAACTCAGGCAAGGTCACAGAAGGAGATGTGGTCTACACTTTAGAAGAACAAAAGGAAATGCACAGAAATAGGATGGGAAACCCCTGGCTTAACCTGTGAAAAGGATCTTAGGAGACCACAAGCTGAACATGAGTCAGCAGTGTGACACAGCAGCTAAAATAGCCAATGCGATTCTGGGCTGCATCAATAGGAGGCAAGTGCCTAGATCAAGGGAAGTGATCGTCTCACTCTATTCTGCTTTGGTCAGAGACCATCTGGAACAATCCTGTGTCGAGTTCTGGGCACTGAAGTCCAGGAGAAATATGGACAAGCTGGAAAGTGTCCAGAGGAGGGCGACCAAAATGATTGAAGGTCTAGAAACCATCAAGGCCTCTGAGGAGCGGCTTAGGGAGCTTGATAGGTTTAGCCTAGAGGAGAAAAAGTTAAGCAGAGACTTGATAGCTACATTTAACTATTTGAAGGGATGTCATACAGAGGATGAAGCAAGCCTGTTTTCTCCTGCTTCCAGAGACTAGAACACGGTGCAATGACTTCAAACTTCAGAAAAAGAGATTCCATCTAAACGTTGGGAAGAACTTTCTGACAGTAAGAGCAACTTAACAGTGGAATCTGCTGCTGCCTCCATGGAGTGTGATGGAGTCTCCTCCTTCTTTGGAGGTTTTTAAGCAGAGGCCGGATGGCCATCTGTCCAAGGGAGTGCTTTGATGATGTCTTCCTATGTGGCAGAAGGTGACTGGACTGGATGACCCTTGGGTCTCTTCCAGCTCTAGGAGTCTATGATTTTAGGAAGTCTGCATGTAAGGCATCCATACCGTGCTGTCCTGCAGAAACGCCTCCCAAATCTCCGCTGTCAGTCCTGAACTGGCATCACGGGGAACATCGGGGGACACAATGTCATGGTTCACCAGCGCCGACAGATGCGTCTGGACAGTGGAAAGGTGGCGGCAATAAGCAAGCCCTGTGACATGGGGGGAGATTTGTGGATGGGCCCAGAAATACCTGGTGAGTCTCTGAAGCGACCTACCCAACCAACAAAGAAAAGCCAGTGACATTGCCTCCATTCATCCCTCCGCTGCCACCAGCCATGGGGATCTGCTAGATGCCCTCACGATGCTCTCGTGTAAGGTACAAGTTGTCTTATGTTCTACCGCCGGACACCACCATTCAGAGACAGCATAACTTCTGGTCCCAAACATTTTGGGTCAGAGATACTCATCTGAATCCTGACACCAGCTCTACCACTTGCCTCTTGTTCTCTCTCTGACTCATAATCTAACTTCGAACCTGACTCAACTAATACTTCTCACTCCATACTCTCAACCTCTCCCAACAGATCCTTGACTTAGTACATCTACCCTGCATGCATGTGTGCGCGCCATCAAGTCACCTCCAGGCTATGGAAACCCCACGGATTTCACAGGATTTTCTTAGGCAAGGAGTGCTCAAAGGTGGTTCTCCCAGTTTCTTCTCTCAAATATTGCCTGCAGCATCTGGTGTTTGTTGGTGGACTGCCATCCAAATACCAACCAGGGCTGGCCCTGCTGAGTATCCAAGACCAAATGCAATCTGGTGGTCTTAGGTTATTTGGGACAACTTGCATTGCACTGACATATTTTATCATACTTTACCATAATTTATCTAACATATACAACAACATTTTCCCTCTGGAAAAATCCACAACATCCCAGCACCTCCCAAAATGTATTAGACTAAGGATCCCATCATGCAGGTTGGTCTTTTAAGACTCTTGCGATGGAGGAGAAGGGAAGACAGACTCACAGCCGTAAAATGCACGAGAAAGGATCTGATACTTCATGTTGTCACAAAGAAGCTTCAGCGGCGCCCTGTGGAAAAAAAGAAAGGATGAATTAGCACATCTAACGCTGTCGGATCTCAAGGCTGAGCCCCAAGTCTCCAGTCTTTCCCAGTCACCTCTGAGCAAGAACTGAATACGGATTTCTCCAGAATTTGCTCTATGCCCTCAGGCACTTCCCCGGGGATGTCTGAAAACCTTGGAAACCCATGCCCGGATACACACAGCAATTGGGAGGGGTTGCTAATACCCCAGAGAACAGGAAAAAAATTCAAAACGACCTTGACAGATTGGAGACCAGGGCCAAAGCTAAGAAAATGAATTTTAACAGGGAAAAATGTAGGGTATGACACTTGGCAGAAAAAAATGGAATGTACAAATATAGGATGAGGGACACGTGGCTGGATAGCAGTCTGTGTGAAGGGATCTAGTAGTCTTGGTGGACCACAAGCGGAACATGAGCCAACAGTGTGATGCGGCAGCCAAGAAAGCCAACACGATTCTCAGTTGCATCAATAGGAGTATGGTGTCCAGATTGAGAGAAATAATAGTGCCACTCTATTCTGCTTTAGTCAGACCTCATCTGGAATAATCCTGTGTCCAGTTCTGGGTACCTCATTTCAAGGAAGATATGGACAAGCTGGAATGTGTCCAGAGGAGGGTGACCAAAATGGTGAAAGGTCTGGAAGCCATGAAGCCCTATGAAGAACGGCTGAGGGAGGTGGGTATGTTTAGTCTGCAGAAGAGAAGGTGAAGAGGGGACATGAGAGCCATGTTTAAGTATTCGAAGGGATGTCATGTCGAGGAGAGAGTGAGCTTGTTTTCTGCTGCTCCAGAGACTAGGACAAGGAGCAACAGATTCAAGCTGCAGGAAAAGAGATTCCACTTAAATCTCAGGAATAACTTCCTGATGGTCAGAGCTGTCCGGCAGTGGAATCCGCTGCTGTCCCCATGGAGTGTGGTGGAGTCTCCTCCTTTGGAGGTTTTTAAGCAGAAGCTGGAGGGCCATCTGTTGGGAGTGCTTTGATGTGGGTTCCTGCTTAGCAGAAAGGGGTTGGACTGGATGGCCCCTGGGGTCTCTTCCAACTCTAGGATTCTATATTCAACACCTTGCTGCAAATCACAATTAGCAACGGTTACACTGCTGCGGCAGCATGTTCTATTTTCTACAAGCGAAGCTAAGCCGTGTTTTCCTTAACATGATAGGGGCCAAACCTCCTGACATAAGTGGGGGGGGGATCTGGATTGTACATTAGAAGGAACTTCTTGACGGTAAGAGTGGTTGGGCCCTGAAATCAATGTCCCAGGGAGGTGATGGGGTCCTTCTCTGGATGTCTTCCAAAAGAGGCCGGACAACTACCTGCTGCTGGGGATGCTCTAGCTGGAAATCTTGCATTGTGTGTATGTGTGTGTTGTGTGATGCCACTTCTTCTGTGATGCTGCCACTCGCACCCATGCTCTCTGTTCCCAAGCCAAGCTCTCGTTTTCTCACCTTTCATGGCTGCATCCATTGGACGGGCCACTTTCCGTCGATCCGCTGTGGGAACATGAGGAGTAGGACGATTTGCGGGTGCTGGGCTGCCACATCGGAGGCAGGCCGCCGGCCGGGGTATCCATCAGGTCCTGGGGAACTGGGAAGGCGGCAAAGGACAACAGGATGGGAGTGAAACTCTGCCAAAGTCGGCACGAGGAGAAAAGAAGCAGCACATTGGAGAGCAATCACAAGAAGGTGAAAACGAGGGTGAAAAATCAGGATTGCAAGAAGGCATTCGGAGCTGTCAATCAAGTTGATCACATGATCATCACCCAATCACAGAGCAGGGTGGGAGAGAGAGATAGAAAGATGTATTTGAGGGAAAGAAAGCTAGTGACCTAGTTGACTATAATAGAGCATGGCTTCTATCTATCTATTTGAGCATGACTTCCTCTGGGCTGGGTTGGAAGAGACCCCCAAGGGGCAATGGAGTCCAGCCCCCTTCGGCCATGCAGGAAATCACCATCAAAGCCCTCCCTTGGACAGATAGCCATCCAGGCAATGCTTAAAAACCTCCAAAGAAGGAGGAGACTCTACCACTCTCCATGGAGGCAGCAGCAGATTCCACTGTTCAACTGCTCTTACCAGCAGGAAATTCTTCCTAAGGTTTAGGTGGAATCTCATTTCCTGTACTTTGAAGCCATTGCACCATATCCTTGTCTTTGGAGCAGCAGAAAACAGGCTTGCTCCATCCTCCCTATGACATCCCTTCAAATATTTAAACACAGTTATGCTGTCCCCTCTTGGCCTTCTCTTCTCCAGCTAAACATGCCCAGCTCCCTAAGCCTGGGCTTCAGGGTTTCCAGTCCTTCCACCATTTTGGTCACCCTCCCCTGGACAATTTCCGGCTCGTCCATCTCCTTCCTGAACTGTGGTGCCCAGAACAAAATACTCAATATACTCAGAATAAGGCTAGCATGTACTCAGTAGACGTGTCTCACCGGCTCTCCTGCTGAATAGCATCCAGTGGGAGGCCTGACCTTTTGATCAAAAGCTCTGTCCTGTGTTTTTACCTCCTCTGACCGGACTGAGAGTTTCCTTTAGTGCAGGACACGGGCGTTCCAGCAACAGCCATCATAAGAAGATGGGGAGCTGCCCTTAAACTGAGTCACACTCCTGCGGGTCCCAGCGTTTTCCACTCTGACCGGCAGCCATCACGCTTTGCCAGGTTTCAAGGCAGGATCCCTCGCTGGTCCTATCTGAAGATGTCACAATTGGCAATTAAATCTGTGTATGTAATCTACAGAGGAATGCTCCTTATTAGGGATGGGCCAACCGAATCCTTGAATCCTCGGCAAGGAGTCAAGATCTGTGAATCAAGATCTGCCTCCCACTAGATGTTACTCATGCCAAAATAGGCAAACCGAATCTTTCAAATCCACCACCCAAATAGTTTGCTGGAGACCGGGACGCCTGAAAACCCGGGCGACCAGGAGACACACAAGGGGAGGTGGCAAGTAGGAGAGTTTTTCCCTTGGAGCAATAACGGCCTTTGCTAAAAATTTCAGAAATTGCATCTGGGCTCGTATTCTAAGATCATTAAATTGAACATTTACTGTTTAAGTTCAGCACTATTTTCTATGCTGAAAATCAATGGCATGGATCAATGCTGGGGTCAGTGGACCTGACGCCTATCAGAAGTAGTGGGGCAGAGGGCAAGGTCACACAACCTCAGCCACTGATTGCCACATGGAGGCTAGTGTACTTCCTTCCACAAGAACAGTGCCTGGATGTAAACCTACAGCTAGAACAGGAAGAAAAGTGAAATATCTGTCATGGTTTCTCATGAGCCATGTGACAAACCATGTGCAGCAGAAAGGAAAGATGGCTTTGGGGCCCACCAAAGGCCTGACTGGCTGGAAGGTGCAGTCTTCTTGAGATTTCAAGGGCAGCTGAAGATTCCTTGGCGTGGCTCCCTTGCAAACCTCTTTTGTACACAATTCTGGGATTTGTAGTTTTAAAAGGGGCCACAGCCTTCTCTGCCAAAGTGGGCTGGTGCACCATCAAACTACAAACCCCAGGATGCCAGAAGGAGCTATGCAAAGAAAATCCAGTTTTGACCTGGATTCTCTCTGTACTGGAGTATGTGGCCCTGTTTACACAGGCAGGAAAATGGGGGATTAATAATCCACATTTTCCTGCCTGTGTAGAAAGGGCCTTCATGTCATTTTCAATCTGGGGAGATTCTGGGGCAAAACTGGACCCTTGTTCTGGCCAGATTTCTTCAGAGGGAGGTTTGCCTTTGCCCAGGCTTTTGCTGAGGCTGAGAGAGTGTGTCTTGCCCAAGATTATCCTTCTTTCCCTAGCTTTTAAAATCCTTTTTTAAAAAAAGAATTTGAAAGATTTGAGATTCGTGAAATTTGTGAATTCCCAGAACCTTCCAGGGATTTGGAAAATTCTGGATTTGTCCCATCCCTACTCCTTCTTCTATTTGGGGTCCCTCCTGCTAGCCCAGTACTTCCAAATGGCTGTCCTTGAAGAGTCCACTGGGATGTTCAGCGTAAGGCAAGGCCAAGCCATCTGGACTCTGACTGGCAGCAAACAGTTCTACTCCCAGCCCTTCACGGAAATTGGGCTGGGGACTCAACCTGGGACCCCAGGCACGCAAGGCAACGGTCCTGCCGCTGTCTGCTAAAGGCAGGAATTATTGCAACGGTTTTGGTTCATCATTCTTGGAGGCAGCCTGGCCTACTGGTTTGAGTACCAGACTACAGCTCTGGAGAGAGCAGGGTTTGAACTGGCAGGTTGATCCTGGGCCAGTCACACTGTCTCGGCCTCAGAGAAAGGTAACACTGGTGAACCCTCCCTGAACAAATCTTGCCGAGAAAAACCCTTGATAGGTATGCCTTCTGTGTGCGCCTTCAAGTCGCCTGCTGATTTATGGTGGCCCCGTGAATGTTGCAGTGTTTTCTTAGACAAGGAATCCTCTGAGGTGGTCTTGCCAGTTTCTTCCTCTAAAGGAACTTAGCCTTCAGCATGTGGGATCTGTTTGTGGTCTCCCATTCAAGTACCAACCAGGGCTGACCCTACTTAGCTCCCAAGAGCAGATGGGATCTGGTGCCTTTTGGGCATTTAGACAATCTGTTATATTGTGTGTCTCTGTGCCTTCAAGTTGCCTGATTCCAAGGAAGTCTCTGAGATGGTTCTGCCAGCTTCTTCCTCTGAAATATTGCCGACAGCACCTAGTATTTGGTTGCCGTAAGTCAGAGACAACTTGTAGACACACAAGCAATATTCTTATATCGATCCTAAGCAGGGCTTTTCATTCCTCTCCAAATAAAAAAATTAAAAAAAATTAAAAAATAGTAAACTTATACAGAGCAAACCCTGGACTCATCTAGTCTCACCCCAAAATCCACATCTAAGGAACCATCCAGACTGATTGGAAAGTTCCCAATCTTGTTCCCATTCTTTCCAATTTTATACTGGGTTAAAATAAACTGACCTGGCAAGCCAATATAAAAAGTCTCTGATCATACTAGAAGCTGACAGAAAATACTCTGGAATAAACAAAGCATATACAGATCTCCGAAACAAAATTGGAGCCAACAGGAGCAAAATCAGTGAATTTCTATTCTTTGGATGGATCTTTAACCATTTCTGAGATGGCAAAGCAATTCGCTGCCACGGAGAAGTTGTAACAAGTTACTTTTCCACCCCTGCAGCAAATTAGCAGCATCCTCAAACACCCCTTAGATGGCAAAGCAATCCAGTGTCTTGCAGGATTTATAACAGGTTACCTTTCCTGCCTTGCAGCAAATTATCAGGAATGGATTACTTTTCAACCACAGTCAACGAATCCCAGGAAGAAGTTACTTGCGGAAAGTAACTTTCCTACTCCTGAGCAAACAACAAAGTTCATAGCTGATCATGTAGCAAAGTAAAAGTCTTTGAGGAGCTAACTTTGCACCAAGACGAGCTAAGAGCTATTGTTCTGAACTAATTTTAAGGAACGTGAATTCATCCTGGCCTGTTTTTTGGCTGGAATGACTATTTCCATGATGTCTCCATCCATCCACACCTTTCCCCCTCTCCGAGACCTCAAAGGTCCCACTGCATCCACCTCTGAAAAATATTGTTTTTATTTATTTACTTATTTGCCCCAAGTGTCTTCTGGGGGCATTGCTGGCATGCTTTTGGGCTGCCCAGAGCCATTTTATGCCCTGGAAAGGCCTTTTTTTAAACAACAGGAAGTGACCCAAAATCAGTTCCTGTTTTTTTTTTAAACAACAACAAAAAAAGACTTCTCCCAGACCTGAACTGATACAGCTCACTCTTCCCCTGCAAAAAAAAAATCTTGGTGAAAAAGCCCCTCACACCTCCAGGGATACTTTGCAGCAAAAAAAAAAAAAAAAAAATTTTTTTCTTGAAAAATTTCATCCCTGTTGGTCTTCCAAATGTGGTGGGAATGCACTCAGAGGTCATTTTAGGGCATTTTGGAGCAAAAGAAATTTCAAAAAATTTTGAAGCTAATTTTGTTTTCAAAAAAATTTTGGAGCCTTTTTTCCCCGAAAAATATTTTTGACTCCACATGTACTCCACCCCTGATTTATCAAGACAGTGAGAGAGAGGAGAATGGCGGCCCCGAGGCCAGCAGGGTGCTAAATTCGTTCTGTGTTTTAGTCAAAACTTTATACAGGAGAGATCAAAGATG
The DNA here is from genome assembly GCA_948474755.1 of Ctenosaura bakeri. Lineage (NCBI taxonomy): Eukaryota > Metazoa > Chordata > Lepidosauria > Squamata > Iguanidae > Ctenosaura > Ctenosaura bakeri. The sequence goes on along the minus strand of CAOLHI010000918.1, from coordinate 452,548 downwards.
AATTCAGCTAATTTGGATGATTCTGCATTCAGTTCACTTTGCTATTTTAAGTTTGGCACTAAAAACAGAGGCTGCATTTGCTAGACAGAGTCTGGCAGAGGGATTGTAGAGAAAAAGGGTAACTTTCCCAAAGAAGAGACAGAAGAAGGCAAGAAAAGACACCCTTGATTTCAAGACTGCAGCAGGAAGGACAGTGCAGTGCAATGAGAGAAAGTTTGTGTAGGATGGCATTTGCAAATTCCTAGAAGGGTGAAGGAACCGACCGGGCCAGAAAGTGCTGACACATTTTAGCAATCTTATTGGGGGCTGGATTCAGTTGACTGGCTTCATTTCTGTGCCATTGGAGGGTCTTTGGGCATCGTACCTGGAAAACACACTGGGAGAGAAAATGAAAAATAAACCACAGGAAGGGAAGCATAGCAGCGTTGGCGGCTCTGCTTCCAGTTTTGGAAAACAGGTGTGCTTGCTTTGCTCCAAATAAATGCTTTTGTTTGTGAGTACAAGTCAGCCAGGATATGATTATTTTCTGCTGCTCCCTGGAGCAATGGCTTCAAACTACAGGAAAAGAGATTCCACCCAGACACTACGAGGAACTTTCTCACGGTAAGAATTCGACAGTGGAATCTGCTGCTGCCTGAATGGAGTGTGGTGGAGTTTCCTCCTTCTTTGGAGGGTTTTTAAAGAGAGGCTGGGTGGCCAGCTGTCCAAGAGAGGGCTTTGCATGGCAGAAATGGGTTGGACTGGATGGCCCCTGGGGGTCTCTTCCAACTCTATGATTCCATGATTCTAGGACCTTGGAGAGATCATTTAAAAATCAGTTCAGTAGCCTGGATAACTCTGCCAACGACTGTTAGAGAGCTATACCCCATTTCATCAGCAAACATAGTGAGGTTGCAGCTCCCATCATCCTCTGTCTTCCTTCTTGTGCTCAGTGTTGGTACCGCCCTCAAGCAATAAAATGCCAACAACTGAATCTCATTAGCATTGTCATTCCTAATGCTGGCTTGAGGATTCTGGGCATTGTAGTCTGGAAAAACACTGTTTCCCCAGCTCTCAATTCTGGGTACTGAACTCACAACCAGAGATGTAGGAGTGGAAAACTTTCCAAAATGGAGAATTCTGGGGGAAAAAGTGTTGGGAAAAGTAAAATACTTGGAAAAATAGGGAAGGATGTAACAAATTGGGAATTTTTTTGGAGAAAAATGGGGAAATTGGAAAAATTGAAAAGCAGGAAAAAATGGGGGGGGAATGATCCAATGCTATATTTGTCCATGGAAAATTTTCCAGACTGTATGTGTATATTTTTATACACAGTTGTCTAGGCTGCTGTATTGCAATCAGTCACGTCAGATGTGCTAAATATAGGGATATAGACTTTTGCTTATTCTAAAGAGGTAAGCCTTGGTAAAACCTACTGTTCAGAGGAACAGACTACTGGTAAGTGCGCTGCTAAGCTGTTTTCCATTTTGAAAAACCTCTTGCTTTTCTATCAGTCACAAGGACAAGAAATAAGCAACAAAGACTGAATCCCAGAGAACTAGTTGAGAATAAGTCAAAGGTGGAGGAAGAGGGTATTTGCTGGTTCTTCACCCTGCTTGAATTGGCAAATGCCAACAAAGCAGCCAAGCCAAAAATTTGACATTGTCATGAGTTGCGTCGACCGCTAAATTTACACGTGTGCTGCCGCCGCTCCTGCCCAGAGCCCTCTGTGTTGTTGGAAAAGGGTTGGGTCACCCCAAGAAGTCCCAGAGAGAGTTTGGGCATCACCACAACTTTGCCAGAAGTCCAAGGTGTCTGAAAGATCCCTCTTCGGGTTGTGCTGGCATTGGCAGCAGCAGAGCCAAGGAGAAGACAAGAGGGACCATTAACTACAACTAAAGAAGTGGAAAAAAGAGATGAGGATGGGGAAAACAAGGTTTTTTAAAAAAAGATGAAAATGCAAGTTTTGAACAGTGAGTCAAACATGAAGGTCAACCATATGGAATCATGGGGTCCTTCCAAACCAACCATGTAGACCCACAAAATCAACTGTGGATGGTGAGTCAAACATGTAGGTCAACCCCATGAACTCCATGGGTCCTTAGAACCAACCAGTTCTAGAACCAACCCATAGAATCAACTGTGGATGGTGAGTCAAACTTGAAGGGCAACCACATTGAGTCAATGTGTCCTTAGAGGCAACTACTGTAAGCCCATGGAATCAACTGTTGGAATGGTGATCCAACATGAGGGTCCACCCCATGGAGTCAATGGGGTTGACTCCATTGGAGTTAGTCTCAACATGACCAAGCAAGATGGTTGGTTTTGTCAACCATAAACCAACTCAATGGTGATTCAATCCAACGGTCAATTCCGTAGAGTCAATGGGTCTTACCTAGTTGGGTCTAACTAACCGGATCTAGACGAATCTGGAAAATCCATTGGTCTTGCCAGCTTCCCACAGAGCAAATAGACTCACCGAAGTCAGACTGCATGCCAGGGTAGAGGATCCGGAAAACATAATCCGTTGCCTCTTCATCTTCTTTGTCCGAAGTGGACTCTGAGGACCCCGGAGGACTTCTTTTCTTCAGTTTTGGAAACACCTTCCCCTGGAAGGAATATTTAAAAAGCAATAGAAGATAAGTTACCTCCAAGTAGTGATGAGAAAAATACTCAAAAATATTTGAAAATGGGCAGAAAAAACGTGTTTTTCAAGTATCAAGAAAATCTGACGAGAAGAATCCTAGATGGATGGGAATCTTATTCTATGTAAAATCCACATAGGGTTGCTTTGCAGAATTTTCTGTGCAGGAAACAGCTTTTTTTTTGGACAAAAATAATATTTCTATGGGTAATTTCAACAGCATTTTCTGTCCATCTTTTCCAACCATTTTCCAAGTATGTTTTCAAATATTCTTTCCACCCCTATTCAGAAATACGATTCTCTTCACTGAAAACACTGTTTTCTGTGCAAAACAACCATTCTTAAATTCTGCACAAATTAAGTGCCAAATTGTGAATAGGTGTTAGAAACTGTATGGATTTCAAATAATTTCTCACAGCAGGAAGAAAACTGGTAAAATTACTTGTTGATTCCTTAAAAGAAGAAACTTAGCAAAGAATTACACCCTCGCCTCTAGTTTCCAAGAGAGCCTCCAATGAGTTCAGCTTGAAACAATGCCGCAACCTAGGCAAAGGCGTACACTGTAAAGTTAGTCTGGTTTTAGGAGCCGAGGAAAATGCCTTGCCCCATATTCAGCTCTTCTGCAGTCCCAGAGGGACTCACAGCTGGTATTTTTGGGTGTGTGATGTAGAGGGTAACTCCAGTCCTGGAAATTAGGCTTAGAAGTTTCCAAAAGTTTTATTCAGGAAAAGCGAAGTAACAACAACACATCTGGCTTATTGCCAAGACAAAGGTGGCATCAGGTTTGCAGCACTATTTTATATTTCAAATTAGTGCATGCTATGATCCCATTTGTCAATAGAGCAAAACAAATCTTTTCTGGGGTTTTCCTGGCCCTCTCCCAACTTTTCACCAAGCTTGTCAATTGCTAGGAGGCACCATTCCTGTCACATTAATGGGGAGAATATGTTTAGGTTGGGCAGTAGATGAAAAGGGACAGAGATGCTAGCATTACAGTGTATTCACTGCTAACTGCTGTTTGCAACAATCACTAACTGCAGGTTGTAACCGGGTACGGGTTCAAAGGCTTCAAGACAATAGTCAGTGCCTGGGATCAGAAAGGTGGAACGTGAAATTAACTGGAAGGTGTTATGAGAACAGACGAGATAACGACACAGCAACTACCTCTGCTGTCAGGATGAAAGTTATGTCAACATCCCTAAGGTCTTGGAACTCAAGGGTCTGGTGGGATAATATAACATTTACGATTCTTACCAACTGTCTTAATTTTTATGTCAAAGTATAAAACCTATTGCTTTCTAGCATAACACCAGTCCTGGTGACTTCTGAAAGTTGCTGTGTTGCTTGCTAATTCCTAAATAAATGCAGCTGTTAGAAGTCTGAGTGTTTCCTTGGAAAAGCAAGACAGCCTGTATGTGACACCAATTGACTGACCTTGTATTAATTCTGTGTCCTGCTTATCAACACCAGTCCCATAATATTCTGGAGGTTCTCAGCTTATCCATCATCCCTACGCCCCACCTATCAGCAAAGCATCTCATATATACATACACACACACACACACACACACACACACATATACACACAATAGGTATATATGAGCTGTTGAGGCTGACAATTTGGGTTAGTTAGCCTCCCAAAACATTACCATGCAGCACTCTAATTGTTTTTGTTTTGTTTTTTGTTTGTTTTTTTAAAAAAACATATTCCTGAAGTCTTTCAGGGAGTCTCAGAATTGCAATTATTTTGGATAGAAAAATATTTTGGGATGCTAAGCTCTGGGAGGCATAAAGCTGTAAAATGACGAGATTATGAAAGGAAATGTGTAGGCAGATTTTGCACACCAGCCAGGAGGGCTGGACTAGATGGCCCCTGAGCTTCGTAATTGTTATTATACTCACCCGCAGAGGTTTGGGACATGTCTGTATTAACTAGGTTTTCATATCTGTGCTAACTATAGCTTGAGCACTAAAAAAAAAAAAAGGACCATGACCCACAAAAATATATTTGCCTTGCATTTAATTTATTTCATTTTTTAAACAAAAACTCCTTTGTCTTTTTTATTATTATTATTTCATTAAAAAAAACACATAAAAATACCATATCTCCAATTGCATTCAACATGTGTTTTCTTATCAGTACAAATTTATGTACATACGGAAATCAAACATATGAATCAGAGTTCTTTCATGTTGAATAAAGCTTAATTAAATATATACATTGACATAAACAATACTTCCTTTTGCCATTTCTCTGGGTTATCTTTTAACACTTTGTATTTGTACCTTTGTGTATGAAATTTCTTAAATCTTCCTAATCCCTCATTTTCATAGTTTGGTACACTTTTTTCTTTTATTTTCCTTTACAATCTTTTCTGTGATTCAAATTCTTTCTTTATTATCCCTTTAAAGGAAAAGTAGTTACCATCCAATTCTGTTCTTCTTTTTTAATTTCCATTCTTCCATTACTGCTAATGTAACAATTATCTTACAGCATACTATCATTTTTCTAAATTTTGAAAAACTCCCTTGTCTTATAAACACTCGGCACAGCTTACAATTAATAAACGCAAAAGACGTGAACGAAGCAATTGCAGAATGCAGATGTTAATGGGTCAGGGCGTATGGATCCTGTCATAAGTATTTCCTGGATGTGTGTTAGTACATGTAACAGAATAAGATCTGCTAGCTTAAATATTGCTATAACCTACTACAGCGCTACCAAGCAGCATGTGCCAATTGTTGAGTGCATCTACCTGTCTGGCTGAAACTTGCTAAGGGATTCCAGGGCACCAGATGGGCAATGGGGGGAAAGATCAGAGGGGGAGTACAAAAGTATCAGGAAGGTGTTATGGGAACTGGCAATGCTCAAGATAAGGAAACAGGAACTTGTCCCTGCTTCAAAGATGAAAGATGCGTAAAGAAGGGAGGGTCTAGGAAAATGCCTAAACTGGTGGGATGATGTGCGATTTATGACCTTCACCAATCACTGCTATGTGAACCTAAACTTGTATCACAAGGTATAAAATCTGTACCTAAGACCCCAGGGGCCATCAAGTCCAACCCACTGCTATGTAGGTAGGAACACCCATCAAAGCATTCCCAACAGATGGCCATCCAGCCTGCTTAAAAACTACAGAGGAGGAGGACTCTCCACCACACTCCATGGAGGCAGTTCCACTCTCAAACAACTTTTACTATCAGGAAGTTTTTCCTGAGGTTCAGATGGAATCTCCTTTCCTGCAGCCTGAATGCATTACTCCTTGTCCTAGTCTCTGGAGAAGCAGAAAACAAGCTTCAACAAGTCATTCCTTCAAATATTTGAACATGGCTGTCATGTCCCCTCTTCACCTTCTCTTCTGCAGACTAAACATCCCCAGCTCCCTAAGCCACTCCTCAGAGGGCTTTGTGTCTTCCAGACCCTCCATCATTTTGGTCACCCTTCTCTGGGCACGTTCCAGCTTGTCAGTATCCTTCTTGAATGGAGGTCCCAGAACTGGACACAGGATAATTCCAAATGAGGCCTAACTAATGCAGAATAGAATAGTACCATTACCTCCCTCAATCTAGACACCATACTCCTATTGATGCAACCAAGAATCATGTTGGCTTTCTTGGCTGCTGCTTCACACTGCTGGCTCAAGTTCAGCTTATGGTCCACTAAGACTTCTGGATCCCTTTCATACCTACTGTTATCCAGTCATGTGTTCCCCCATCCTATATTTGTGCATTCCATTTTTTCTGCCTAAGTGCAGGACCTTACATTTCTCTCTGTTGAATTTCATTTTGATAGCCTTGGCCCAGCTCTCCAATCTGTCAAGGTCATTTTGAAGCTTGATCTTGTCCTCTGGCGTATTTGCAACCCCTCCCAATACTGTAGTCTCAGCTGTTAAACCCTGTTTTGGAGACCCTGACAGTGAAGAGGAGGATTCTGAATCTGAGGCAGAAGTTTGCCCAGAAGCTTGTTCAGTGGAAAATAACAACCAACAGCAGGGGTCTGAGCAGGGGGAACAAATATCAAAAGACGAAGCAGCACAGACTCCTACCTTGTGGCAGAGACAACGCCAGAAAGAAGGCCTCAGTCGTTCAGTTCGCTTAAGTAGTAAATGGGTTTCAATGAGGGCACACCTGTAGCAACACCATTAGCTCTAAAAGGCAAATAGCTGGCCCGTCTCTTCCCAGAGTCAACAACTGATCTTCCCAGTGGTAGAAGCCCTGTGCCCTGGTTCTCCTGAATCCTGACTCTCTTGGACCCCTGCTTGTTTGGTGCTGATTTGGATTGGCCTTTGTGGATTTGTTTGCCTTGGGACTTGCTTTTTTTAAAAAATATTTTTATTGAAAAACTAAACAAACCCCTACATGACAACATACAATCTACACATAACTACCTACAAACATACTAATACACTCATATACAAATAATACAAATGCTACATATTAGTTATATAGTTGATGACCAAAACATAGAGAACTTCCCCCTTGAGTGAGATACAGCCATTTAATATTTTCAAAAATATCCTAAATATCTCCATATAAGAAAGGGAGAAGCTGGTATTCTGATTGCCACACATCTGTGTCAATTTCTAATTATATAATAACAATACCATTATTCACAATAAAACCTTGTTGTCTTCAAACATAATATTAATGGTATTCCTTCACATCCCTATTCTGTCAAAAAAAAACAAACCCAATCACATCAAAAATTTCTTCTCCTTCTTCCACCTCCCTCCACAATATTACCTGGGGAGTACCACCAATAATTTATGATTACAAATATTAACAATAAATTGTATCATTCCTACTTAGTCTTTGAAGACATACCGTATTACTGAAATGTAGCATATTGCCCCATAAAACTAAAGATAAAAATTAAAATAAACCACATCCAAAAAGGGATCCCATAATCACTCCTAAATACTCAAAGCTGAAGACCGTTGGTAGGAATTCCCTTGTTTTGAAGAAATACTGTAAACAACTCCCAGGCCTTATAGAACTTACTAACCATCTTGTTCTCCAATCTATAAGTCATTTGGTCCATCTGTGCAATTTCGATAAGTTTCTCTAACCATTCATCGACCGTGGGAATGTAGTCCATTTCCAGTATTTGGCATAGACAAGTCTGGCTGCCACGATCAAATGCCCAGCTAATCTTTTGGTACAGAAATCCCATTCATAGAATCATAGAAATGTAGAGTTGGAAGAGACCCCAGGGGCCATCGAGTCCAACCCCCTTCCATGCAGGAACACCCCTCAAAGCCCTCCCTTGGACAGACGGCCATCCAGCCTCTCCTTAAAAACCTCCAAAGAAGGAGACTCCACCACACTCCAAGGCAGCAGATTCCACTGCTGGACAGCCCTGACTGTTAGGAAGCTCTTCCTGAGGTTCAGATGGAATCTCCTTTCCTGCAGCTTGAATCCATTGCTCCATGTCCTGGTCTCTGGAGCAGCAGAAAACAAGCCCGCTCCCTCCTCTACATGGCATCCCTTCAAATATTTAAACATGGCTATCATGTCCCCTCTTACTCTTCTCTTCTGCAGACTAAACATCCCCAGCTCCCTGAGCCACTCCTCAGAGGGCTTCATGGCTTCCAGACCCTCCACCATTTTGGTCGCCCTCCTCTGGACATGTTCCAGCTCGTCGACATCCTTCTTGAATTGAGGTGCCCAGAACTGGACACAGGATTATTCCAAATGAGGCCTACCCAATGCAGAATAGAGTGGTACCATGACCTCCATCAATCTAGACACCATACTCCTATTGATGCAACCAAGAATCGCACTGGTTTTCTTGGCTGCCGCGTCACACTGCTGACTCATGTTCAGCTTGTGGTCCACCAAGACTCTGAGATCCTTTTCACACGGACTGCTATCCAGCCACACATTCCCCCATCCTATATTTGTGCATTCCATTTTTTCTGCCTAAGTGTAGGACCTTACATTTCTCTCTGTTGACATTCATTTTCTTAGCTTTGGCCCAGCTCTCTAATCTGTCAAGGTCGTTTTGAAATTTGATCCTATCCTCTGGTGTAGTTCATTTTTGACCTGAACTTTGTTTGGGCTATTCTTGCTCTTGCGAGTAAGCTCTGCTTTGCTGGTCTGCATGGGATACAACTTCAGCAACTTTTAGGAGACTTGCTGTGTTGCTTGTTTTGCTCCAAAGAAGCACTTCTGTTTTAACTCTGAGTGAAGTTTGTGAGTGCAAGTGATACCTTCTGCTCCTCCAGAGACTGGGCCATGGAGCAATGGCTTCAAACTACAGGAAAGGAGATTCTACCCTTTTCTTTTAATTGTGTGAGTGAAGTTTGTGGAGTGAAAGTTATCCAGGACATGACAGTGATGCAACTGCAGAACGCAGATCACACGAGCGAAGCAACTGCAGAGTGGAAAAGATGTCAATGAAGCCATTGCAGAATGCAGAAGACGTGAGTGAGTCCTCTACCTTTCCCCTCTGTGACCACAGAGGTGGGTCCAGCTGACCGTGGGGCAGGAGTCCATTCTCCAGGCAGGAGAGGAACTGGAGGAGGTGTCCTCCTTTGGGGAAGCGCAGAGGTGGGCGCTGGATCCCGTCCTGGCTCACCAGCACCACCGTGCCCCCACTGTCTACTATTGGAAAGAGAGAGATTCAGACAGAGAGAGAGAGAGAGATTGGAGGAAGCAAAGAAACAGAGAGAGGGGAGAGGAAGAGAAACAGGTATGAGAAGCAGATTTTGACCTGGGGAGTCTGCTCCCAGTTTTAGTCTGAACGTTAAAGGACTTCTGTAAGGGGGAACTGAATCCTATTGCCTCTCACCCCAAAAATAAATTCAGCACAGACAGGAGAGAAGCGTAAGACAGTTAGAAAGATACAATAGATAAATCAGGTTGATAAAATAAGACAGGCAGGATAAATAGATAAGGCTAGATATAAAGATAAGACCGTTATCATCCGTATTTTCTTACTAATTTATTCACCCACCAATCCTGTTTAATCTATCTAGACAGACAGATGATGGATGGATGGACAGACGGTGTCCCGTGCTCCAGCGAGACAGCTCCCCACCAAGCAGGTGGTTGGAAGGCAAGAGCTGTCAGGTAGCTAAACCAGCCCAGGTCAGCCTCAGCTTATCCAGAAGAAAAAAGGGAAAAGCAAGAGGGTGGTTGTCAACCAGTCCAGAAGTCACACAGCAAGTCAGAAGTCCACAGAAAGCCAGCAGGGAGTAAATCAGAGTTGTAGAAGTCCAGGGAACACAGAACACCAAAGAGCCCTGCCAGCCACCGAGAAGACAGTTGTAAGCAACAAAGCTGCCAAGGAGCTGCTGGGAGGTTTACAGCAAGGGGTCTCCAACAGCAGCGGCTTGATTAGCCTGCATCTCCTCCTCCAGAGTCTCTGGGACTGACGTAACTTCCCAGCTCCCTCCCGCTGGGGAATCACCCCCCAATTTCAACCCCCAGCGCCTCTGACTCAGGAGCTGACTCCAACTCTGTGTCTGAATCTTCTGACTCCAGAGGGTGAGTTAGGACAGATGGACGGACAGATGAACAGAGAGACAGACGGCCTTACAGACAGATAGATAAGTTAGACAGATAGATAGATTAGAAGAAACGTTCAAATCATTACACCATGCTGACTCCCTCTATCTCACGGATAGACAGAGTTCCAATCAATCAATCAATCAACCAGATTATCTATAGATCTATAAGAACAATAAGATACATAAATAGAGAGCCATCATGGTGTAGTGGTGTGAGCACTGGACTGGGTCCTTGGTTCAATTTCCTGTTTAGCCACAGAAACCCACTGGGTGACCTTGGGCATGTCACATACTCTCAGCCCCAGAAAACTTTAGGATCGGACCATCATAGAATATAAAGCTGGAAGAGACTACAGGGGTCATCCAGTCCAACCCCCTGCTATGCAGGAACAAACACTCAAAGCAAATCTTAGAGTCACCATAAGTTAGAAAAGACTTGAAGGCAACAACAACAAATTAGATGGACGGACAGACAGGTAGCTCCCTTACATTTCAAACTAAAACTTGGTGCAGACTCACCATCTACCTCGTGTTTCCTGGTATGGGAGGCACTGGCCAAAAATATTTGGCTCTTCCTCGCTTCCCCTACCCCAGTAGCTTAATCCAAAATCTCCCAATATGCCAAAAGCCAGGGACAGCACTGTCCCTAATCTGATGTATTCCCAGATGTGCTGGACTGCAACACCCATCACCATCCCACTGACCATGCTGGCTGGAAGTGAACCATGGGTTCAGTGTCTTTAACAGCTCCACTGAAGTTCGGACCAAAGCCCAGAGCGGATTCACCCACCGACCAGCCAGCACGGGTGAGAAGAAAGAGTGTCCAGCTCAGTGAGTGCCCAGGTTGCCATCTTACCCTGCTGGTGGCAGTGCAGGTAGACAATCTCCTCCAGGCGGATGGTCATCGCATAGTCCCAGTAGACACTGCAAAGGGGGAAAAACAAAAATGCGTTTGTGTGTTTGCGGGTGTGGTGTAAGATCCCTGCATGCTTAGATCTGATCTCCACAAGGTTTATAACTGCAACCTTATCACACTCAAACAGAAAAGTCTGGCTTTAAAAAAAAATCAGTACAACACAGCTAAGTTGAGAGCTAGTGTGGTGTTGTGGTTTGAATGTTGGAACACAGACTGAGACCAGGGTTCGATTCTCTGCTCAGCCATGGAACCCCACTGGCTGACCTTGGGTGCGTCACACACTCTCAGGCCCCAGGAAATCCCATAATAGATTCACCTTAGGGTTGCCATAAGTTGGAAAACTGGGATCAATTCCCCACTTGATCACAGAAACCCACTGGGTCACCACGGGTCCATCACACACTCTCAGCTTCAGAAAACACCGTGATAGATTTGCCTTAGGGTCACCGCAAGTCAGAAAGAACTTGAAGGCACAAAACAAGAGCAACAACCCCCAAGTTAACAAAGTGTGCTGTACTGGCTAGCTCCAAGTTCAAGGAATTAGGTTTCGAAAGCTTGATTCAAGAACATTGAAGAAAACAACTGCAAACCTTGGCAACTGACAAGACTAAAGAAGCACCAGATGTACAGGTCCGTATAAGCAGCAACGTTTCAAATTAGCACACACTGGTATTCTATCTGATGGCAAACCATGACAACTCCTATGCCAGGCACTTCTGTCCCCCTCCCTTTTCCTGTTCCTCTTGCCAGCAGTTCGACCCTAGAGCGGAGTCTGTCTGCCTCCACCTGCGCTCTTACCCCTGTTTGTTACAATAATATTTCCCCATTCCCAGCACGCTGTTTCTCAGTCAATCCCATTGTTAGGTATACATAGCAGTGATGGATGAAAATCATAAATGTCATCTCTCCCCACCGGCACAGGATCTTTCCCAGACCCTCCAATATTTACGTATCTTTTATCCTGGGAGCGAAGGCAAGTTTTTGTCCTGTCATCTTTGCATTGCTTGTTCCCATAACACCTTCTTGCTACTTTCACATTCCCTCTTCTGATCTTCTTCCCCCTTGCCCCATAGAAAGGAGCAGTGAGCAATACAGCAATTAACCATTTGGTGCCCTGGAATACCACAGTTGCAATTAGCAATTGCCAGTTGACATTTGGGTAGCACTTCAGCAAACTATAGTCATAACTAATCTAGCAACGCTATTCTAATACATATACTATTAAGCACCCAGCAGGCTTATGAGAAGAAGCACACATCCTGACAGGCAGGGAGAGCAAAGCCCACCTGACAAAAGCCTCTAATAAAGAAGTGCTTGAAAAGTATTTTTCTAAATCCCCAGCCCCCTTTTCCTTCTCTTCCTCTGTCTAGCTGAACATTTTTAGCAGCATCACCATTGAGTGGATGGTGAAGGAAGGCTGGAGAAATCCTGACTTTCAGTGATGGGTTCCAGCACTGCATCTGCACTAAACAACACAATAAACAGATTTTGTGCTGGCAAAGAGTGAGAGTCTGCTCTAGCCAATTCCACTGCACCTGCAAGTCTCTTTTTATAACTGTCTGGTTGTGATCCTATCTCTGGTGATTCCATTTGGACATTTTGCCAGTCCCAGTGCACGTCTCAGCCTGTCAAGATGCACGCTTCCCGTCACATGTCTGCAAGAGTATAGGTGATAGCAGAGCATCATCAGTTCAAACAGGGCACTGCTGGCTGAAGTGCTAATTGCTATCTGTATATATGTATCCGGTTGCAACTCTGAAAGGATCCAAAGGCTCCAAACGGTTAATTGCTGTATTGTTCGATGGTACTTTGTATCAGGCAAGAGGGAAGAAGATCAAAAGTTGGGAAACAGGAAAGAGCAAGAAGGTGTTATGAGAACAAGTTATGCAACGATAAGGTGACAGGAACCTGTTTTCGCTCCCAGGATGAAAGATATGTAAATAACTGTAAGCCTGGGAAAATACCTGTGCCGGTGGGATGATCTGACATCTATGACTTTTAACTAATCATTGATATGCGCACCAACATTTGTATGTCACGGTATAAAACCTGCAACCAAGCTAGATACTTTACTCTCAGTAACTTTTAGAAAAGTTGCTGTGTTACTTGCTTTACTAAATAAACGCTTCTGTTTGGAACTCTGCATGAAGTTTTTGAGAGCAAGTTATCCGGGACATGACACAGCTAATGGCACCACCCTTGTTTCCTGAAGGCCCTGAAGTCTCCATTTGTGGGTCTCCATATTTGATAATCTTTTCCCTCTTGGATTCTTCTACCACCTCCCACCACGATGATAACAAGAGCAATGATATAATTAACACTATTAATGTACAAATAAATATGATTAACCACAACACAGCAAGTCTGCTGCATGCACAAAGACGGAAGAACTCAGTATTACCTACGAGGGAGAAAGTGTTGTTGATGTTGACTGAGCTACTGGGAATGGACAAATTATTCACTTTGATTTGGAGATATTTCTGAAAGATTGGCAATTTCTGATAGCCTTTTTTTGCAGAAAAAAGACAATGATTTGGCAACTTTGAGTTTCAACAATTAGTACGACTTTGTTAGTGGGAGAAGGGAAGGATGTAGAGAGAGAGGTTTGATTATAGCACAAATCCCCCACCAAAAAAAAAAAAAAGGAAGTCAGAAGCCAAGCTTTCTTTTTGCTTATATTTTTCTTTTTTTCTTGATTTTTCTTTCTCCTTTTTCCAGATTACCTATCACTTTGAAAAAGTCCCAATAAAGATTATAACCAACAAGAATAATGCAGGAATCCAAATCACAGAGTTGGGGAGGACCCCCAAAGACCATCTAGTCCCCACCCCCTGCCACGCAGGAATACACAATGAAAACGAGGGAAGAGAGACCCGAGGGCGTCCCCACCTTTTCTCATAGTCCAGGTCTCCCACAGAACCGTTCATCAGTTGGTTGGGCGTCCATTTCAGCATCATGATATCGGCCGTCTGGTGAAGAGACAGATAGCCAGGGATAGCTTCCATGTCGTCTCGCTGGGGAGCAAAAATGAGAGAAAAAGGGATTTTAAGATTCTTGACTAGGACTGAGTATATTTCCCATAACTTACAAACCAGTCTCTTATTTTTTTTAAAAAAATCCCCCAACTTTCAGTTCTGGGAGCCTCATTTTAAGGATTTCAGGAGAAGAGGGACGGTGTTGGAATAAATGGCTTCTCTCCTTCTACTCCTGGATGGGTAATAGAATATAAATTAGAATAGATCTAATAGCTTAGGCATTGCTAGAGCCTGCTGGAGTGCTAGCAAGCATCCATTGCCAATTGTTGGTTGCAACTATGCTGCCATTTGAACCTTGTTAAGGTATTCCCAGGCATCAAATAATTACTTTATTGTTTGCTATTACACTAGATTTGGGCAAGACGGAGAAGATCAGAGGGGGGAAAATGAAAGGCTATCAGGAAGATATTATGAAAACTGGCAATGTTCAAGATAAGAAGACAGGCGAAGGATTTATACAATCTGAAGAGAAACCAGAGTATTAAAATAAAATTATAAGATGTTATACAGATGGCATCTAACTCCAGCGAAAATTGCTAAGATTTACAAAGGAGGGAAGGAAAACTGTTGGAAACGCAAATCTGAAAAAGGTTTGTTCTATCGTTGCTGGTGGAATTGTAAAAAAGCAAAAAAAATATTGGAAAGTCATCCATACAAAAGTCACCAAAATTATCAACAAGAGCTTTCCTATGAAACCAGAATTGTATCTGCTAAATATGTTTAATGCCATAGAGGGCTACGTTGAGAAAAAAAGAAAAGAAAATTATATTAAATTTGATAACTAAGGCCAGAGTTCTTTTTGCTCAAGTCTGGAACAAAGAGGAAGCCCCTACTATTGATTTTTGGATTATGGAGATATAGGAATTATTGGAAATGGATAAATTGACAATGTTATTGAAAGATAAATCATTAAATGAGTTTAAAAAACAATGAGAAGACTTAATTATATATTTTGAGGAGAATTAAGGGGACACATTTGTCTTAGACTTCAGAGACTGAGTTTGTCAAGACAGAGTTGTATCTTTACCAGTATTTCTTTGTTAATATGTATTGAGTATAATATTCTGTTACATTTTGTTATCTTCATAATTTGGGTAGATGTCACTTGCAATCAAACATTGTTATTATGTAAATATTACAATAAAGATTCGTTAACCCCCCCCCCAAAAAAAAGGATAAGAAGACAGGAACTTGTTCCTGCTTCAGGGATGAAAGATATATAAAAAACTGAGGGTCTGGGAAAATGGGATTATGAACTTTTCAGTCACAGCGTTTTTCACCAAAATTTGTAATAAGTTGAATAACACCCAGCAGTGTGACTGCAAAGACACAAGTCCTGTACTGAATACTAGCTGATGTTATTTTCCCCCTGTGCCCGTATACAAAAATTAGAATGTGCAAAGACTAGATGAGTTCATCAAATCCAGTGCAACCCTCCCTGGAGGCTGTTAAACACAGATTGAAAGGCAATTGTTCAGTGTCACTTCAAAAGGTGGATTTTTCGTGCCTTCTCAGCAGGAGCTTTGGTCTAGATGGCCTATACATACACAGAAAGGAAGCTGGGCGTAAGGTTTCGGGTCCCCGACTGGGGCCTTGCAGGACTCTTCCCACAAGGGGCTTGGGCTGGATGACAGTCCTTGCAGCACCCGGCCCACAGGGGCTCGGTTTTGACTATCAGTCTCGCAGGATCCTGCCCAGCACCCCAGACCCAGCTGGCTGCCCTGATGCAAGGCAGCTGAAGTGGTTGGGAGCCCAATAGTGTGACGCTGCAGCAAAGAAGGCAAGTACTGTTTTACCTGCATTAATAGAACCACAGTTTCCAAGCCAGGGGAAGTCAGAGTCCAACTCTATTTTGCACTGGTCAGGCCTCATTTGGAGTCCTGCCTTCAGTTTTGAGTGCCTCATTTTGAAGACGGTTATAGACAAGCTGGAGCAGGTTCAGGGAAGGGTAACGAGGATGATAAGATCTATGAAAGGAGGTTGAAGGAGCTAGGCATGTTTAGTTCATTGAAGAGAAGAAGATATGATTGCACTCCTTTAAACACCTCAAGGGGTGCCACAAGGAGGAGGGGGCAAGTTTGTTTTCTGTTGCCCCAGAGGATAGGACTAATAGCAAAAATGGGCAGGTTTTTCCCTGGACTGCAACAAAACCAGTAAGTTACGCACTAGTGGGAGATTCAAAATAATAAAAAATTAATTCAGTTTGGGCAAAAAGAAAGATTGACATCTGGGGAAGATTTCCACCAGAAAAAAAGGAAGGCATGCACATTTATACTTGGCCATAAGATAATGAATTAACATACTAAATGACATCACTTCTACGTAAGATCTGGTGGGCTTCAGGTATCGGCATGTGCCTTGGGCCTGTCACACGGTAGCCCCCCAATATATCAGTCACTCGCCACCAGTTATTTATCCAAACTGCTCTGCTTTGTTAGCAGTAATATACATCCCATTTTCCATGCCGGTATGTCTCCCAGGCCAAGCTGATGCTTCTCACGACTGGTTTCCTAATTTCCAGGCTTAAAAGCTGTTAATAGCAAAACAGCCTATCAACTCCAAGGGCATTGGGGAAACTAGTTAATTGATTCCTTTATGCTACTCTAAGTCTCATCATCCTCAGGCTTCCAGGCTTCTCTTTGAGGCCCAGGTCTCATGGTTTTACGTCATAGGATGGTAGATTTTGATTGAACATGAGAAGGAACTTCTTGAAGGTACGAGCAGTGGGCCCAACGGCCTGGAGAAGCATTTGGGTCGCTTTCTCTGGACATCTTGAAAAAAGAAAGCTCCCCGATGCTGGGGATGCTGTGACTGCACTTCCTGCATTGTGTGTATGGGGAGGGTTGGACCCAATGGTCTTTGGGGGCCCCTTTCCCCCTTACGATTCTATGATTTATGGCCTAGGTGACGGTCTTGAAAACTAGTGGCATTTCAGCAAGCCAGAGAGGGTTGTTGAATGAGATTTCTAGCAGGTGAGCATGGAAAAAACAGAATCTTCTGCATTCCACACTTCACTTGGTTCTCCTGATATCTAGGCTGCAGAATCAGAATCTAATTAGACGTTGCAGGGAAACGTGCATCTCCTGCAGTTCAAATGTTTTCATGAATGCAAGAGTTCTTCTCAATCAGATTGTCAAATTACACCCTTGTTTACCTCCCAATGACCAAGAACAAAGCTTAGTTGTGAGATATAGGGGGTGAGTAAAGCCCCGGTTACGACAGAGACATCTTTTACAATATGAGGGAGCCCAGTTTCTAAATACCTTTTAGCATACCGTCTAGTGTGAGTCTCACTTACAAATAACTGCCTCTGAAAATGTTTCATACTGTATCACAAGCTGAACATGAGCCAGCAGTGTGATGCGGCAGCCAAGAAAGCCAATGTGATTCTTGATTGCATCAATAGGAATATGTTGTCTAGATCAAGGGAGGTAATGCTACCACTCTATTCTGCATTGGTTAGACTTCATCTGGAATATTGTGTCCTGTTCTGGGCACCTCAGTTCAAGCATATCGACAAGCTGGAGGGTGTCCAGAGGAGGGCAACCAAAATGGTGAAGGGTCTGGAAGCCATGAAGCCCTATGATGAGGGGCTTAAGGAACTGGGGATGTTTAGTCTGCAGAAGAGAAGGTTAAGAGGGAACATGAGAGCCCTGTTTAAATATACGAAGGGATGTCATGTCGCAGACGGAGCAGGCTTGTTTTCCACTGCTCCAGAGACTAGGACAAGGAGCAGTGGATTCAAGCTGCAGGGAAGGAGATTCCACCTGAACCTCAGGAAAACTTCCTGACAGTCAGGGCTGTCCAGCAGTGGAATAAGCTGCTGCCTCCATGGAGTGTGGTGGAGTCTCCTCCTTCTTTGGAGGTTTTTTTTTAAAATATAATTTTATTATAGTTCACCATATAAAACATACATTTCTCACTGTACATTTACGAATTGTTACAGTTATCCTCCACTCCTCTCTAGATTACATAAATTGTTATATCACTGACATACTATCATTATGCATCGCAACAAATTTATCACAATACCAAGATAATTCCTGCATTTCAACCCAACTTTACATGTTCCATGATATTTCTCTGATTTTCTCCTTCTTGCTATCATAGTACCATGAATTAAGAATTATTTCCTGTCCAAACCCCATCCATAATCCAGCACAATTTGTCATTCTTTATTGATATTATCATCTGATTTTCCTTTCAGTCCCTGAGAGACGATATCTGCCTTCCAATTTTCAATAAAAGTTGCTCACCATTGTTCTATTGTGGGTATTTGTTCAGTTTTCCATAACCTCGAATATTCAATACAAGCTGTCGTAATCATATATAGTAATATTCTCCAATACTTCTTTATGCCAGTTCCATCTAACATATATGTCATATTTAACAGATACAGTTCAGGTATCTTATCCAGTTGAGCCCTTAAAAAAGAACATTTAAATATTGGTCAACTAGCTGTGTGAGTCCAAACCAGAGCAAGCAATTTTTTTTTCTGTTTTGTTTTGTTTTTTTAACGATTTGGAAATACATATACATATATAGTACAATGTATGCAATGTACGGACAGCAGAATCTTGTAAGAAATGTAATATGTAAATTAAGATTAATGATGATGTATCTTTGTTTCGTATAAATAATTGACTATAATTTGATATTAATAAAAAATAATGGAAAAACATATTGCACATATCAAATTATGAATATCATTCCAGTACTTTTTAGCCTTAGGACATGACCACCACATAGGAAATAGTGTGCCAACATTCTCCTGACACTTCCAACATTGCCCTGTTCCCGTGTTATATATTTTCTTTAATTTTTCTGGTGTCATGCACCATCTATGAAAAAGCTTAAAACAGTTCTCTTTTAGGTTCTGAGCTGCGGTAAATTTCTGTGTCCGTTGCCAACTCTGTTCCCAGTATGCTAACTGAATTGGATGTCCAACATTTTGGGCCCACAATATCACTGCCAATTTAACTGTTTCCTCTTTCCTTTCTTGATGTAAAATCTCTTGATATAAGCGTGCTAGTAAATGAGGCGGGTTTTGAGACAATAGCTTCAATAATCCTCCTTGCTCCTTTTGTTCTATTCCATAAATTTTGACGTCCTTCTTTGGAGGTTTTTAAGCAGAGGCTGGGTGGCCATTTGTTGGGAATGCTTTGATGGGTGTTCCTGCATGGCAGAAAGAGGGTTGGACTGGATGGCCCCTTAAGGTCCCTTCCAACTCTACGATTCTATGACTCTATGTATCAGAATTGCTGGATTTAGTTGAAAGGGAAGAGTAAGGTATTAAAATAAAAGGCTTTTGTTTTCAGCATTCCGACTCACAGCTAAATTCCGAGACACAGGGGTAAGCAAAGCTCGTGGTATGACAAACAGAGGTATTTTACCACTTGAGGGAGCACCATTTCTAAACAGCTGCTTAGCGTGCCATCTAATGTGACCCTCACTTGCATGTAACTGGATTTGAAGATGTTTTTCAAAGGCAGAAGGTGCTAGATTTCGTTTCTGAAGCACTAGATTTGCTTGAAAGGGAGGAGTGAGAGAGAAGCGAGATATTCAAACAAAAGGCTTTATTTTCACCATCCCAACTTAGTGGCTGCAGGATTTGTTCCACAGAAAAACAAAGCAAATTCCCTCCCCTCTGTCCCAAAGCTCATTAGCTGCAAAGCTATGTTGCAAGATACGGAGTAAGCAAAGCTCATGTTATGACAAACAGATGTATTTTACCAGTTGAGAGAACCCCATGTCTAAATGGATGCTTGGCATATTTAGTGAGATACTCAGTTATATGTAACTGGGAAGAAAATAAACATTTGCAGTCCCTCTGTTTGCTGTTCACTCACCGGCTGCACCAAGACGTTGTTTTTGCCATACAGAAGTGTGGCCCGGGAATTCTGGTGGAGCGATTCGACGTATCTCTGGCTGAGAGGGACGGTCGGTCATCCATGCTACCACTGGAATGTCTCTTCTGGATCTAATGCCGGGGGGGGGTAGGAATCCAAAAAAAGGGGGGATGAACAGAAAAGTTGTTTCCCACCCTGATCACTGTAATCTTCTTTCAACCAGGCTTCTGTTATCTCACCTTCGTCCTCTGCTTTCCATTCATCGTTCTGCTGCTAAGGTTATCCTTCCGCTTCTGTTACCCCATTTTTGTAATCCCTCCCATAGGTTAACCCATGAGCCCTTCCGCACTACCCTGTTATAGTGCAACTATTCCACTTTCAACCTCCTATGGAATCATCCTGGGGTTTGCAATTTAGGGAAGGTCCATTTACAATTCGCACCCAGAGAGCCTCTTTGGTTTCAATAAACTACAAACCCCAGAATTCCACAGGAGGTTGAAAGTGGAATAAAAGCACTATAACAGCGTAGTGTGGAAATGACCCAGAATTCATTGCAAGCTTCCTGTTTTAATACTCAAAGCCCCTGGTATGCTTTAAAGGATTTACTGAGGATTAATCAACAGCATCTGGAATTAAATAAAAATATTTCGTAGAGACTAATAACATTGATATATAGCATGACACAGAAAAGTTTTGGAAATTTAGAAATTAAAACAGTTAGGGAGTAGAATTATCATGAGCAACAAACTTAACAGTAACGTCGACAAATGACTTTGTGTTAAGTACATTTATCTAAGTAGGAGCTGTTTGCAACCAAAGCAGGGGAAACCCGTTTTAATTAAATGTAGTGTGTGTGTGTTTGCTTGTTTAGTCTAGTTTAGTTAATTTTGTTAGTTTTTTTTTACCAGCCTGCTCAAGATCTTGGGTCTCGCTCACTTCTCCGTACTCTTTGAAAGACCACCCTCAACATTTGCAGACTCCCTTGTTATTTTAAAATCTCAATTAAAAGCCTCCTTGTTTTCAAAAGCTTTGGGAGTCTAAATTTAAAACTGTTTTATAATTTTGCATAGCTTCAGCCAGTGTGGTTAATGGTTTGAGTGCTGGACTAGAACCCCAAAGATGAGGGTTTGACTCGTGCTTGACTTTGGAGACCTGCGAGGTGACATTGGGCATGTCACACTGTCTCAGCCCCCAGAAAACTACCACTACCACCACAACAACATATTTGAATTACACACATTTCTCTGTTTGCTATATATCCACTTGTATTTTATTTGGATAATTTGTCTTACAGATATATGGTATAGTTTTATTATCCTTTCTTTCTGTGTGTGTGTGTGTGTGTATTAGACTGTCCAGACCCACTAACTTTGTTTGTTTTACTTGTACAGTGCCATGGACTGTGTTATGTAAATAAACAGTAATAATAACATCACGCACTCTCAGTTGCCAAAAAAAAAATCATGATAGGTTCACCTTAGTGTTGCCATAAGTCAGAAAGAACTTCAAGGCACACAACAATAATTACAACAATTTCAATGAATTTCAACAGGGAGAAGTTTAAGGTACTACCCTTGGGCAGAAAAAGTGAATGAGCAGATATAAGATGGGTGGCACCACAGTCCATGTGAAAAGGGGCTAGGAGTCTTAGTAAGACCACAGGTTGAACATGAGCCAACAGTGTGATGCAGTGGCTAAAAAAATGCACTTCTGGGTTGCATCAATAGGAGTCTAGTGTCAAGGTCGAGGGAAGTGATGGTACTGCTCTATTCTGCTTTGGTCAGACCCCACCTGGAATAATACTGTGTCCAGTTCTGGGCACCACAGTCCAGGAAGGAGATGGACAAGCTGGAAGTGTCCAGAGGAGGGCAACTAAAATGGTGGAAGGCCTGGAAGCCATGAAGCCCTCTGAGGAAGGAGATAGGGAGCTGGGTAGGTTTAGCCTGGAGAAGAGAAGGTTAAGAGGGGACATGATAGCCATGTTTAAATATCTGAAGGGATGTCATATGGAGGATGGAGCAAACCTGTTTTCTGCTGCCCCAGAGACGAGGACATGGAGCAATGGCTTCAAACCTCAGGAAAAGAAATTCCACCTAAACATTAGGAATAACTTCCTGAAGGTAAGAGCAGTTTGCAAGTAGAATCCACTGCTGCCTCCATGGAGTGTTGTGGAGTCTCCTCCTCCTTGGACAAGATGGAGGGTGTCCAGAGGAGGTCGACCAAAATGGTGGAGGGTCTGGAAACCATGAAGCCCTCTGAGGAGCGGCTTAGGGAGCTGGGGATGTTTAGCCTGAAGAAGAGAAGGTCTTAAAGAGGGGACATGATAGACATGTTTAAATATTTGGAAGGATAACATACGGAGATGGGTCAAGTTTGTTTTCTACTGCTCCGGAAACTAGGACATGAAGCAATGGCTTCAAACAACAGAAAAAGACATTCCACCTAAACCTTAGGAAGAATTTCATAGAATCATAGAATCATAGAAATGTAGAGTTAGAAGAGACCCCAGGGGCCATCCAGTCCAACCCCCTGCCATGCAGGAACACCCTCAAAGCACTCCCGACAGATGGTCATCAAGCCTCTGCTTAAAAACCTCCAAGGAAGGAGACTCCACTACACTCCACGGAGGCAGCATCTTTCACTGCTGGACAGCCCTGACCGTCAGGAAGTTCTTCCTGAGGTTCAGGTGGAATCTCCTTTCCTGCAGCTTGATCTCCTTTCCTGCAGCTTGATGATAAATTTGCTGAGGATAAAAACAGTTTGACAACAGAATCTGCTGCTGCCTCAACGGAATGTGGTGGAGTGTCTTTTTTTGGAGGTTTTTAAAGAGAGCTTGGATGGCAATCTGTCCAAGGGAATACTTTGACAGTGTCCTCCCGTATGGTAGAAGGGGGTTGGACTGGAGGGCCCTCGGAGGTCTCTTCCAACTCTATGATTCTATTATCCCACTGTTGACGCGTGTTCATCTAAGACTCCTAAATCCTCTTCACGTGTACTCTGGTCAAACCAGGCCGAGTGGGAGACTGCCAAGAGGGGTCTGGGAAAAGGAACGCTATGATCCCTTGTTTCTCCCCATCTCCCCCACCCAAGACTGAGACCTACACAGAGCGCAGGGCGTTTTGTGGGGGAGTCCTGGCGGCAATGGGAGCTGTGGATCCGGTGGCGCTGCACCAGTTCGTCGGCCGAGGGGTCCGTCCAGAAGTGGTCGGAGGTCTTCATCTTGGTATACTCAAGAGCACAGGGTCCCACTGGGTTGGGAGAGAGAAGGCACATTGGGAAAAAAAAATGGACAGAGGAAGATCAAAAGATGTAATGACTGAACAGGTCAGTAGGATTAAAGGCTAATGCACCCATAGCCATGGTGAGCGGGTGCCAAAATTGCAAACGAGGGAGCAGTTTGGGTGCATGAACATGTCCCCTTTTAATCAAGGGGCGTGGATGCCACGGAACATGGTGGGAGGCATGTGCTTGTGCCCAAAGTGCTCCCTCCTAAGCCCTGGAATAGACTCCGGGTTTGATTCCCTGCTCGGCCACAGAAACCCACTGGGTGTCTTTGGGCAAGTCGCACTCTCTCAGTCCTAGAAGAAAGCGATGGAGACAAACCTCCAGAAAACTCCATGATAGGTTTGCATTAGGGTTTCCATAAGTCAGAAAGCAACGTGAAGGCACACAACACTGCATCCTTGTAACTTTTAAATAATTTTTTTTGAAAAAAAATGGAAAAAAGAGACAGCAGCAAGAAGTAGAGAGAGAGAAAGAGAGGCATGGAAGGAGAGAGGGTGGAAGGAATTCCACGCAAATGGTACACACTGTGGATATATATGCTGCACACAAGGCAGGCATTGCAAGCAAGAGTTTATAAATCCCACACAAAAGGGAATACATTGCTGACAGGGGTTTGTGAATCCCACACAAACAGTACACACTGCAGCAAAGGGTATGTTAACCCCGCACAAGAGGTATATGTTACAGAGAGGATTTTGTGAATTTCCCAAGAATATACATGTTGCAGACAAGTCTGAATCCACCAAAAAGCATGTATGGGTCAGACAAGGGTCTGTGAATCCCACAGAAAAAGTACTGTGAAAAGCATATACCGGTATGTTGCAGATCGGAGTTTGAGAATTCCACCCAAAAGGTAAACATTGCTAACAGGAGTTTAGGAATGCCGCATGCAAGCTATGCATTGCAGGTATTAGTTTATAAAAGCCACACAAAAGGAATATAATAGGACAGAATTTGTTAACCCTGCTCAAAAGGTAAAAAATGGTGATGAGAGTTTGTGAATTCTACAAAAGCGTATGCGCTGCAGAAAGATATTTGTGAACTCCATACCAAAAGAAATACATTGTGGAAAGTGGTATTTGAATCCCCCAAATGTATATATTAAAGATAACAATCTGTGAATTCCCACATAAAAGGTATATATTGTGGATACTAGTTTATAAATCTTGCAAAAGCATATTTGTGGCAGACAGGAGTTTGTGAATCCCACACATTGTGGATGGGAATCTGTGAACCCCACACAACAAGTACATACTGCAGGCAGGATTTTGTGAATGACGCACATACATTTCAAGCCTCACATTCATCAGCGTTTTGGAAAAGCCCATTCCACACCAAAAGCTCAGTTCAGAAAGGAGCCACGTTACCGAGCAACGAAGCGAGGATTGGTCCATCGACGGGATCCATCAGTAAGGCTTCCTTTTCATAGTATTTACTGTACAGGGAGAGGAAAAAATGCAAAACGAGAGAGACTGTCAGGATCTGTAGCCCACGTGACAGTATATCTGAAGTTATAGGGTAGCCAATATAGGGAAATGCTAGGATAGGCAGAGAACTACAAAGAATTGAGTGTTAATTATGGACTGCAACAACGTTATCTGTTTGAAGCTTGCTTGTGTATTCCAATGTATCCAATGGCTAATGACTGCTCATTGCTACAATATATCCAGTAGAGATCAAAGCAGGGAGAAATGAAAATACCAAGAGGTGTTTTGGGAACTGGAAGTGTCTAGTGATAAGGGACAAGAAATACATTCCTGCCTTAAGGATGAAAGACGGGTAAAAAAATGCAAGTCTGAGAAATGTCAAAAGATGCGGGGTGATGTTAATATCGTGACCTTTCTCCAATCACAGCTTTTTGCACCTAGATTTGTATGGAAAGGTATAAAAACACATAACCACAATGTACGCTTAAGTCTCAGCAACTTTGGAAGAAGTGTGCTGTGTTGCTTGCTTTGCTACACATAAACACTGCCGTCTACCACAGAGTGGAGTTTATGAATAGCGAGTTATCCAGAGATTGAGAGTTTGTGAAATGGCTCAAGGCATGGATTCCCACTCAGCACCACACTTGGATTCCCAGCATTTCGCAGATCCTCAAGCCGATCTCCAGTCTCGTGTCTCACACACCACACAAACAGAAAACAAATGAGATACAGGGCTATCCCAAAATGGCACTGTATTCCAAAATCCAAAAGATAAAAATCCAAAATATGGAAAACCTCTGGTCCCAAGCACTTCAGATAAGGAAGGTGCATTCAGTATACTGTTTTTATACAACTGCAGGAGACCAGGGTTTTACTCCCAGCTTGGTTGTGAGAACCCACTGGCTGATTCTGAATGCGTCACACACTCTCAGCCCCAGAAACCCTGTGATAGGTTCACCTTTGAGTTGCCACAAGTCGGAAGCAGCTTGAAGGTGCAGAAGACAGTGTCCTGCTTTGGTCAGAGGAGTTCTGTGTCCAGTTCTGGGCACCACAGTTCACCACCCTACCTGGGCCCAGAAGCAGAAGAAAGACCCTCCCTCCATCCCAGCTACCACCTCAAGGAGAGAGAAGGCCTCAAGGGAGAGAAGAAGATCCCATATCTGCTGGATTTAATCTCTGCCCTCTCTCTTCCTTTTGTGTCATGTCTTAATTAGATCATAAGCCTGAAGGCAGAGAACTGGTTTGGTTTTCTTTTACTTAAGACAGTGATGGAAGGAAGATGGAACGTGTCCAGAGCAGGGCAGGCAAAATGGTTAAAGATCCGGAAACCAGCTAGAGTTAAATGGAAAGTTATGACTGACTTAAACACTGGAGGTGGTGCCAGAATCCCTGATCTTTACATACACTTCCAGGCTTCGGCACTCACATGGATAGCCAAATGGCTTACCTTACAAAATGAAAGATCGCTGACATCAGAAGGTGCCAATTTAAGATTTGGTTGGCATGCATACATTAGTTACGAAAAGACAAAAACAGACAAAGATTTCACTAATCATTATATAAGAAAAGCTCTACTAAAGATATGGAATGTACCCAAACCAACATTACTAAAACAAATACCGATGTGGATTTCACCACAAGAAGCATTCTTTGGAAGATGGAGCAACATCTCGAATAAATGGTTACGATATGAAGATTTAATTGAAAAATCGTCTACAGGAAAAATAAGTATGAAATCCAGAGAAAATGTCCAAAAAGAAGGAATTGTAACTGGTTCCCTTATCAACAATTCTTGAGAGATTTCATATGGACTTGAAGCTAAAAGGGATTCAAACAAAAAAAAAACAAATGCTATAACTAAACTTTTACTAGAAAATCCCCCACACTTGACGGTGAAATTATATAAGATTTTACTACTTCAAAAGAAGAAGGAACAGTGAAAGAGACAATGATAAAGTTCTCAAAATTTTGGGCATTCAATACAGCTGGAACACTGGGAGATAGCTGGAAAATGACACTGAAGTTTACAACAGCCCAAAATTTGAAAAAAAATTATTTAAAATTTTCCCACAGATGGTACATGACCCCGCAGAAACTTAAAAAAATATATAAGTCCGGAACAGGAAAATGTTGGAAATGTGGCCCCAGACCAGAACAACGTACCCATGTGGTGGATGTGCCCCAAAAGCACGCGAATATTGGACTGGTATACATAAAAAAATAAAAAAAAAAATTCAAACCCAATATACGATGACTTCAGAAACATTTTATTAACTATTTAAATGAAACAGAAAACCAGATGAGTAAGAAATATTGGAGAATCCTACTTTACATGATAGTTTACTGGAGGAGATCGCATGGCGCGGCGAGCAGCAGCATGGAGTGAAGCTCTGATCTCTGTGTTTTTTTCCCCGTTGGTTTCCAGCCGCTTTTCTTCCATCTGAAAGCGGCAGACACCCCCCGGAAAGGGGGTGGGAACGGCTCGAAGGGGGTTTCCCGATCTGGTGTCAAGCCTCTGCAAAATAGAGCAGAGGAAAGTGACCCCAGAGGACCAAGCGGGGACGGACCTAACCCCCAGACAGGCACAAGTGGCGCCGACGAATTTTAAAGGAGAAGACACATTAACATAACAGTAAGCTGGCTGATCTTTTTTTCCCTTTTCACTTTAAACTGCAACTATTGCTGTAATTAGCAACAGTGGGCAGAAGCTTCTGTGAAGAGACCTCGCTGTCAATGAGTTTAAGTGTAATAAGTCTGCTTTTTTGCATTTTTTTTTTTTTGGGGGGGAGGGAGACAGTTTGCCTGAATATAAGACCTTATCCTGAATTCCAAAAGGGACTATCTGATACAATTAAGTGTAGAGACTGAACTGAATTTTATTAAAGATTTAGGTTATTTTTTTTTTTTTTTGAGATTTCTGTTGCCTTTTTAATCTGGAATTTTTGGATATTCAATCTAAGGACTTGGACTAGCTGGACTTATTATTTGGAATAATTTGGATTTATGATTTGGAAGGATGTGAAGCAATGGAGTGGATGTGATATGGAATAAGGATATGGGATATATAAATATTTTTTTTCTTTTGTTATATGCTATTTTGGAAGTAAAGATCAATGAGTTGAACTGAAGTTGGAACGTGACTTTGAATACTTGGCTATTGGCTTGTTTTTAATTTTATGTTTTGTTTTGTTCTTTCTTTTTTACTATTGGAATATAAAATTTAAAGTCAAAAAAACAATTCCAAAAAAGAAGCTGGAAGAATTTTTTTTTTTTTCCCCCTTCTTCTTTCCTTTTTTTCCTTTGGACTGTAACTGGAGAACTGTGTTGTAGTGTGTTTTTTTTTTGTTTTTTTTGATGCCTTGGCTGTGAGAACTGAGAATCAACAGAGAAGAAAAAAAAAAACTTTTGGGAGAGCTGTGTTATGGGGGAAAAAAAGGCTTTCTCACCCCCACGCAGCGGAGCGGCTTGGTTTCTAGCTATCACCAGGTTTACAAGTGATTGCGACAACCATCCAGAAAGTAAACCATAGCTTCGGAGGGGGGGGGAACTAGAGGCCTGGGTCTAAGCACAGACCAGTGTTATTTTTATATTGAATGGAGCAATACTTATGTTACTTATGTTTGAAGTTTACATATTGAAAAATAAATGCATATGGTCTGATTATAAAATAGAAAATACGTAATATTAGAGTTTGATTGGCATAACACTATTTTATAGTTTGCTATTGAAAAATTCAGAATTACTGTAGATATAATTCAAGGTAAAATTTCTTGAATCTAACTTTTGATGTGAATTGAAGTGAAATGAAATGATATGTGATTTTAGAGTTTAAGCATCTAAAAGGTATATTATATTACAATACGATTTTGTATGTTGAAGAAACCCTTTTTTTTTAAGGGTGGGATTTTTATTTTGTGAGTTTTAAGTATTGCTTCTGTTTAACTTGCAACTTTTTGTTAAATATTTGATTGTTTTGATTATTATAATACTTGTAAAATATGGATCAAAGAACAAGGAAAAAAGAAAAAAAAGGGCTGCTGCTGCAGCTAGTGGGCCAACAACTATTTCTCAGGTAATTCTTAGGCAACTTCATCTCAAGTAACTGGAGGACATCTGAGATATACCCCAGAAATCACAAGACTTTATGTTACAAATGAGGGAAGAGTTAAAAGTATGAGAGAAGATTTACGAAGTGATATAAAGGAAACAAGGGGGGATAGAAAGAATGAAACAAGAAATAGACTGGGGAAGAGACTGGAAAGCATATCAATGGATGTGACAAAGCTAAAAACAGATAATAAAGAGATAAAGCAGCAAGTAAAACAAGTAAAAAAGGAAATGACAGTGGTCAAGGAGAGACAACAAGAGGATGAAGTTCAGATCACTCTACAGGAGTTGAAAATGGAGAGATCACTGCGTTTGAGAGGTGTTCCAGAGACCTCTAGGGAAAAATTTTTAGAGACTATAGTTCCGGCTTTGGCTGATTTCATCGACATTGACGAGGAGAAGATGGAGAGTTATATTGACAGAATTTTCAGGGTGCCCTTTAGAGTGGCGAGAGAGGGAAACTACCCAGAGACATCATTATTATCTTTACAAGGACAATTATAAGAGATAGAGTACTTCAAAGAAGCTACGATGCCCCTTTGAAAATTGAAGATAAAGCTTAAATTTTTAAAGACATTCCTTATCAGATCTTAAAGAAAAGACAAGAATACAAACCTTTGGCAAATCTTTTGGTTAAGCTTCAAATTAGTTATCATGGGAGAAAATTGAGGGTTTGTATTTACATACAGACAACGGAGATAGGATAATTCAGTACACAAAGCAAAAGAGATGATGGAGAGATTGAAGAATAGCTTTCAAAAAATTTTTCGGGGGTGGAAAAAAATAGGAACAGGACCAGACTGCTAGGGAAGAGGGAAGATTGCAACCCCAACAAGAAGAAAAAACCTTTGGAAAAGGGCCCAAATACTAAAGGGGGAGGGCAGGGTGGAATGGAAAACAGGAAGAAGGGGAATTGGGGGAGTTTTTAGGAGGACTGCAAGTTATAAGATATAAAACATAATTAAATTGGAAAGGAAAATGGATCTGAAGATATATTCATGGAACATTAAGGGGTTTAACTCCGTATATAAAAGAAGAAAAATTTTTTCATCATCTGGAGAAGCAAAATTTGGAATAAAAGTTTAAGAGGTTAGAATTAAAACTCAAGATCTTAAATATGTTAAAACCCAAAAATTGGGAAGCTGCTTTGCATCTGTAATCGATAAAAAGAAAAGGGGGTGTTAATATTTTAAAATCAAAATACGAAGCGCGTCAAATTTTCCAAGATAAAAATGGTCGATATATAGGAGTTGAATATTCTAAACAAGACAAATTTTTAATAGTGGGAATATATGCACCAATGGGGCTAAAGGGGAATTTTTCCCCCAAAATACAGCAACAGATATTGGAGTATTTAAATGAATCAGGAAACACAAATATTATTTTTGGGGGGGTTTTTAAAGGATCATCAATCCTTTAATTGATAGATCAAATCAGAAATTGACCCCCCGAAACAATGGTAAACTTCCTAAAGTTTTTAATCTATGGACAATTTTAATTTATATGACACTTGGAGATATAAGAATGGACAACTGGAAGGATACACATTCTATTCTACCGACATAAATCATGCAAGGATAGACATGATATTGGTATCTAAGCAATTATTATGAAGATTTAAACAAATGGACATTTTACCAAATTTGTGTTCAGATCATAATCCAATACAAATTAAGATTCAGTTGAAAGACAGAGAAAGAACATGGAGAATGAACGATAGATTTGGAATAAGGAGAACTATAAGAAAAAGCTAAAAAAAGATAACAAATTACTTTGCTGAAAAAATAATTGTCAATGAAAACTTTGGGATGAGAAACTGTTTTGCGAGGAAAATTATTAGATGGTCTGTAGATCAGGGAAAAAAGAAGGAAAAAAAGAGGTCTTAATCTTGGAGAAGATGAAAGAATGAGAAACAAATGAGACAGAATCCGGCTAATCATAGATTAATTACAGATGAAATTATATCAAGCTAATTAAGTCAACTTAATGCAGATGAAATAGAGCAACAGATGCGGAGAACAAAATACAAATTTTTTGAACAAGCCAACAAACCTTCAAAGTTTTTAGCCTCTTTGCTGCGTAAAAGGAGGGCAAGGAATATTATTGGAGATTGTGATTGGAAAGAAAAAAATTACAAAACAGGAGGACATAAAACAAGGTTTTCATAAATATTATCTTAAGCTGATGGGTAAGGCCCCAAAGTTGATAAATCAACAAGGAACTAAGAATATTTGGAGAAAATGAATAAAATGAGGTTCAATGATGAGAAAAATGATATTGAATAAACCCATTTCAATGATGGAAGTGGTTGAGGCCATTCAAATTTGAAACTGAGAAGGCTCCAGGTCCAGATGGCTTTACTGATAGATATTATAAGATACTGGAACATGAATTTAATACCTCTACAAAGCACAATAAATGAAATTGTAAAGGAAGGAATACCAGACACTTGGAAAAAGCGAATGTTTTATTGTTCCCAAAGAAGGCAGAGATTTGACTGATGTGAAAAATTTTAGGCCAATATCACTTTTGAATGTAGACTCAAATTTTTGCTTCAATCCTTGCTGTTCAACTTAAAAAGGTGTTGTCCACATTTTAAAAGAAGATCAAAATGGGTTTCTGCCAAAAAAATCGTTAGGAATAAATTCGAACGGTTTTAAATATAATAGAGTATTACGAAAGACATAATGAACGGAAAAAGGCAATATATTTTTTGATGCTGAGAAAGCATTTGATATGATTAACTGGCCTTTTATGATAATGACTTGTAAAAAATGTCGGCTGGAGAGAAATTTGTCTCATGGATTGAAGCAATTTATAAACAGCAACAAGCCAGACTACTGATAAATGGTGAAAAAACGCAGTTGATAGAACTGAAGAGAGGGACTGACAAGGGGCCCTTTTCCCCCCTGCTATTTATTATGACATTGGAAATACTAAATAATCCATTGAGAAGACAATGACATTAAAGGAGTTAAAAAAGAAAAATCAATACAAATTGAAAGCCTTTGCAGATGATTTGGTGGTTTTTTTTGGGGGACCCATGTAGAGGTATTGGAAAATTGATTAAAATAATTCAAGAGTATGGAGAGTTTCCGGATTTAAGATAAATGTGGAAAAAAAAATTTTTTAACCAAAAATTTGAGAGAGAGAAGAGACGGAAAAAGTACAAAAAACAGGATTTAAAGAGGACAAAAAGTTAAATATTTGGGAATTTGGATAGCCAAAGAAATAATGAGCTATATTCAAATAATTATGAAAAAAAATGGAAGGAGATAATTAAAATTTGGAAAGCTGGTCTAAGTTACATCTATCAATGTTGGGGAGAAACAGTAATAAAATGAATGTTTTACCAAAAATGAACTTTCTGTTCCAAAACCTTCCCCTAATATTGAATAAGAAACCTTTTCTACAATGGAAGAGAGAAATATCCAAGTTTATATGGCAAGGGGAAAAACCCCGGATTAAATGGAACATTTTAACAGATCAGAAAAATAGAGGTGGTATGGGTCTACCTGATTTTCAGGTTTACTACAAGGCCGTGGCTTTCAGATGGATAAAAAACTGGATGGGTTCGGTGCCAGAATGCTGGCATTGGAGGGGGCAGTCTAGGATGGGCTGGCATGCCTATATGTTCTATGATAAAGCAAAAATAGATAAAGATTTCTCCAATCATTACATCAGGAAATCGCTTTTTAAAGTTTTGGGGAAAATTACAAGTCTAGAAACATTAGGCAGCTGCCCACCTGGGTCTCCCTCAAGAAGCTTTCTTTGGAAGAAGGTCTGAATCGGAAAAAGGCTTGATATGAGGACATAATTGAGAGGACAAATCAATAGTCTTAGCTTAAATCAAGAGACAAGTTGGAGGGAAAAAGGGAAAAGTTTTAAACTGGTTTCCTTACAGGCAGTTAACTGAAAGGTTTCAGATGGACTTAAAGACATATGGAATTGAAATAAAGGAGAAGGTTGGAGTGATAAAACGACTTTTTGAAAACCCTCCTCATTTACTAGCTCAGATCACTCAGGAAATATTGTACCAGGAGAAGTATGAAAAAACGGTTAAAGAGGAATGATCTCTTGGGCACAGAATATGGGTCAACAATTCAACTGGACTCTTGGGAGCAGAGTTGGAAAAAGACAAACAAATTTAGGTTCCCCGAATTTAAAAGAGAACTATTATAAAATGTTTTATAGATGGTATTTGACACCAGATAAATTTCAAAAGATTTACAATTCAGGTATGGGCTTTGTTGGAAATGTTTAAAAGAGGTGGGTGATATATCATATGTGGTGGCATGCCCCAAAAGGGCAAGAGATATTGGACTGAGATACATAAGAGGATTTGCGAAATAATGAAGCTACAATTTCCTATGACTCCTGAAATGTTTTTTAAATATGACAGATTTAGTAGACGGTATGAATATAAAGAAATATTGGAGAATATTATTATATATGATAACAACAGCATATTGAATATGCTAAGGTATGGAAAACACAGCAAATACCTACAATAGAACAATGGTAACCCCATTTAAAATAAAAATGCTGCATAGTCTCTCAAAAATTGAAAAGGGGAAAACAGGTGATGAAATTCAGAAAGAATGGCAAATTGTAGGTGATTGCTGGGTGACCTGTGATAGAAGTCTATAATTCATGGTAATATGTGGGAAAAAATTTTATTGTGATGATACGGCAGTATATAAGCAGGAATATGGTAATGGAAATGCTATGTACTAACGTGTAAAATGGCTAAAAATGCAGTACAATGATATAACAAGAAGAGATTTTGGAAATGAAGTCTAGATCAGTTTGGAAGATTCAAGAAATAATTCATGTGAAATAGCAATAATACTATTGTTGTTTTAATTGTGAAACTTTAATAAAATGATATTGAAAAAAAAATAGTTTACTGGAGATGAAAACAGCAGCTATACTGTCTCAGAAATGGAAAAAATTAACAAAAAAACGTAAACAACGGATGGGCTCCAACTGATATTTAATTTCAATGTAACAACTGAAAAAGGGTCAGTTGACAGGATCTGGGGTTTAAAACATCTACAGCTGAATTGTTATTAGATTCTGAAGGTTAAAAAGGAGTAAATGTAATAGAGACAATGGCAGAAGTACATTTAAGAATAGAAACAAACAAAAATTACTATAATGTTAGGTGGAAACGTTGGAAGATTAAGAAAATGCAGTAAATTGTCAAGTGTAAATATAGAAAAACAGTTATTATTCTTTTTTAAAATTGATGATTTTTGTATATGAAGATGATAAAATAAAATAAAAAATCTGGAAACCACCAAGCTACTATGAGGAATGGCCCAGGGAGATAAGACCTAGGGGTCTTAAGAGACCACAAGCTAATCATGCGTGAACAGTGTGACACAGCAGCCAAAAAAGCCGATGCAATTCTGGGTGGCGTCAACCCAAGCCTGATGTCCAGATCGAGGGAAGCTAATAGCACCACTCCACTCTTAAGGCCTTTCCCGCATGACACTCTTATAGCGTGATTATTCCACTTTCAACCTCCTAGGAAATCCTGGGGTTTGCAGATTTGAGAGGGGCTGGCCGGATTCCCTAGGAGGTTGAAAGTGGGATAATCGCGCTATAAGAGTGTCGTGCAGAAAGGGCCTGAGCCTCACCATTCTAAGCCTTAAGAGATTCCAACGAAACCTTAGGAAGAACTTCTTCACAAGTCAGAGCTGTTCAAGAGTTGATTCGATTGTGTCCAAGGGTACTGTACCCCTGGTACAGTACCCTTGCCTCTCCAAACAGAGGCTGGGTGGCCATCTTTTGGGAGTGATTCAGTTGCAGTTTTGCATACAGCAGGCGGTGGGGCTAGATGGCCTTTGAGAACGTGTGAAAGGGATCTAGGAGTCTTGGTAGATCACAAGCTGAACATGAGTCAACAGTGCGATGCAGCAGCCAAGAAAGCCAACACGATCCTTGGTTGCCTCAATAGGAGTATGGTGTCCAGATCAAGGAAAGTAATGGTACCACTCTATTCTGCATTCGTTAGGCCTCATTTGGAAGACTGTGTACAGTTCTGGGCACCTCAGTTCAGGAAGGATATGGACCATCTAGAACAGTGGTTCTCAACCTTTCTAATGCCGCGACCTTTTAATACAGTTTCTCATGTTGTGGTGACCCCCACCCATAAAATTATTTATTTATTATTTACAATGCCCCCCCCGGCAAAGGCCGCCTCACCAGGCAGGAACTGGGGGGGGCGGGCAGGGAGGGAAAGAGGAGCCGCACGTCTCCCCCGGGAAAAAACTCCAAGAACCCCCCCGGGCTCTGCTTCTGCTTCGCTCTCATTTCCGCCGGGGAGGCAGTGTGGGAAAAGTTTCCAGTGTGTCAACCCTGGCCGGGGGGGGGTGGAATCCCAGCGCCTTTGTCTTTTGCGCTGGGCGCAGTTCACCTCCCCGGAAAAGGGCCGCCTTGTGGCCCCCCGGCCCTTCTGCAGCACCCTCCTCTGTGGTGAGTGGGGCAGGGGCCGTGGCAAGGAGGGGGTCTGTCCCCCGTGCTGCCGCTGCTCTCCCAAGCCGGCCCATCAGACGGGAGGTTCTCCCGGTAGCGGGGAAGGGGAGCGATTTCAGTCCCTTCTGAACAGGGGGCAGGAGGACGTGAGCGCACCACCACTCCTGCTGTGGTGACACTGTGGCCGCACGCGCTCCCACCAAAGGGAGCAGGAGGACGCGAGCACATGGCTCGCCCTTGCATACCACCACCGAGGAGGGAATGGAGCCTAAGACCATCGGAAATACGTATTTTCTGATGGTCTTAGGCAACCCCTGTGAAAGGGTCGTTCGACCCCCAAAGGGGTCCCGACCCACAGGTTGAGAACTGCTGATCTAGAAGATGTCCATAGGAGGGCAACCAAATTGTTGAAGGATCTGGAAGCCATGAAGCCCTATGAAGAATGGCTTAGGGAGCTGGGTACGTTTTGTCTGCAGAAGAGAAGGTTAAGAGGGGACACGATAGCACTGTTTAAATATTTGAAGGGATGTTGTGTTATAGATGGAGCAAGCTGGTTTTCTGCTGCTCCAGAGACCAGGACAAGGAGCAATGGATTCAAGCTGCAGGAAAGGAGATTCCACCTGAACCTCAGGAAGAACTTCCTGACGGTCAGGGCTGTCTGGCAGTGTAAGATGCTGCCTCAATGGAGTGTGGTGGAGTCTCCTTCTTTGGAGGTTTTTAAGCAGAGGCTGGATGGCCATCTGTTGGGAATGCTTTGATGTGTGTTCCCACATGGCAGAGGGTTGGACTGGATGGCCCCTTAAGGTCCCTTCCAACTCTACGATTCTATAATTTTATAACTCTTCTAACCCCATGATTCTACAATTCTGTACTTCCGAACATCATCCAAAGCTGGCTGCCATGACTAACACCTTGTGGTGGTTAGTTTGGCTATTCCAACTCTGCACTGTTTGAAGAATTATTCCAATTTAATCCCTCCTCAATTTTCAGCTTCAGCAGAATGGCCTCCTTCATTTTGGTTTTAGTGTTAAGAGATGGGGAGATAAAGTCTCCTTCTATCTAAGTTCTCTGAACTGTGCAGTTTTATAATCTTTTTTTTCTCACTCCCCCAAGAAAATTCGGTGGCGTGGCAATCCTATTGTTAGGAGCATTTAAATCACCGACCAAAAATTCTGAGCACGTTGAAAATTAAGCTGCCTTATCTCTGCTGGAAGAGGAGCTGAAAGGAAACAGCCTTTTGAAATTCATTGCTGGCAAAGAAAAATAAGAACTTGGATGAAATCATTAGTTCCAAGGGATCTGGCTTTATTCCAGATCTCTGTGGGTTGTTTTTTTTAAATCATTCCAGCTCTCAGAGATACTGTCATTCCGCACATTATGAGGTCAAAAATTATCCCGGTCTCTTTTGGAAGATGTCCAGGGAAAGAATTTCTTCCAATGACCAACTGCTCTTACCGCCAAGAAGTTCCTTCTAATAGTTTATTACAGTCATAGATCAGCATAAGAGCAATAAAATCAAAATTAAAATGCATATAAATATACAAAAGGATGCAAAAACAGGTAGGTATTAATCTGCCAGATAACAGAATCCAACTAAGTCCTAGCAGAGCCCAACTAGACAATCATTATACTAATCCATGTGCAAGTCATCACTCGATGAATTTTAATAAAATTTAGCTACTTTATAATAGGACTGGTCTATCTGAAAGCAGCAAAGAAACATATAATGTCCTGGATATTTGTGGAATATTGGCAAAATAAGATCAGTGCGTAGGTCTCTATGGTATAAACAGTGAAAAAGCGCATGTTCCACTGATTTGACCAGGGGTCACAGGGACAACGTCTCTCCAAATATAGCCGGAGGGGGGGTCTTCATATTCCACTGAAATCTGCCCTCTTGCAACTTAAAATCATTAAACCTGGTCCTACCCTCTGGAGCAGCAAAGAACAAACTTGCACCACCCATTGTGGAAGCCCTTGAAACATTTAAGGAGTGCAACTGTATATTCTCTTCACCAAACTAAGCAGGCCCAGCTCCTTTAATCTTTCACAACAGGTTTTGTTCTCCATCTCTCTGTCATCCTCATAACCCTTCTCTGAACCTGCTCAGTCTTGGCAATATCCTTCTTAATATGAGGCATCCAGAACTGAACGTAAGATCCAGATGAGGCCTGACCTGAGCAGAACAGAGTGGGACTACAACTTCCCTTAATGCAGGCTCAAATAATGTGGGCTTTCTTTGCTGCAGCATCACACTGCTGGGCCATGCTCCAATTTACCTACTTCCTTCTTAAAATGAATTTCAAAAATGGGACACAGGTCTCCAGAGGGTAATACATTTTTCATGATAACAATTATTATACAGTTAACAGTTAAAGAAATATCATGTAACAAG
Source organism: Ctenosaura bakeri (assembly GCA_948474755.1). Classification (NCBI taxonomy): domain Eukaryota; kingdom Metazoa; phylum Chordata; class Lepidosauria; order Squamata; family Iguanidae; genus Ctenosaura; species Ctenosaura bakeri. The sequence continues at coordinate 414,914 of CAOLHI010000918.1, read as the reverse complement.
TAAAGTAGAGATATATAGCAGGAACTAACAAACATAGATTATTAATATTTTATTGTGATACGTGATATAATAAATAGAGGGAATATCAATAATTGTAATCCAGAAAGGAAAGGAAGAAGGAAAAACATTACATGTAAACATTGCAGAAATTATTGTTTGTTTTATTTGTTGAAATTTGAATAAAATTATTTTTAAAAAAAGGGGAAAAAAAAGAAAATGGAACACAAGTCTCCAGATGAGGCTTGACCAGTGCAGACTATAGTGGAACTACAACTTGATTTGGAAACTACGCTTCTATTAATGTATGCTAAAATGGCATTTGCCTCCTTTGCTGCAGCATCACATGCTCCACCCTGCCTATGTTCTTCCTAGAATGAGTTGCCGAAATTGAACACAGGATTCCAGACAAGGCCTGACCAAAGCAGAACAGAGTGGGACCACCACTACCCTTAACCTAGACACTAGACTCCTGCTGATGCAGCCCACAATCGCATTGGCTTTTTTAGCTGCCACATAACCTGCCACATCTTTTCATCTCTCAACAGAGGAAACAAATATCTGTGGCTCATGGAATTGCTCTTTTTACCTGCTGTTTTCTACCAAATGGTGCACAATTTTGTCCAGGACCTTCTCAAAAAGTGCCGTCCGGATCCAGAGGTGCTTGATGGCCTGAGGAGAGAAGTTTGGAAGCTTCTGGATTTTTCTGGAGTTCTCGTGAATGCCCAGACCCTGGTTTCGCCTGAGAAGGGGGAGAAAAGAGGGGGAAGACTGATGATGAAAACCAGCAATTCACTTGTCTCTTGAATTCAACTAGAAATCTCTCATGTACACAAGACATCAGAAGCAGCATGGTACAGGGTTTGAGTGTTGAACTAGGACGCTGAGAGACCCGGATTCAAATCATTGCTCAGTCATGGAAACCTCCTATGTGGCTGTCAGGATGCCTGGCTCCTGTCATAAGTATTTGCTGGATATGTATTAGATATGCATTAGAATAGATTTGCTACTTTAGGCAATGCTGGAATCTGCTAGGTTGCCATAAAATATTAATTGCTAACTGTTGATTGCAACCATGTATCCAGTTGAAGCTGGCTGGGCTATTCCAGAGCACCAAATGGTTAACGGCTTTACTGTCCACTGCTGCAATGTATTCCGGCTAAGGAGAGAAGGAATACAAAAGTATCAGTTATGGGAACTGGCCATGCTCAAGAAGACAGGAACATGTGCCTGCCTCAAGGATGAAAGATCTGTAAACAATGGAGGGTCTGGGAAAGCGTCTAAACCGGTAGGAGATAACGTGAGATTTACGATCCTTCTCCAATCACAGCTCTGCATGCCTAAATTTGTATGACAAGGTGTAAAACCTGCAAACCCCCCCCCCATGTCTGCTTTCGTCCCACCAACTTCAGGAGGAGCGTGCTGTGTTGCTTGCTTTACTACAAATAAACAGTGCTGGTTAACTCTGAGTAAAGTTTGTGGATTGCAAGTTATCAAAGAAAATGACAGTGCATCACCATCTCAGCCTCAGAGGACAGCCATTGGGACAAACCTCCTCTGAAGAAACCTGGCCAAGGAAATTGTATGAGAGGCAGAATGGTGTAGTGGTTTGAGCACTGGGTTCCAGGAGACGAGGGTTTGTATCCCTGCTCAGCCCTGAAAACCCATTGGCTGACTTTGGGCAGGCCACACACACACACACACACACACACTCTCAGCCTCAAAGGAAGGCCGTGGTGGCAAACCTCCTACGAATTAGCCTGGCCGATGAGAGGCAGTATGGTGTAGTGGTTTGAGTGTTGGGACTAGGTCTTTGGGACACCAGTGTTCAAATACTTGATCAGCCATGGAAATGCACTGGGTGACATTGGGAAAGTCTCTCAGCCTCAGAGGAAGGCAGACAAACCTCCTCTGAAGGAATCTGGCCAAGATAATCCTAGGAGAGGCAGCGGTGTCTAGTGGTTTGAGGGGTGGAGCAAGACTCCAGGAAATCAGGGTTCAAATCTTCACTTGCCATGGAAATCCACTGTGAGTCACATTCTCTCAGCCTCGAATGAGGCAACAGCAAATCTCCTCTTAAGAAATGTCAGGACCACTATAAGTTGAAGTTGACTTCAAGGCAAATAACCACAACAAGACAAGGCTGCAAAGTCACACAAGCCTAAAACTGTAACATCCATAGCCCCACCCACCCTCCCTCAAAGGCATTCTCGACCAAGGCCCCAGGAAATCCACAGCTTAAATTATCCCTGGAAAAAAAAAAAGGGCTGTCCAACCTCTGTTTAAAACCCTTGTCATGTCCTGGATAGCTTTGCTCAGAGTTTCAAAGAGAAGTGTTTATTTCCAGAAAGCCAAAAGCTGCTGAGACTAAAGCATCTAGGTTGCTTGCAGGTTTTATACCTTGTCGTACAAATGTTGGCATACGTATCAAGGATTGGTTAAAGTCATAAATGTCAAGTCACCCCACCAGCACAGGCTTTCCCCCAAGCTTCCAGTTATGGGAACTAACTAAATTCTAACTAACTAACTAACAACTAACTTCTTTACTCTTTAAGCACAGTAATTTTGTGGATGCATCTAAAAGCATTTTGCGACACTCAAAAAGTTTATGATACCGTCCTCAGGCTATGATAAAGTCAAGGTAATGTGGCCTTTCATTATCGTTGTATAACCCATGCCTGACTAAAACTACGGACTAAACACAAATCAAGATCATGTCCAATGACACTGCTTTGGATTTCACCCCAAGAGGCTTTTTCCCAAACGGAAATGAGGTCTAATCAATCTTGGTTAATCTACTTTGACTTATTAAGGAAGCGAGACCAAGACGATATGAAACCATTACAAGCAATTACAAGAGGCAGGCTGCAAAATGCAACGGCTCTCACGCAGGCAGTTTTGCTTACGATTTTTGGAAGATAAAAAGAATAAAGACTTCGGAAGGAATAAATCTGATTTTGAAATATTGCCCTGTGGTAGGTCATTTCCGCACTACACTCTTAAAGCACGATTATTCCACTTTCAACCTCCTATGGAATCCTGGGGTTTGCAGTTTCGGAAACTGCAAACCCCAGATTCCATAGGAGGTTGAAAGTGGAATAATCGCGCTATAAGAGTGTAGTGTGGAAATGGCCATAGTGATTTTGGGGTTCTGAACTTGCACTTTATATTTTCCTGTCTTGATTAAATGTTAAATTAGTGTGATATCACATGAACGAGTTAAAGAAAACTATAGATGACCATAATTTGTTGCTATACAAGTACCTTTTTCTCTATATATCTCTCTATATATAATACGCATATGTAAGTTGGTACTTAAGAGTTTAGAATTGATGAATTAAGAAACAGAATGATTGTAATATGAATGTCATAAGTATTTCCTTCTGTTTACCTGTGTAATTAAGAGAGAAGGTATAGAAGACAGATATAGACATATATATGCACACATTAATCTATTAGATTTACTATTTTGATATTATAGAATTAGATTTAAACAACAAATGTTAAATCTGGTGATTTTTTTTTTTTATCATACTAGAGCCTCTATAGCATTACTAAGGGTTGCTGGTAACATGGGTGAGAACCACCTTTTAAACTGTGTATACTTATTTATTAGTTTTGACTAGGGATGGGATGAATCCAGAATTTTCCAAATCCGCATCCAAATCCCTGGAAGGTTCTGGGAATCTCATGAATCTCGAATCTTTCCAATCCTTTTTTTTAAAAAAGGGTTTAAAAAGCAAGGGAAAGAAGGATTATCTTGGGCAAGACACACTCTCTCAGCCTTAGGAAAAGCCTAGGCAAAGGCAAACCTCCCTCTGAAGAAGTCTGGCCAGGACAAGGGTCCTAGTTTTGCCCCAGAATCTCCCCAGACTGAAAATGACATGAAGGTCCTTTTTATACATAGGCAGGAAAATGTGGATTATTAATCCCCCACTTTCCTGCCTGTATAAACAGGGCCACATACTCCAGTACAGAGAGAATCCAGGTCAAAACTGGATTTTCTTTGCATAGCTCCTTCTGGCATCCTGGGGTTTGTAGTTTGATGATGCACTTTGGCAGAGAAGACTGTGGCCCTTGGTAAAACTACAAATCCCAGAATTGTGTACAAAAGAGCTTTGCAAGGGAGCCACACCAAGGAATCTTTCAGCTGTCCTGGAAATCTCAAGAAGACAGCTAAACTTAAATATTAAACGTCCAATTTAAATATCTTAGAATACAAGCCCAGATGTAATTTCTGAAATTGTTAGCAAAGGCCACTATTACCCTAACGGGAAAACTCACCTACTTGCCATCTCCTCTCGTGTGTCTCCTGGCCTCCCAGGTTTTCCAGCCTCCTGGTCTCCAACAAATTATTTGATTGGATGATTCAAAAGATTTGGTTTTCCTATTTTCGTACAGGGATTCGGATTCACAATCTCGAACCCTTGCAAAGGATTCAGGGATTCGGTTGGCCCATCTCTAGCTTTGACTGATGTTTAGAATGTTGTTTTCCAGTTATTATTATTTAGTATTATATTATATAGTGGATTTTGGTTTATCTTTGTATGTATGTCCTTTTGCATTTTTTGCTTTGTACTTTCCTTGTTTGGTATATGTTTGGTGTTCTATATTTCTATATAATAAACAAATAAAGCAAGCAAGCAAACTATGGAAGGAAAATTGCAAGCTAGAAAGTCTGGACTGACCTGTTTGGAGTAATATTATGTTTTTGTGTATATATTATGTATTATATATTGTGTATATATTATGTGTCTTTAAGTCGCCTTTTCAACCTATGACGACCCCAAGAATTTCATAGGATTTTCTTAGGCAAGGAAGCCTCTGACTTCGTTTTGCCAGTTCCTTCCTCTGAAATAAAGACTACAGCACTAGGATTCCCTGGCCATCTCCCATCCAAGTCTTAACCAGGGCTGACCATGCTTAGATTCCAAGATGAGACAAGATCTGGTGTCTTTATAATATTTAAACCCTGCTAGTTAACAACATAACAATATCAGAAAACATAATGGCATGACAAAAATTATGTACAGAATCCATCGCGTTGTACAAGGCCCTTGAAGACGTATTGAATCCACTCCCAGTTTTAGTCTGAACTTTAAATGAGCTGTAGAGGACGAACTAAACCCATCTAGAGCCCAGACTGGAAAAAAAGAGGGGGTTAGCAATCCAACAGGTAAATAAAATATTTACTGGACAGAGTCCCGCCCCTTAGATAGTATATTTTATAGTTCAGACTAAACACCGGAGCTGTGTTGCCACCCAATTGTTACAGAAGCCACCAAACACCACGAGACTGAAATCCCCGGTTGAGTTGATGCCCCAGAACCTCGTGGTTCCAGTTCTGAGCACTTCGCCCTGCAGAACTCACGCATTCTCAATGAGCTGTTCCAGATCTTGCACCTTCCGACAAAGTTCTTCGGCGGGAGGGAAGCTCTTCCCCACCTTCATGAACAAGGCGGCGATTTTGTTGCTGCGCAGGAAGCCGGCTGCCCGGCGCTTCAGTCCATGGAGGACGCAGGCCTCGACAGCGGCTGGAGGGGAGGGACAGAGTGGAAATAAAATATGAAATTTATTACGGTGAGCCTCCCGTAACCAGGTGACCAATATCTACACTTACCTGCAATCTCACAGAAAAACAGAGTTGGAGGAGACCCCAGAGGCCATCCTCAGAGGCCATCCAGTCCAACTCCCTGCCATGCAGGAATGCCCATCAAGCATTCCCAAAAGATGGCCACCCAGCCTCTGCTTAAAAGCCTCCAAAGAAGGAGGAAACCCCACCACACTCCATTCAGGCAGCAGCAGATTCCACTGCAGGACAGCTCTGACTATCAGGAAATTTGTCCTTCCTTAAGTTTGAAGCCATTGCTCCACATCCTAGTCTATGGAACAACAGAAAACAAACTTGCTCCATCCTGCACATGTCATTCCTTCAAATATTTAAACAAGGCTACGTGTTCCCTCTCATCTTTCTCTTCTCCAGGCTAAACATATACCCAGCTCCGTAAGCCACTCCACAGAGGGCTTAATGTTTTCCAGGCCTTCTACCATTTTGGTCGCCCTCTTCTGGACACCTTCCAGCTTGTCCATATCCTCCTTGAATTGTGGTGCCCAGAACTGGACACAGGATTATTCCATATGGAGTCTCAACAAAGCAGAATAGAATGGTACTATTAGTCCCTTCAACCTAGACATTCTATTCCTATTGAAGCAGCCCAGAATTGCGTTGGTTTTTTTAGCTGCCGTATTACACTGCTGGCTTATGGTCAGCTTATTTCCACTAAGACTCCTAGATCTCTTTCACATGGACAGTTTTCAATCCAGGTATCACCCATCCTATATCGATCCACTTCATTCGTTCTTCCTAAGTGTAGTATCTTAACATTTTTCCCTGTTGAAATTCCTTTTCTTAATCCATCAAGGCCATTTTGAATTCTGATCCTGTCCTCTGGAATGTTAGTTACCCTTCCTAATTTGGTGTCATCTGCAAATCTGATCAGCATGCCCTCTACTCCTTCATCCAAATCATTGATGAAGATGGTGGGCCCAGGAGGGAACTCCATGGCACCCCAAAAGTCCCTCTCCAGGATGAAAAGCAGCTATGGGTGAGGAGCACCCTCTGAGTTTGGTCGGTCTGTGCAAACAACATGGCTGCTGCCCCGACAAGGGTCCTTGCTAAGGGCAGCCAGCATGGCGTTGCATGGCTGGCATCTCTCCACTGCAGAACTGGACAGAGCAGAGAGAGGCAGGCAAAGGCTGGCACGGCTCCCTCATTTTTCTCTACCTGAAAAAATGGAATGCACAAATATAGGATGGGGGACATGTGCCTGGATAGCAGTACATGGGAAAGGGATCTAGGAGTCTTGGTAGATCACAAGCTGAACATGAGCCGGCAGTGTGATGTGGTGGCCAGGAAAGCCAACACGATTCTTGGTTGCATCAATAGGAGTATGATGTCTAGATCGAAGGGAGGTAATGGTACCACTCTATTCTGCATTGGTCAGGCCTCATCTGGAACAATGTGTCTACTTCTGGACATCTCAATTCAAGGAGGATATCAACAAGCTGGAATGTGTCCAGAGGAGGGTGACCAAAATGGTGAAGGGTCTGAAAGCCCTGAAGCCCTGTGAGGATAGACTTAGAGAGCTGGGTATGTTTAGTCTGCAGAAGAGAAGGTTAAGAGGGGACATGATAGCCATGTTTAAATATTTGAAGGGATGCCACGTAGAGGAAGGAGAGGGCGTGTTCTCTACTGCTCCAGAGACCAGGACAAGGAGCAATAGATTCAAGCTGCAGGAAAGAAGATTCCGCCTGAACCTCAGGAAGAACTTCCTCATGGTCAGAGCTGTCTGGCAGTGGAAACTGCTCCTGTCTCCATGGAGTGTGGTGGAGTCTCCTCCTTCTGGGGAGGTTTTTAAGCAGAGTCTGGATGTCCATCTGTTGGGAATGCTTTGATGGGTGTTCCTGCATAGCAGGGGGTTGGACTGGATGGACCCTGGGGTCTCTGTGAACTCTAGGGTTCTATGATTCTAACTCTTTTCTTCACCGAGGAAGACACAGATTCTCCTTCCTTGGTGGAAAGAGGCACCCAAAGCCCAGCATAGCTCATGTCCCCCTTTTATCCATGTTTTTCACCATCCTAGTTAAAGTCCTGGAACATGTGCCCCACAATTATGGGGGACCTACTACATATTTGTTATTATTGTTATTCATATCCCACCCCAACGGCCTCAAGATTCCCGACAAGAGTTAAAAGAGACATAGCTTTTCATAAATGCACCAAATATAACATTTAAAAATAGCAGCTGGAATTCTGTAGGCTTCTCCTGACTACGGTAAATGCAATTATCATAATTCCTTTATTGTATATGTTGTAATTCTTACAAGTATCATACATTCTTCTGTTACAATATATAATTTTATTATGATTATTAAATTGCAATACTTAGAAGAAATCATCATGTTTATATTAAGTTGCAACATTTACTTTATAATCCTATAATTATTAAACCATTAATTAATTAATAGCAGCAATGCCAGCAACAAAGAACAGGTTGCTTACCTGTAACTGTGGTTCTTCGAGTGGTCATCTGTGCCCTCGTTCGGAAGATTCTAGAGCTTAGTAGCTTGGCGGGAACCCCTCCCCATGCCGGTACTGAGCGTGCTCAGCCCGCCGAGCAACGGTCACTGCTCAGTTCTGTGGTCCGCCGAGTAAGGGACCTGAAAAAGAGGGGAAGAAGGGCGGGCATGTATGAGGGCACAGATGACCACTCGAAGAACCACAGTTACAGGTAAGCAACCTGTTCTTCTTCTCGTGGTCTCTGTGCCTCACACACTAGGAGACTGTGTAGCTTACCGGTTGGACGGTGGGTCAGGTCCTAGAGTACAGAAGCCGGCACAGCACATCCAAAACGAGCATCTCGACGGGACCGGCAGTCCAGCCTGTAGTGGCGCACGAAGGTCGATGGCTGGGACCAGGTCGCCACACGGCAGAGTTCCTGCAGGTCGACTCCTTGCAGGAGGGCTGCAGATGTTGCCACGGCTCTTGTTGAATGAGCCCGGAGCAAGTCTGGCGGAGGCTTCTTGGCGAGCTCGTACGCCAGGTGGATAGTCTGGGCCACCCATTTTGAGAAATGTTGGGTGGACACCTTGTGGCCTCTTCGATGCCTGCCATAGCACACAAAGAGGTGTGGAGTCTGTCAAAAAGAGACAGTCCTGTCCTTGTAAAAGGCCAAGGCCTGACAAACGTCCAAGGAATGAAGGGATCTTTCCAAAGGCGTAGTCGGGTCTGGGTAGAAGGTTGGTAAGATGGTGTCTTGACTAAGATGGAAGTTAGACACCATCTTCGGTAAGAATGAGATGTCAGGTCAAAGGACCACTTTGTCCCTGTGGAAAACGAGGTAAGACTCGTCAGACCGTAGGGGTGTCAGCTCTCCCGCCTGTCTGGCAGAGGTGACAGCCACCAAAAAGGCAGTTTTCATGGTGAGCAGCCTGTCATCTGCTGTTGCCATGGGCTCGAAGGGCGGCCTCGTCAGCTGTGATAGCACCAAGGAAAGTGACCACAGTGGTAGTGGTGGTGATACCGGTGGGTAAAGGTGCTGCAGGCCCTTCATAAACTTCTTCATGGTACTGTCACAGAAGAGAGCTGCCGATAGAGATTGTGGAGGTTGGTATGCCACGACAGCGGCCAGGTAGACCTTGAGGGAAGGGAAGGCCCTGCTGTCAAAGGTGTAAAAGGAAATGGAGCACAGTAGGCAGGTTGACAGGCGATACTGGCTCCCGTCGTGTCTCTGCAAAGGCCACTAATCGTTGACATTTGTAGTAATAGTTCCAGCATGTTGACTCCTTCCTGGCCGCAGTCAAGATGTTACCGATGATGGGATTGTCTAAGGCGATATCCGCCAGGCATGGAGGGCCAGGAGCTGGAGGTCTGGGTGGAGCACGAGACCGGAGATTGGGTGTTGTTGGGAGCCTGAGCAGACGACTGCGAGTGGCCTCGAGCAGGGGCCAGAACCAATGCTGCCTCGGCCAGTACGGGGCTATGAGGATGATGCCAGTCTCTGCCCATCGAAAGGGAGGTCCTCAATCCTCCTCCTGCTGTCCTCCTGCAACCCCAATGATCTCAGCCACACGTACCGTTGAAGGGCCATGGAGCCGACCATTACTCTTGAGACAACCTCCACGGTGTGCCTCGACGAGATAATCTGCTGATTAGCAAGCACCACTGCCTCATTGAAGAACTGCGTGGCACTTGCACGGCTCTCTTTCAGTAGGTTAGCCAGGAGCGGGCAGAACCGGTCAAGCAGATTTCGGAGGTAGGCAGCTAGACAAGCCTGTGTATTTGACACCCTGGTGATCAGGGAGGAAGCCGTGTAAAACCTCCTCTCAAAGGCATCTAGTCTGCGGCCGTCACGATCCGGCGGAGTGGTGTGTGCCCTGTTACCGCCTTTGGTCTGGGCAGACTCGATGACAATCGAGTTCGGCACCGGGTGGCTGAAAAGGAATTCTGCGTCCTCCTTCTGCATACGGTATAGGTGCTCAAGCCGGTGTGGAATTGGCTGAGCTGACGCCAGCTTGGCCCACGGATGTTTCAAGGCCTCCATGAGGGCCAGCAGGAATGGCAACTGTGCGGTGGATGGTGGACATGTATCCACGTATTGGAAAACCGGGTCCTGCACCGTTGGAGCCGGGTCCGTCACCTTTAGGCCGAGTGCCGTAGCCATGCGTAGGAAGATGGCGGAGAATTGTTTTATGTCCTCTGGTGCCGACTCGGGTCCCAGATCTCCAAAGCCCAAAGGAGAGGACTCTTGCGATGTCGGTGTGGAGTCATTGGAATCAGATTCCGTCTCATATGACTGGGAGGAATGAGACGGAGATCTTTCAGGAGACCTCTCCCTTGATGTTTTTCGGGGAGGTAAGGCCAAAGTTACCACTGGTGCTGCAGATGTTACTGTCGACGGTAATGTGGTCGGAGCCGCAGGCTGAGATGTTGCTGTAGCTGTGATCGGCACCACCACGGGCCGTGCTCTTTGGATTGCCTGCGTGACCGTCGTGGCTGGTACCATTGCCTGTGTCTGGGTGGATTCTGACACCGGGCGAGTTGCCGTCGAAGTAACCCTTAGGGAAGGCGACACCGCCCTATAGCGGGGTGTGGGCTCCCTGGAGAAGGTGGCGGGGAGAAGGTGATCGACTTGGTGACCTCCGATATCGGGAGTGGTAGCCTTCCTTGAGGGCAAGCGGGATCTCCGGTAAGGTGACCAGTGCTTTGGGTCACGGTGGTACCTGTCCCTATAAGATGGAGAGTAGGACATGTATGATCCCGGGTACTCACGCCATAGATGTTCTCGACTATACCTTCTGATATAGGAAGCAGAGGTATACCGTGAGGCAGTAGATGGGTGAGAGTGGGCCCTCTTCGAATGCATCTCACGGTGGCGTGGTGGAAGAGGCCTTACTCTACGCTCAGGAGAGCAGGACTCGCTCCTATCAGACGCCATCCGGCGACTGGGCAAGGGCCGATGTTGAGAGATTGACTCCTCCCGGCAGTCCACCATTCTCCGGTGACTCGGTGGGGGTACCGCAGCCATTAGAACGGGCGGTTCCAAGGGCAAGACCTCCATGGTCTGCTCCTCGTCTGACACCTCAAGGACCTGTTGTTGGTCCAACTGCTCACCTGGATCCCCAGTGAGCTGAGTCGGTGGAGGTGTGGGGAGACGGGCCACCTTTGAAGGGGAGCGCCTCTTCTCCTTCCTCCTCTTCTTTTTCTCCTTCTCCTTTCCGACGTCCTGGGCAGCAGGACGTTTCAGCTGTGTGGCAGTTAGAGGCCTGGATGACTTAGCAGCCTGCAAGCCCGCAGGTGCCTCCTGAGTAGTCTTAGTGGCCGCTGACAATTTCGGAATCCTCGGTAATGAGGAGATGGATGGTCTTGCTGGCGGTACTGAGCCCGGTACCGAAGCAGTAGACTGTGCAGCAGCCGCCGATGCTGTAGTTGAAGTGGTTGTTGGTTGTCCCGATGCTGATGTCTCGGACATGGTGATGCGAACCTCAGGCTGCTCTCTGGCACGCAGGGACTCCTCCCAACAGTGGGATTTTAGCCTTGAAGCGCGGTTTTGGAGAGTTTGAGATGTGAACTCTCAACAAACAGAGCAAGCCCGTGTGTTGTGGGTTTCCCTCAAACAAAATAGGCACTCGCGGTGTGCGTCGGATAGGGCGACTTTCTGACCTCAGGATATACAGTTTTTGAAGAGGGCCGACAGGGTCCAAGATGGAGGCGAAGGAACTCAGAAGAAGAAGAAGTCGAAGGGTCTTGAAGAGAAGCGAAGAAAAGGGGTACAAGAGGGGGGTCCAAAATACCAGAGTCAAGTCCGTTATCCAAATCCGTTGTCAAAGTCCGAAAAACCATTAGTCAAGCCAAAAGAAGTCCAAAGATACGTCGAAGAAAAGCCACTAAGCAAAGAATCTTCTGTTCGCTACGGTGGACGAGAAAGAACTGAGGAGTGACTGTTGCTCGGCGGACTGAGCATGCTCAGTACCGGCATGGGGAGGGGTTCCCGCCAAGCTACTAAGCTCTAGAATCTTCCGAACACTACCGCGCACGTGCGAAATCTCCTAGTGTGTGAGGCACAGAGACCACAAAGAAGCAACCATATTAGCTGTTAGCAATCCAACATTCCGCTTCACCCTTTCCCACTTGGTTACACTGCAATTTTTTTTGCAATTTAACATTTATTAATTTTGGTTCAGAGAAAGAAACAGACTAATTCACAATTACAGAGGAAACAAATCATACGTAAACAATATACTAAAACTAACTTAATCTACCTACACTATCTAAAAGACAAAAGAACTCTGAACTTCCCCTATCCAAACTGTAATAAAAAGCAAAAATTGATTAATATTACATATGATTTATTTATTATTTGTATGCTGCCTTTTCTCCCAAAATGGGAGCCAAGGGGGCTTCCAAAAATAAGTTAGAAAAATTAAAAAACATTTAGAACATTGAAAACACATAAAATTATAAAAACCTATCACATTGTGCATTTTTAAAAACAGGGTGATAGATAAATAAAAAGCTCCCCACTCACATAAAAGCCTGCTTAAAGGAAAAAGTTTTTTGTCATATCTTATTCCAGCCTTGGAGATCTATACACATCTATATACACTGCAACTTTTTGTTGCAGCGTATCATTGCAGAGGACACAAGAATCATTCAGCAGACTCGGTGCTGCCCGTGTGGTTCCATCTCGAGACAGTGGGAGAAGCCAGACAGCGTGCATCAGCCCCTTTGTAAGGGCAGCTGAATTATTTTCAGCTTTGGCGGAGACGCGAGACGTCAGCTCTGTTCTCCTTGCCAGCCGGCCTGCCGATCGGCAGATGGCATGGCAGCTGTGCCACAGCCTGGAGGATTACAAAACCATTGTCACTTTGCCCGACGTCAGAATAAACCCACCGTACTGAGTGGGCAGCTTGTGGGACTTCATCACCACCCAGAGGGAGAGTTCACTCCATGGAACAGGACCTGTACTGTAGTCATGTTTTCAACATAACAAAAACGAAATGGGTGACACCTAAGTTGACCACAGTACATGTGAAAGGGATCCAGGAGTCTTAGTAGACCATAATCTGAACATGAGCCAGCAGTGTGATGCGGCAGCTAAAAAAGCCAATGCGATTCTGGACTCCATCAATAATAGTATAGTGTCTAGCTCAAAGAAAGTGATGGTACCCTTCTATTCTGCTTTGGTCATAATCCTGTGTCCAGTTCTGGGCACCACAGTTCAGGAAGGAGATGCACAAGGTGGAAGGTGTCCAGAGGAGGGCAAACAAAATTTTGAAGAGTCTGCAAACCATTAAGCCCTTTGAGGAGCAGCTGAAGCTGCTGGGGATGTTTAACCGAAAGAAGACAAGGCTGAGAGGGGACATGATGGCCATGTTTAAATATTTGAAGGGATGTCATGTTGAAGATGAAGCAAGCTTGTTTTCTGCTGCTCCAGAGACTAGGACATGGAGCAATGGATTCAAACTTGAGGAAAACAGATTCTATCTATACACTAGGAGAACTTCCTGAAAGTAAGAGTGGTACAACAGTGGAATCTGCTGCTGCCTGAAAGTGTGGTGGAGTCTCTTCCTTCTTTGGAAGTTTTTAAGCAAAGTCTGGCGGCCTTCTGGTGGCAATGCTTTGATGGTGTCTTCCCACGTGACAGAATGTGGTTTGACCGGATGGCCCTTGGGGTCTCTTCCAACTCTTTGAGACTATGGGCCTTTCTGCACTACATGGTTATCGTGCTATTCCACTTTCTTTTTTTTAAATTAAAATCTATATTAAAACAAACATACAAAGTTTATCTCTTTTACAAAATTACAGCACTTAGAAAAACGCTTCACATTATAATTGTCTTTCAACATCCTGTGGAATACTGGGATTTGTAGTTTACTGAGGGCAAAGATCTCTCTCGTTCTCCTAATCTGCAAACCCAGGATTCCACAGGATGTTGAAAGTGGAATAATAACACCATAACAGTGTCGTGCGGAAAGGCCCTATGTTTCTATGACTTCTGGACGGATTCCCCTCCCCTAATCACATTCTGCCTCTCACCTTCCTGACTCGATTATGCTCCTAATGGATATTTAGCAACTCTGGCCTCTATCCATTCTGAGCGACATCGCTCGGAGATGGACTGAAATTAAATCCCTATTGTCCTGTGGTGGAGACAGTTTCGGGTCAGTCTAAATGACCTCTGAGTGTGAGGGAAAAGCAGTTAATTTCCTCTGCGATTGAAGTCCCTCTCTGTTTGAAGGAAAGACAAAGAAACTTTGTATAATGGAATGTTATTGGAATGGCTTGACGTGTTAGCCCTTGGCTGCACTACAGAAGATTTGCAACATTTGTAAGATTACGCTAGAGAACGGTGGAAACCTTTGTACACAACAGTTTCCTTTCTTGAACATGTGATGATTACACTGGAAATGTATGAATTGCGGTGAATATGAAGGGGCGGGGTCAGACTTTGTCCATGCAGAAAAGAGAACTGAGCTGTGCTCCAGCCGCAGAAAACGGCCAAACTGCCATGGGACGCCGACGGCTTAGCGCTCTACCATGTCGTGTCCGTCTGTTTTCGCTGCCGCTTCAGGGGGCTGCAACGGCAGGATGCTGGGTGCTATAAATAATCCACAGCCCTGAAGAAATGACTCACCGAATCTGAGCACACTGTGCCCATCAGTGCTTTGGACGGCTTTGCACACACCGTACGGAAAAAAAAAAAAACCTGGACAGGGTTCAATATATCTACATCTTCTCCCTGCTCCTGTTTGCATACCTTCCAACTGCCCCAGTCTGGCAGGGACAGTTTGATTAATTCTCTACCATCCCATTTTTTCAGCTGCTTTCAAAATGTCCTCACTTCTCCCTCTTGTCAAGCTTCCCTCTTTGTCCTCAGCTCACTTCATTTGCTGCAAGCCGAGTTTACATTGCAAAAGTCATTTCCACTCCATTAACTCAGCAGGAAGGAGAACAGGGGAAAGGGAGGAAGCCTGCTCTTCCTGGAGGCTCAGGCAAAAGCAAACTCCTGCATTCTTTCCTAGCTTGCACGATGTTTGGCCACGCACGTCCCAGTTTGTTTGTGTGTCAGACCCCCTGCTTGTCCCAAATGGGCAGGGACACTCTCGATTAATCCCCTGACATCCTACTTTCTCAGCTTCTTTTAAAACGTCCCGGCTTCTTTCTCCTCCCACATTCCCCCTCAGATTACTTTGGTTGCTGCAAACCAGGCTCAACGGGCAAAAGTAATTTGCAATCTGTTAACTCAGCAAAGGGAGAGGAGAAGGAGAAGTGAAAATTTTTCTCTTTCCTAAACTCACAATATAAATCCCAGGTTCCCCAACCTGAAAATTTTCAGATGCAAACAGACTTTCTGGCTGGGGATGATTGATTTGTAGTTCAACACAACAAGTGCTAAGTTATGGTAGGCTACTGTTCAACAATCTGTGATTTGGCTGCATCAACAGGAATCTAGCATCCAGGTCTAGGGAAGTGATCTGCTTTTGTCAGACCCCACCTGGAATAATCCTGCGCCCAGTTCTGGGCACCACAGTTCAGGAAGGAAATGGACAAGCTGGGAGGTGTCCAGAGGAGGACCACCAAAATGGTAGAAGGCCTGGAAACCATGAAGCCTTCTGAGCAGCAGCTTAGGGAGCTGGGTAGGTTTAGCCTGGAGAAGAGAAGGTTAAGAGGGGACATGATAGCTATATTTAAAGGGATGTCATATGGAGGATGGAGCAAGCTTGTTTTCTGCTGCTTCAGAAACTAGGACATGGAACAATGGATTCAAACTCCAGGAAAGGAGATTTCACCAAAATCTTAGTTAAGAGCTATTCGGCAGTGGAATCTGCTGTTGCCTCTATGGAGTGTGGTGGAGTCTCGTCCTTCTCTGGAGGATTTTAAGCAGAGGCTGGATGGACATGTCTCAAGAGTGGTTTGATGTATGTTCCTGCATGGCAGAAGGGGGTTGGACTGGATGGCCTTTGAGGTTTCTTCCAACTCTATAATTCTATGATTCTATGAGTCTGACATCTTCTGCAATTTAAGTTTTTTGGCACTCAGCAGCTGCTGATCTTGTCTTTCCACCACCGTCACCACCGCACAACACATACACTGTTCACTCACCTTCCCAACCCTGCTCAGGAGAGAATGCCACAAAATGTGAACAAGTCCTTCTAAAAATGCCTCCTTAATTTTAAAAAGCAACAACAAAGCAGTTGCAAAGCAGCACCTTTTTTTTTTTTTTAACCATGTCATAAGCCATCTTAAAGTCCCAGTCCTAGGAGAAAGCCAAGATACAAATAATTTTATTTCCCAATTATTTTATCTTTTTTTTAAAAAAAATTGCCTTTGATGAGCAGACTTACCACAGAAGGAAATAATGTGGCTGCTATCTTCATGCACAAACTTCCTCGTGACAGCTTCTTCCATTATTTGTTTTACCTGCCAAAAAAAAAAGAAAAGAAAAGAAAAAAAGAAAGAAAATGACCCAGTAAATGAAAAGATGCTATGGACAACCAGAGTCCATCCGATACTAGACGACCAGGAGGAAACAGGCAAACCCATTTCTTGGAATTCCTTGCCTAAGAAAACCCTGTGAAATTCATGAGGTCACCATAAATCGACTGGAAACCTGAAGGTACACGAGCCATCAGACCGCTTCTGATCTTGGAAGCTAAGCAGGGCCAGCCCTGGTTATCCTTGGATGGGAGACCACTATTGTATACCAGGTGCTATAGGCTACATTTCCGAAGAAGGAACTGGCGAAACTACCTCTGGGGATTCCTTGCTTAAGAAAATCCTGTGATTTCAACTTGAAGGCACTACCTATTCACACAAAGAGAAGGTAAACATGTCACAGGGTTTTCTTGGCAAGATTTGCCTTTGAGGCTGACAGAATATGACTTGTCCAAGGTGTCACCCATGACTGAGTGTAGATTTGAACTCTGATTTCCAGCGATCTAGTTCAGTGCTCAAACCACTGCCCCACGCTGGCTCTACAGAATTGTTGAGTCACAAAACATCAGATTTGAAAGGGACCCCAATGGCCATTCTAATCCTCTGCCAGATAGAGATACACAACTAAAGCACTATTGAAAGAGGTCAGTCATCTCTCATGCCCTGGATATCCTACAACCCACAAACTTCACTCTGGGCTAGATAATGGTGGCTATTTGTGCACAACACATTTCTTCCAAAATTGCTGAGATTAAAACAGTGGTTCTCAACCTTCCTAATGCCGTGACCCTTTAATACAGTTCCTCATGTTGTGGTGACCCCAAACCATAAAATTATTTATGTATTATTTACAAAGCCTCCCCCCCCGGCAAAGGCCGCCTCGCTGGCCAGGAACGGGGGGTGGGTGGGCAAGGAGGGAAAGAGGAGCCATGGTTTCCCCCAGGGGAAAACTCCGAGAACCCCCCTGGGCTCTGCTTCTGCTTTGCTCTCGTTTCTGCTGGGGGGGCAGTGTGGGAAAAGTTTCCAGAGTGTCGACCCTGACTTGGGGTGGGGAGGAATCCCAGCGCCTTTGTCTTTTGCACCGGGTGCAGCTCGCCCTCCCGGAAAAGCGCTGCCTTGTGGCCCCCCGGCCCTTCCGCAGTGCCCCCCTCTGTGGCGAGTGGGGCAGGGGCCGTGGTGAGGAGGGGGCCTTCCCCCGTGCTGCCGCCACCCCCCCCCAAGCTGGCCCGTCAGACAGGAGATTCTCCCGGTAGCAGAGAAGTGGAACAATTTCAGTCCCTTCTGAACAGAGGGCAGGAGGACACGAGCGGGTGGCTTGCGCTTGCGCACCACCACTCCTGCTGTGGCGATGCTGTGGCCGCATGCTCTCCCACCAAAGGGGCAGGAGGACGTGAGCGCATGGCTCGTGCTTGCGCACCACCATCGAGGAGGGAATGGAGCCTAAGACCATCGGAAACATGTATTTTCCAATGGTCTTAGGCGACCCCTGTGAAAGGGTCGTTTGACCCCCAAAGGGGTTGTGACCCACAGGTTGAGAACTGCTGGATTAAAACATATATAGAGTTCACATGGTCTACACCCACACATCCATATTTTAGGCGCACAAAGCTGTGACTGGAGAAGGCTCATCAATGTAACACCATCCCACATCTTTAGACATTTCCCAGACCTGCATTTGTTTACTCTCCTTTCATCCTTCAGGCAGGAACATGCTTCCTGCCCCTATCTTAAGACACTGGGTTCTCAAAACACTTCTTGACACTTTCGTTTTCACCCACTTTGATATTCTCACTCCTCGTGTTGTAGTAATAGGCAATAAAACAACCATTTGATGCATTGTAATACACAACTTCCAAATTGCTGCAATCATCAATTGACACTCGATACTTTGTAGCACTCTATCTAACTGTAGAAAGGTTTGTAGCATTGCGTCTATATTGACTACCATTCCCTATTTCAATATACATCCAGGAGATCTACATATGAAAAGAGCTAGGCAGCCTCGTGACATCAAATCCTTCAACACAAAAAGGCAGGAACGCTCCTCTGTGTGTGTGTGTGTGTGTGTGTGTGTGTGCGTGCGTGCGTGTGTCCCATGCATAAAATCTGACCCCAAGCAGCCAAGGGATGTGGAATTTGTATGCTGACGATTAAGCTCAGAGACCAAATGGGCCACCAGATTAAAAGGACTTTGCATCTGTGTGAAAAATCCATTTATGGTTGTTTTGCAAACGATTCCCTTTGGGGGAAAAATATATTTCAAAAAGGAACATCCCATGACAAACAGTGGGCTGCTTGCACAAAAATGGGTGGACGATGTGCAGGCAAAACAAGTAAGTTGGTTAAGGAAGCAGAACAAACTAAGAGCAACAAAGAAAGGGGGGTACAAAATCATAAGCATATAATTAATATGACTCTGCATGTTGAAGGAAAGGGGTTTTACACAAAAATTTGGACTTAGTTCCTGGGGGGGGGTAGGAGGGAGAGAAGGGTTAAAGAAGTATTATACTTACTAGGAAAATGAATTTGTTGGTTGTGGGTGGAGCACTGATGGTTTTATATCAATTACTGCAATACATTTTGTATGTATATCAGTGTTAAAAAGGAATAATAAATCTAATATATAAAAGTCAAAGTTTGTCATGTGATTGGCTGCCTGAGAAGATTCTATGGAATCCTGGGGTTTGCAATTCCAGGAGAGGCCTTTAGCATTCTCGGCCAGAGAATAAGCCAGTTGCTACGGAGACGAGGCCTACCAGCAAGGAGGAGGGCAGACTATTTCCCCCAGAAACCCAACCTCTGTATGGTAATATAACTCCAAATACAGATTGGATTGGGGAATATGGGGAGAAGTGACAAGTACTAGACAAGGCAGTTTGGGGAACTGAAGCAAAATTCCAGAGGGAAGGGTAATATTTTGGGACACGGGATCTAAATCTGTGTGTTTCAACCACATCTAATTCCTAAGGTATTTCTAACAAGTGTTACCTGTGAGAAAATAAAATTCCGAGCAATGCTGGGTACGTATGCTGGTAGATAACCAAAAAATAATTTTAAAAAAAAGAAAGAAAACAAAATCAGTAAGTGGATTGTCATTTCAGGATTTGGAGATTTCCAGGCCAAGACCCAAGAGCAAAAAAAAAGATAATGTCATTAAATGTTATGCATGAAGTACTAACTGCAGCTGTTCGCAGCTTGTCATTCAAACAGAGAGAGAGAAAATGTTTTTCCGTTTGGAAATTGGGAGAGAAATCTTAGCCGGAAGGGGCTGCTCACAGATCAAGGTTAAGTGGGGGATTATTTCTTCTCAGTTACTTAAGGAGATGGGGTAGGGACTCCTTAATCTGGTTTACTTGCTCTTGCCAGAATATTTCTGATTCCTACGTACATACAGTGGTTTTGAGATCACATTTCGATTCCCCTTTGCTCAGCCATGGAAACCCACTGGGTGACCTTGGGCGTGTCACACACCCTCAGCCCCCAGAAAAACCCTGAGTTAGGTTTGTCTCAGGGCTGCTGTAAATTGGAAACAACTTGAAGGCACACAACAACAACAGCAAGGTAAGTTTTTAGAAAGTGTGTGTGTGTGAGTAGCTAAATCCACTTGTCAGATCCATTAAGATCTGCTGCGAGAGTAAATAACAGCTTTTAATCTAATTTTTCTTTTCTCACGTATATATCCCAAGCCCCCCTAGTCCAGGCAATACCCAAGACCCCACCCACCCCCTCTCCTGGCACATTAGATAAGCACAGATTTGTAAGTGTGGCCACCAAAAGGCATAATCCAAAGAAGACTAGCCAGTATTACTGCATCCATGTCTGCCTGCCTACAAGAGCATCCGTAACAGGGCATGAGTGCACAGCAAAACAGGGAGAAAAGAGAGCCAGCAGAAGGCTGTTTCCACTGGGTGCCTCCAGTATGTTTTTTAAAAAGCATAGATTTGTAAGTTTGGCTGCCAAAATGGAAACCAGGAAGCTGGTGAAAAGGCAAAAAAATATTCCTTGATGCGTTTGGGAAGAAACTTTAGAATCATAGAATCATGGAGTTGGAAGGGACTTCAGGGGGTCATCCAGTCCAACCCCCTATTATGCAGGAACACCCATCAAGGCCCTCCCTTGGACAGATGGCCCCCCAGCCTCTGCTTAAAAACCTCCAAAGAAGGAGGAGACTCCACCACACTCCATGGAAGCAGCAGCAGATTCCACTGCCAGACAGCTCTGGCCGCCAGGAAGTTCTTCCCGAGGTTCAGGTGGAATCTCTTTTCCTGCAGCCTGAATCCATTGCTCCTCGTCCTCATCTCTGGAGCAGATGACAGGCTCTTTAGAAGGTTCAACATGATGTTTGCTTACTTCTGCAACGCTTCCCTGTTCTGGTTGTTTTCATTTCACATATGTGGCACTGTCAGTTTTGAATACAGCTGGCTTTCCACATTTTCAAGTGTGACCTTTAGGGATCTGGTTATTTGGGAGTGTCTCCAACCCCTGCCATCTCAAGCGCATTATTTCCAGGGATCAAGCTGTGCAGCCCTTTAAAATCCAGCTCGGGTTTTCCTTCTTCTCCTTCTCCTCCACCAGCCACTGCCTGGACAGCTAAGGACAGATTGCAACCCAATTTGTCCACACTGCGAGCCCTCTCCAAAAGCTGCCCCCCAACAGCCAAAGGAGGAGACGGGTAAGAGTGAGGAAGTCTAGGGCCTCTGTGCCAGCCCACCCCCTTTCCCTCTCCTTTCCCTGACCTGGTTTGGACCCTGGGTGCCACTCTCTCCAGCTTCCTCACCCCCTCCTAAGAGGCCTTCACAGATTCCAGACCCTTCACCATTTTGTTTGCCCTCCTTTGGACAGCTTTCAGCTTGTCGATATCTTCCTTGAATTGAGATGTCCAGAACTGGACACAGTATTCCAGATGAGGCCTGACCAATGCAGAATAGAGGGGTACCATTACCTGCCTTGATCTAGACACGTTGAATTGCATCTGCTTTTTTGGCTGCCGCATCACACTGCCTCAGCCGCCTTCCCACAAACACACACACACATTTTGATATTTGTGGTTTTTCCACTTTTGCAAGGATCCTGCCCATCTAACCCTAGACAATGCAGGTGGCCAGTTGTACTGTAAAACACTTTTGACTGTTTTTCCTCTCTCTGGTGGTAAAATAACCTTGAGAGCCAGCATGATGTAGTGGTTAGAGTTGCACTACGACCCTGGAGTCCTGGATTCGACTCCTGGCTTAGTCATTTAAACCTTGGATGGATCACACACTCTCAGCCCCCAGAGAATCCCACGATAGGTTCGCCTTAGCATCACCATAACGGATTGAAGGCATTCACCAACAACAAAGTAAACTTTCCCTCTCCTTTCCAAGTTATTTCTTCTTTTGAGACCAGATTTTCTGTTAAAAGAGGAATGCCCAGGAATCCATCAACTTCAGTAACGGAACTCTGCCTCTAGTCCTGAATCCTGATTCTAATTTCCACTTTTCTGTTTCCTCTTGAAACAGAGTGGACTATGAATTATTCTGACATAGCTTTTCCTTTCAGCATTGCTGATTCTGTTTCTTAGACTTATAGAGTTGAAAGAGACCCCAGGAGCCGTCAACTGCATGACCATCGTCCAATCATGGAGTGGGTGGAGGGGGGAGAGAAACAGAAAGATGTATTTGTCGACTATAATCGACCATCACTTTAATCTATTTAATCTCTATTTCTGTTTCTAGAGGCAAACTGCTCTTATCATCAGGAGTTTCTTCCTAAGGCTTTAGGTGGAATCTCTTTTCCTGACGTTTACAGCCGTTGCTGCACAATGTCCTAGTCTCTGGAGAGGCAGAAAACAGGCTTGCTCCATCCTCCATACGACAACCCTTCAAATATTTAAACGCGGCTATCATGTCGCCTCTTAACCTTCTCTTCTCTGGGCTAAAAATATCCAGCTCCATAAGCCTCTCCTCAAAGGGTTTCATGGCTTACAGGCCTTTGACCATTTGGGCCGCCCTCCTCCATGTTTCCTGATTTTTTCTCTGTTTTTATGGGTGTAAGAAAATGTTGCAAAAATAGGTTTTTGACAGCAACTGTTCTCCAACTTAGCCCTCTAAATCAGGCTGTGTGTGTGATGGACTACAGCTCCCATCAGCCCCTGGAAGGAGATTTGATTCCTAGAAGAAACCCCTGGAAGTATCCTCTAGCTCAGAAGGGGGACGAAGAGGAGGAGAAAGTTATCATTTGCTAGAGCTGTTGTTGTATGTCTCCAAGTCATTTCTGACTCATGGTGAACCTACCACAGGGTTTTCTGGGGCTGAGAGTATGTGATGCACCCAAGATCACCCAGTGGGTTTCCATGCCTGAGCAGGGGATTGAACCCCAGTTTCCATTTCTCATTTTCAGGAGAATATAAGAAAATCAGACAGAACCCCCATACAACACATCCCTGGGAATCCTTTCCTGAAGCCAGAAAAAAAAAAAAAAACCTTGTGTGCTACTGTTTGATATATATTTTAAGCACTTGGCTCTATTGATTGTGAGGAAAATTTCCCTGATTTTCATATTCTCCATCCTTGCCGTAGGAACAGGAAATTAAAAAGCTGATTAACGCAATGCATGCTGAATTCCTGTTCGGAGCCTTGGGTGGGGTGGAGAGGAAAGCAAACTGAGTTTTTAACACACACAGACGTACCCTAGCTAACAAAGTCTCTGAAACAGAAGCTCCCTTTTATAAAGGTTTTTACGTCAGCCCTCTCCTTCTTCATCCTCTATACAGCTGAATTTTTTTAGCATCATTAGCACTGGGGAGGAAGGTGAAAGAAGGTTGCAGAAATACAAACTTTACAAAGAGTATAATCATTGTTACGAACAGTATCATCATCATCATCATCATCATCATCATCATCATCAAAGTAAACATGCAAGAGTCAGGATGCCTGGCTCCTGTCATAAGAAATTGCTGGATGTGTATTAGGCAAGCACTAGAACAGATCTGCTAACTCACACATTGCTAAAGTCAGCTAAAGCGCTACGGTGTATTAATTGCTAATTATCAACTGCAACCATGTATCTGGTTGAAGCTTGCTAATATATTCCAGAGCACAGCTACAATGTATCCAGGCAAGGGGGGGAGATCAAAGAGGGGAAAACACAAAAGTAAGGGGAAGGAGTTATGAGAATTGTCAGTGCTTAAAGATCAGAGGACAGGAATTTATTCCTGCCTCAAGGATGAAAGATATGCAAACAACTGAGAGTCTGGCAAAAAACTGGTGGGATGATGTGTGATTTATACTCTTCTCTAATCACAGTTTTGCACATGTAACTTTGTGTGACAAAGTATAAAATCTGAAACCACTGTAATCTTAACAACTTCAAATGAAGTGTGCTGTGTTGCTTGCTTTGCTACAAACAAGCACTGCTGTTCAGTTCTGAGGGAAGTTTGTGGAGTGCAAGTTATGCAGGAAATGAAACCCTTTCACTCCTCATCCTCTGTATAGCTGAAATTTTTATAGCACCAGCAGCACTGCGGGGGGGGAGGTGAAGGAAGGTTGCAGAAATAAAACTTTCAGTGCCTGGTTGTAGCAGCGTTGCAAGAAAGCTAAAGCTGGGAAAGAATGGGTTTCCACAACGCAATGGAGCTTGAGCTAGAATCACAGAAGAGCTGGGAGAGATCACAAGAGGCTATTGAGTTGCTCCACAGCGTCTTAGACCATTTCCACACCACACTGTTACAGTGCTATTATTCCACTTTCAACATCCTGTGGAATCCTGGGATTTGCAGCTTAAGGAGGAGCACTTAGAATTCTCAGCCAGAGAGTCCTTTGATCTCAGCAAACTACAAACCCCAGAATTCCACAGGATGTTGAAAGTGGAATAATAGCACTATAACACTGTAGTGCAGAAATGGCCCTAGTCTCTGGAGCAGCAGCAGAAAACAAGCTTGTTCCATCTTCCATATAACATCCTTTCAAATATTTAAAAATGGCTCACGTCACCTCCGCTTAACCTCCTCTTCTCCAGAATTTGTGAAGAGTCAAATCACTATGCCACACTGGCTCTGAAGTTAGATTAAAGGTTCTTTATCCAGCCTCCTGCACAAAGAAGAAAGAACAATCTCCTCATTTTACCTTCTTCTGGGAACAGCCCCTTGAGCTGAGATTTTGGTCTCAGTTTCCAAAGAGGAAGACATGTCCCTCTCCTCTGGAAGAGCTTCCTCCCCATCAGAGTTGTTCGGCAGTGGAATATGCTCCCTTTGGGGTGTAAAGGAGTCTCCTTTTTTGGAGGTTTTTGAGCAGAGGTTGCTTAAAAGATGGTCATCTGTCTAAGGGAGGGCTCTGAGGGTGTCTTCTGGCATGGTTGGACTGGATGGCCCTTGGAGCCCCTTCCAACCCGTGATTCTACAATTCTCTCATTCCTGCTGCCTCCGTATCTCACATCCCCCCTGGGAGAACCGGTCATTAATGAGTCTCTTATCTCCTTTGCTCATGCCTGCAAATGGCTTCAACTGAGGCCAGGAGACTTGCCTGTCCCAAATCTCCCAGTCAGGGGGGAGTATCTGTCAATCAGTAAACTGATCAATTTTATGTAAAGTCAAAGGCTTTCACGGCTGGAATCCATAGATTGTTGTGGGTTTTCCCGGGCTTTGAGGCCGTGTTTTATTAGTATTTTCTCCTGATGTTTCACCTGCATCTGTGGCTGGCATTTCAGAGGATCTGGTGGCATGGAAGTGAGACCGAGTAGCTATACTTGTGTGGTCCCCGGGTGTGAGGGAGCAATTTGCATGTGTTACAGTTGGCCTATTGTTGAATGGAATACCCCCCCACGGTTGTATTGTTAGTCAGGGGATATGTCATTTAAACAGTTTTATTGTTCCCTGCAGAGAGACCTCCAGAGTCTGGGTGGGGTTCATTGGCACATTTTTGAGTCTTGATTTTAGTGTTCTTCCCACTGATCACCAAATCTTTACTTTCCGAGGTTCTTCTTTCCTGTTGAAATTGTCCAGGTGTTTATGGATTTCGATGGTCTCTCTGTGTAGCCTGACATAGCCATTGTCCGAATGGTCCAGAATTTCTGTGTTTCGAAAACCATTCTGCATCCAGGTTGGTTTATAACATTGTTACTGCATTTGCTAGCCCAGATTTGGGGATGCTAGATATCATTTTGATATCAATAATTTGGCTCTCTTCCACCACCTCTCCACGTGTTTGTGAGGCCCCCGGACAAGCACAGAACTAGGCTCAGCCATCAAATGCTGCAATATCCCAAAACAATACAGGCAGGTCAGAAATAGCCAGATTTAGGAGACCTCTCTGCAAACACCCTCATTATGTATGCACACTGCTTACAAAGGACTCCCTGCCCCGAGCAGGCAACTTGGCAAGCTAGAAGCTTAAAGGCCAAGCGTTGAGCATTTGCAATGTCTACCTCTTGTGAATTCAGACCTAACTCAATCATGTTAAATTTTAACCCATTTCGACCTTTCCAAAGTCTTTTTTTTCCTTCCCCCGGCCCCGTAAACTAAAAGATTGGGTTTTTCCCCAAGTTTTATTGGAATAGCCTGCGGTTACATTTCTCCCTATAAAAACCCCTGATTCCGAGACCTTCCTCGGATCGCTCCCGAGTTCCTAACCGCCTTGCTGCCGCTTTGCTTGGCGAGCCTCCCCTCAGCTCCGCGTGCTGAGCCACATCTAACCCCAGCATCGCTCTCTATTCTTCCGGACTTCAGGACAGGTTTCGTATCACTCAATTCAACAATCCCTCTGAAAAATCCTTCTGTCCCACTCCTACATTTATTTTCTACAGTTACTTGTGTGAGTGTGTTGCATACACTGTTTGTCTGTATTTAATAAATATCTTAATTATTCTTAAACTCTGGTGTGCTCCTTGGCTTGGCCTGATCCCGTAACATAGGGTTAAAGATCCTGCTAAGTTACCCTGCCTCTTGTAATGCTAAAGCAGTGCTCAGAGCTAATTTTCCCCACCTATAGTTGAGCACATTTTTGGTGTCCCTCACAGGACCCCCAGTGAACAGGGTAACAACATGTTCTGCTGCTGCTGATTTTTCTGGCCGGACCAGACTGCAGTGTCTTTCGTGGTCTTGGATTCGTGTTTGGACGCTGCGTTTTGTAGTCCCTATGTAGACCTGCCCACAGCTGCAAGGTATGCCATAAACTCCAGCAGAAGTTGGAGGATCCCTCTTGTCCTTTGCTGACCTACTGATCAATTTTATTCCCTTTTAAAAAATTAGTTTTAATAGAGTCTAATTCACAATCAAAGAAACACACTCTCAGAAACAGAAAAAGTGGAAGGAAGAAAAGGGGGAAAAAAATCCTAAAGCACAGTTGTTGTTGCTGTGTGCCTTCTTGTCTTATGCCAACCCTAAGGTAAGCTTATCATGGGGTTTTCTAGGGCTGAGAGTGTGTGACGTGCCCAAGGTCACCCGGTGGGTTTCCAAGGTCTCCAGGCTTGTAGTTCAATGTCAAACTATGACGTCACACTAGCTTTCAGAAAATAAATCATATTATGGGCAGAGCAAGGCATGCTGAGGAACAAGCCAGGGCTCTTTTGCACAAAAAACGTGGGAAGCTGGGCTTCCATCGGAATCCATGTAGCCCAGTATTACCGACTTTGACTGGCAGCTGTGGTTTCAAAGGGGCTTCTTTCCTAGCAGAGGCTGAATCTGGGAGATGTCATCTGACCCAGCATGGTCCAGTGATTTGAGCATCGAACTACAATCCTGGAGACCAGGATTTGGTTCCTTTTCGCTCAGCTGCGGAAACCCACTCTGGACGCATCACACACTCTCAGCCCCAGAAAACCCCACAATAGGTCTGCCTTATGGTTGCCATAAACTGGAAGACAACTTGACAGCACACAAAACAACCACACTGCACAGACAAGTTACGACAGCCTTGGGAAGACACAGTGGGCAAGATTCCAATCAAGGTTGTACAAACTGTGTTACACCAGGCAATAGCAGCCTCCTTTTATTTATCAGTTCATTTATGACATTGCCAAATCAATTTATCGGATTGATTTGGCTCCCATCGATTGGTTTAATTTGATTTTTATCTGGCATATACCTTGCTTCTTTCACAACATGGTACCCAAAGCGGCTTACGGCATGAGTTAAAATAAAAACAGAACAACTAAAAACAAAGGGTGACACAACAGGATTTTTAAAAAATCATTGAATGGTTAATCCAATTGAAAAAGGAATTTAAAAATAGTTAAAGGCACATTCAGTATTGTTTTTGTTGTGTTATTTCTGACTAGGGTAAGATTCATTGTTCAGAGGGGGTTGCCACCTTTGACTTCCTCTGAGGCTGAGAAATGTGACTCTGCCCAGTAATACTCGGTAGGTTTCCAAGGCTAAGTGGGGTTTTCGAACTCTGGTCTCCAGAGTCACAGTCTAATGCTCAAACTATGACACCACACTGGCTCTCACCGTTATAGCAACCCTAAGGTGAGCCTATCCTGGGGTTTTCTGGGGCTGAGAGTATGTGACTTTGCTCAAGGCCATCCAGTGGGTTTCCAGGGCTAAGCGGGGATTTGAACCCTGGTCTCCGAGTCATCATCCAACACCCAAATCATGCCACCATGGTGGCTCTCCTAGGTTTTTGGGTAGGCAAAATTGCTTCAGGAAAATTTGCTGCCTCTGAGGCTGAGAGTGTGTGACTTCCCTGTGGGTTTGTTTCCACAGCTGAACAAAAGGAATTCAAACTTTGGTTTCTCGAGTCCCGTTCCAACACTCAGACCACTTCCCCATGCTGTTTCTCCATATTAAATATTACATATTAATGTTAAAAATTCTTGCAGCCCAAGGGATTTCCAAAGTCTTTCCTTGAAAGAGGCTGAGAAATTGGGGTGAAAGTGGTCAGCAAATTGCACCAGTAGGTTGTAGGGCCTTTTTTTTGCCCCCATCTTCCTCCCCAAATCCCCAGAGATTTTGGCTAAGTGTTTCCATTCAGTCAGAAAAGTGGCAGAGGGGGAATGCCACGGTCGCAAGACTCTGAGAAATTTTGTGTGCCTGTAGAAATCACAGACCCCCCACTCGTCCCAGTTTCTCAGGACAATCCTGATTAACCCATCTATTTTCATCTGTTTTTAAAATGTCCCAGTTTCTCTCTCCTCCTTCTCCTCCAAGCTTCCCCCTTTGGTGCACAGCTTACTTCAATGGCCGCAAACAAAGTTCAAAAATGGCTTGCACAAAATCAGCTCAATTAAGAAGCCATTGGAGCCAATTGTGAATGCAGCCTCACTAATTCCTGAAGTCCTTGCTCACATTCCTCGAACCTTCTGACCTCCACCTAGACTACGGATTTTGGCCTCGAACACTCTCTCTGGACTCACAGTAAGTTCAGACTTGGTTTCTCTAAACCTGTTAAGAACTCAGATTGACTACGACAAACTTTGCCTGCTAGCTCCTGTTAACAGCCTCACTGGTTCAGCTGGAAGCCTTGGTGGGCTGCCAGCACAGGACATCCTGAGTGACCACCGGTGCTCCAGTTTTCATCTATGAAACATTGGCAGGTACGGTATTTTGCAAATTTAAGGGCGAAACGATTTTTGTAAACTTAATGATCTAGGAGTGTTAGCAAACCACAAGCTGAACCTGAGTCAGCAATGTGATGCTGCCCCTCAAAAAGCCAATGTGATTCTGGGCTGCATCAATATGAATATGGTGTCTAGGTCAATGGAAGTGACAGTACCACTCTATTCTTCTCTGGTCAGAGTCTAGGACAATCTTCAACCTATTAGCTTAACCCCCTCCAAAAAAATTAAAAATTTTTAAAAAATCTCCTGCACATCTTCCCTACGGGCATGGAGACACAGATCTGTGTAGCGGTCGGTCACCAGGAAACTCCCTTACTCTGGCAAACTGGTTTGGCCACATTCCACATCATCTAGTCTGGCAGCTGGGAAAAGTTTGCTTCTCAAAGAACCCAGCTGAGCCAACCACAGGGCTGTGTTCTTCTTTTCTGACCTCTCCCTTCCCCACGCCCTGCAAAGTCAAAAATTATGGGCCTGTTAGCTTTATGCCCTGCAAAGAAGCTAGTAAAATACAGGCTGGATAGGGCTACTGTTAGGTGGATTTGGAATTGGTTGACCGACCAAACCCAAAGGGTGATCACCAATGGCTTGTTCTCTGCTGCACCAGAGACTAGGACAAAGAGCAATGGATTCAAGCTGCAGGAAAGGAGCTTCTACTTGAACCTCAGGAAGAACTTCCTGACAGTCAGAGCTGTCCGACAGTGGAATCTGCTGCCTTGGAGTGTGGTAGAGTCTCCTTCTTTGGAGATTTTTAAGCAGAGGCTGGATGGCCATCTGTTGGGAATGCTTTGATGGGTGTTCCTGCATAGCAGGGGGTTGGACTTGATGGCCCCTGGGGTCTCTTCCAACTCTAGGATTCTGTGATTCTATGAAAATGCACAACATGCCGTACAGGCAGGCCATGTAACCAAGCAACGTCGCGTGTGGTTTTAAAACCCTAGAGACCTTCTGCTGTTTCACAGAATCCTAGAGAGACCCCAGGGGTCATCCAGTCCAACCCCCTTTTGCCATGAAGAAAGACGCCATCCAAGCCCTCCCTTGCACAGATGGCTGTCCAGCCCCTCTTTAAAAGCCTCCAAAGAAGGAGGAGACTCCACTACATCCCACAGAGGCAACAGCATATTCCACTGTCCAACTGTTCTTCTGCCATCAAATTTTCAACTGCTTTAAAGTGTCCCAGTTCCTCTCTCCTCTTCCTCCCATTTCCCCCCTTTGTCCTTCATTCACCTCCATTGCTGCAAACTGTGCTCAAGTTACCAAAGCACAGTCGGTCCTCCACATCTGCTAGAATTCGGGGCTCAGGACCCCTGCAAAAGTGGAACGCTTGCCTGTGAGAAGAGGGCCAAGGCATGGAGGGGAGAGGGGGCACCCAGGGTCCAAACCAGGTTAGGGAAAGGAGAGGGAAAGGGGTGGGTTGCCTGGGGGCCTTCTCTCTTGTCCGTCTCCTTCCTTGGGTGTGTTTGGGAGACGGTGTTTGTCTCAACCATCTCCTCCCTTGGGCATGTGGGGGGGCCATTGGGAGAGGGTTTGTGGCACTGAGAATTTGGGCTGCAATCCATCCTTAGCCGGTGGAGGAGAACCAGAAGTGGGTTTTCAAACGGCCGCACAGCCTGATGGAAGCTGCTGAGAGGGAAGGTTCCCCTGGAAATGAAGTGCTTGAGTGCTTGAGGTGGCAGGGGCTGGAGAAACTCCCAAATAATGAAATCTGTGAAACTGAAACTCACAAATGCGGACAGCCGACTCTAGCCGCATTCAACTACCTCGGTAACGGGAAAAGGAAGGGATAGAATTTTGCCCTTCCCTGTAGGATTGGGCAAAAGCAAAGTGCCGCGGCTTCTCCCAAGTTCTCTGTTTCGCCTTGGCCATCTTGACTGTTTGTCCACATGCGTTCTGATTTTCACCTGTGAAATATCTGGAGGCACAGACTCCCTCATCAGGTTATCCATCTATTGTCAACCACCAGTAATTCCAATATCCTGTTTAGGAAAAGGGCGGGGGGGGACCACCCCTCTACAGATAAAACGAATAAGCAACATCCGATTAACTTCTGCTTTGAGAATGACCCAGCTGGCGTTATATTTGGTCCTTCGGTCACTGTTTGTTCCGGGTCCTACTGGCGATAACAAAGCTGATAATTCCAGAATAAACAGTGCAGTTCTTTCAATGCCAGCTTCTCTTAAACGGACTGTTAATGCACCCTTGCAAATTTTCAAGAGATTTCTTGAAAGGTGGAATTTGTTTTCCTGGAGTTTGAAGCCATTGCTCCACAGCATCCTAGTCTCTGGAGCAGCGGAAAACAGGCTTGCTCCATCCTCCATATGATATCCCTTCAGATATTTAAACAGCCCTGACCATCAGGAAGTTCTTCCTGAGGTTCAGGTGGAATCTCCTTTCCTGCAGCTTGAATCCATTGCTCCTTGTCCTGGTCTCTGGAGCAGCAGAAAACAAGCCCTCTCCCTCCTCAACATGGCATCCCTTCAAATATTTAAACATGGCTGTCATGTCCCCTCTCAACCTTCTCTTCTGCAGACTAAACATTCCCAGCTCTCTAAGTCTGTCCTCATAGGGCTTCATGGCTTCCAGGCCCCTCACCATTTTGGTCGCCCTCCTCTGGACTTGCTCCAGCTTGACCATGTCCTTCTTGAATTGGGGTGCCCAGAACTGGACACAGTATTCAAGATGGGGTCTAACCAAAGCAGAGTAGAGTGGTACAGTACCTCCCTTGATCTAGACACCATACTCCTATTGATGCAGCCAAGAATTGCATTGCCTTTCTTGGCTGCCGCATCACACTGACTCATGTTCAGCTTGTGGTCTATGAAGACTCCTAGATCCCTTTCACACGTGCTGCTATTCAGCCACGTGTCCCCCATCCTATATTTCTGTATTCCATTTTTTCTACCTAAGTGTAGGACCTTACACTTCTCTCTGTTGAATTTCATTTTGTTAGCCTTGATGTTGAATAGATGTCAAATAGCCCTGTGCCCAGGACAGAACCCTGCGGCACCCCAAAAGTCCCCTCTCTCCAGGATGCAAAGCAGCCATAGGCAAAGAGCACCCTTTGGGTTTGGTCGGTCAACCAATGACAAATCCACATTAAGTGTAGCACTGGTAGTGCACATTTTACTGGCTTGTCTGCAGTAAAATCTGGGCTAGACAATGCTGCTGTTAGGTGGATTTGCAATTGGTTGGAAATTCATGGGGCCACCATAAGTTGACAGGTGAATTGGAGGCACACTTGCACGTACATCTACACACACGCGCACGCACACACCCATGCCACTCACCATAAATGTCCCTTCGTAAGAGCTACGGATGCGCCGAAAAACACAAAAGAGAGAATGGAAAAATAACTGGGGCAAAACTAACAAAATGAATTTTAACAGGGAGAAACTAGCTTTAGGAAGAAAGAATTAAAGGCACAGATATAGGATAGGTGACATCTGGCTTGAAAACAGTCCGTGTGAAAGGGACCTAGGTGGATCACAAACTTGAGTCAGCAGTGTGATGCAGCAGCTTAAAAAGCCAATGCAATTGTTTTCAAATTTAAACAACGTTATGTCTACAATGCAACGCTTCCCATTTTTCACTTTGTACATGTATATGTTCAGGTATATGTTTCATATGTTCAGATCTAGCTTGTACAAGTGTGTATATTCAATAAAGACTATATAAAAAAAGCCAATGCAATTATGGGCTTCATCAATAAGAATCTAATGTTTAGGCCAAGAGAAGTAATAATAGCACTCTATTATGCTTTGATCAGAGACCACCTGGAATAATCCTGTGTCCAGTTCTGGGCACCACAGTTCAGGAAGGAAATGGATAAGCTGGAAGGTGTCCAGAGGAGGATAGAGGGCCTGGAAACCATGAAGCCCTCTGAGGAGAGGGTTAATCATCTGGGTAGGTTTAGCCCGACAAAAAGAAAGTTAAGAGGAGATATGATAGCCAGTTTAAATATTTGAAGGGATGTCATTTTGAAGACGGAGCAAGCTTGTTTTCTGCTGCTCCAGAAACCAGGACATGGAGCAATGGGTTCAAATTACAGGAAAAGAGATTCCACCTGAACCTCAGGAAGCTTTGCTCAGTTTAGGAAGTTTGGTTTGTTTTGGTCAGACCCCACATGGAACAATCCTGTGTCCAGTTCTGGACACAGTTCAGGAAGGAGATGGAGAAGCTGGAAGGCGTCCAGAGGAGGGCGACCAAAACAGTGAAGGGTCTGGAAGCCATGAAGCCCTACGAGGAGCAGTTTAGGGAGCTGGGTATGTTTAGCTTGACAAAAAGAAGCTTAGGAGGAGATATGATAGCCATGTTTAAATACTGGAAGGGATGTCATTTTGAAGACAGAGCAAGCTTGTTTTCCGCTGCTCCAGACAACGGATTCAAACTACAGAAGAAGATATTTCACCTTCCAGACAGTGAGAGTCATTCAAAAGTGGAATATGCTGCTGCCTCAGTGGAGTGTGGTGGAGTCACCTTCTTTGGAGGTTTCAGAAGAGGATGGCCGTTTGCTGAGGGTGCTTTGGATGTGTGTTCCCGCACGGCAGAAAGGGTTGGACTTGAGGACCTTTGGCATCCCTCCCGACTCTATCATTTGCAACACAGAATCTTCCAAGGGTTCAGACCAGAGACTTCCAAGCGCATGTGTGCACAGGCCAGCCATCCTTTGATGACACACACTTCCCAGTTCGATCCAGCACTGCTGAAGCCATGGAGCGCTTTAGGGAATCTTAACGAAGATGCTGTTTCTATGGAGACAGGCCGTGGAGATGCTATCAATCCTGGTACTGAATCGACGTCACTTTGCTCATCCTTTGCTCATGCCATTAATAACTCTCCAGCCCAAACAGCCTCTGCCTGCCTCTCTCTCTCTCTCTCTCCCCCCCCCACAGACCCCCTCCTCAGAGCAAACAGTGCAGGCCTGTTCATTATCCACGAATAAATAACGGCCCCTGAAGCTGGTGGCTGGCGGTCCGGACAATTAAAAGGCACTTGGGAAGAGAAGGAGGTTGTAGAGAAGCCAAGAGCCGCCTTCTTTGCAGCAGACGGGGATAATCCAGATTATTGCACACACACCGCGCGCACACACACACTCTTGCATCCTTTCAAGTGCGGTTGCGTTGCCGTGGCAATCCAAAAAAAAAGGGAGAGCTTCTTCTCGTTCTGCCATCATCGATGCAAAAACCCGAGTGCCACCACAAAATGGTCGCCCTTCCGTGCCGCTGGCAACTGAAGATGTATGCCCATGCCAGTTTCTCCCTCTAAAATATGGCCCACAGCATCTAGATCAAAAGAGTTTGAAGCCACTGCTCCATGTCCCAGTCTCCAGAGGAGAAGAAAACAAGTTTGCTCCGTCTTCTACATGACTTTCCTTCAAATACTTTGATCATGTTGCCTCTCAACCCTTTTTTTTGTCAGGCTAAACATACCTCGTTCCCTAAGAAAAGGGGAGAACAAATAGGTATGCCTCACCAGTTACCCCAGCAAGGGTTTAAAAAACCCCTTCTCTGGTTGTTTGGTTTCTCATATGCGTGTTTTTAGTTTTGGATAAGAAGTTTGCCGAAAACATGTCAAACCGCTGTTCTTCTTTTGTGGTGGTGGAAGAGCCTATCCCTGTTCTTTCTACGGTATTTCTGCCATCAGGACCAAATTTTCTGTTAAAGAAAGCTTGCTCAAGAACATGGCCATTTCTGCACTAGCCTGTTATAGCACGATGATTCCACTTTCAACATCCTCTGGAATCCAGCCACAGTGTAATCAGGAATACCCCTAGTCTTGCCAGATTTTGGAAGCCAATGGAGATCAGGCCTGGTTGAACCTCCAGAAGGGAAGAACAGGTAAATCTAGGAAAAGAATCCTGGCCTGAAAGCCTGGAGAGTTAGAATAATAGAATGATAGCATTGGAAGTCCTGCTTCTGCTATGCAGGAAGATACCACCAAAGTATTCCCGACAAATGGCTGTCCGGCCTCTGTTCAAAGAAGGAGACTCCACCACACTCCACTTGAGGCGTCAGCATAGTCCACTGTCGAACTGCTCTTACCTAATGTTTAAATGGAATCTCTTTTCCTGAAGTTTGAAGCCATTGCTCCATGTCCTGGTCTCTGGAGCAGCAGAAAACAGGCTTGCTCCATCCTCCACATGGCATCCCTTCAAATATTTAAGCATGGGTATCATGCATCCCTCTCTTAACCCTCTCTTCTTCAAGCTAAACCTACCCAGCTCTCTCAGCTGACCCTCACAAGGCTCCATGGTTTCCAGGCTTTCTGTCATTTTGTTCTCCATCCGCTAGATACCTTCCAGCGTATCTATATCCTCCTTAAATAGTAGCGCTCAGAACTGGACACAGGGTGCCAGGTGGGGTCTGACCAAAGCAGAACAGACTGGGACCATTGCTTCCCTTGACCCAGACACTGTAGTCCTATTGAAGGAGCCTAGAATCGCTTTTGCTTTTTTAGCTGCCACATTACAGTGCTGGCTCATGCTCACAGTTGTGTCTGCCTGTCAGAGTTGGAACAACGAGACTAGTTCAACTTTCAAGGGTCTAACTCAGTATACAAGCACATTTTCCCCTGCTCCTCTGCAGAAAGTACCACATTCAATCCCGAGTGGGCTCTCCAGGGAGGGGTAAGAAAGGGAACCTCTTGAGAACCCTGAGAGTTATGGCTGCTGTCGGTCAGAGCCTATATAGCCCAAAGGACTGACCCTTGAGCAACACAGACTCCCAAGGGTCAGGCCAAGAAAGGCAGGCTCTTCCTCTCCAAAACCACCAGTCCTCAATGGCATTTACCGGTAGGGCTAGGAGAAGACTCCTGCCCGAAACCCTGGTGGAGAGGCCTGCCTTCCTGCCAGTCAGAGTTGGTAATGCTGAACCGGATAGGCCTCCAAAGCTCTGACTCAGGAGAAGGGCCGTCTCCAGCACTCCTGTGCAGAAGGTCCCCAGTTCATCCTCAGGGACATCTCCCGGGAGGAATGGGAAGGAATCCTGTCCCACAGCCCTGAGCAATGGGCAGATTCTTCTACCTCCGCCCCAGGGGGGCTCAGGAAGGACTCTTTCTTGAAATCCTGGTAGAGTGCCATGACTGCTGCCAGCCAAAGCGGGCAATATTGGGCTAGAGGGAGCCACGGGTAGGCCTGGGTGGTTTCCTTGCCCTTTCAGAAAAACATGCATGGTCTCTGCCTCTCCAGCTCTGTCATCCAGGGAATCACAAAAGTTGGAGTTTACTAATCAGATGCAAGCTTTACTTTATCATTAGTTCACACACTAACAAAAATAAGGACTGGAAATACACACTTTGGAGTACAACCAAGACTCTTCCCCACAAACTTTTCATCTTTGAAAGTATTCTGCAACCAGCTTCCTCCATATTGCATCACTGGCCGTCTGCAACAGGCTACACACTTCTTTAACTTTCCTGCCCTCTGAAAATTCACCTGCAGATGCCGACAATGACAACTTTGTCACCTCACCACTTAGGATCCTTGGTTCCAACAACTACAGTTAAAAGGGAATTAGGCCAGAATTCAGGACAGGACTCTTTATCAATGACTTGGATAATGGAATAGAGGCCTTCCTTATCAAAATTTACAGATAACACCAAATTAGGAGGGGTAGCTCACACCCCAGGGGACAGGATCAGAATTCAAAATGACCTTGACAGATTGGAGAGCTGGAACAAAACTAAGAAAACGAATTTTAACAGAGAGAATTGTCAGGTACTACATCTGGGCAGGAAAAGAATGAAATGGACAGATATAAGATAGGAGACACCTGGCTTGACAACAGTAGCTATGAAAGGGATCTAGGAGTCTTAGCAAACCACAAGCTGAACATGAGTCCAAAGTGTGATGCAGCAGCTAAAAAACCCAATGCGATTCTGGGCTGTATCAATAGGAAAATAGTGTCTAAGGCCATTTCCACACTATACTGCTAAAGTGCTATTATTCCACTTTCAACTGCACTGCCTAGGAAATGCCAGAACATGACATCAGAAGTGCATGAATGTGTGT
The DNA here is from genome assembly GCA_948474755.1 of Ctenosaura bakeri. Classification (NCBI taxonomy): domain Eukaryota; kingdom Metazoa; phylum Chordata; class Lepidosauria; order Squamata; family Iguanidae; genus Ctenosaura; species Ctenosaura bakeri. The sequence goes on along the minus strand of CAOLHI010000918.1, from coordinate 377,883 downwards.
ATATGTGTGATAGAAGGTTGGATTGCTAAGGTCACATTGCTAAATTAATGTGGGTTTTAAAAGATAAAACATGAGAAGATTCCTTGAAAGATTGGAAACTGTTTATGGACAGCAATAAAAATACAGTAATTTATAGTACAGCTATTAGTAGTTTTGCTTAGCTGCATCTGTAATGGTAGAATAATATCATCTTGCCTTCTTTTCATTTTTTTTTTCTCATTACATTTGGGTGGCGGTGGGTGTCAGAGTCCTTTTGTGTATACAGTCAGCCCTCTGCATTTGTGGGTTCGACTTTCAGAGATTTATTTGCAAATTTCTCCAACCCCTCCCCCCCAACTCAAGCCCTTGTTTTCTGGGGGAGCCTTCCCTCTCGGTGGGTCCAGTCCAGCCTCGCAGCCCTTTGAAAATCTTCCCTGGCCACCGTCCTCCTCCTCCAGCTCCAGCCTCCAGCTCCAGCCTCGCCAGCTAAGCTTTTTTTCTTTTAGATATTTTTTTTTTGGCTTGCTGTTTAGCGGTGCATTTCATTAAGCATGTTAAGGCTAGCTTATGTCTATGTTGGAACTGTTTGTTGGGGTTTTTGTAGTTTCAAGTTATGGGATTTGGGGTAAAAACTGATAAATAGATGTACAGGAGAGAAATGAACAAAAGCTCAATGGGCATCGCAAGGGTCCGAGGCACGCCGGGAGAGCCAGAAGTGCCCAACAAGCACCTTTGCTGTGTCGCTGAGGATTCAAAAGGTTACACAACGTACACCGTAAAATTAGGAGGGGCACTTAACACCCCAGAGGGCAGGATCAGGATTCAAAATGATCTTGGCAGATGAGAGAACTGGGCCAAAACTAACAAAATGAATTGCAAAAGGGAGAAGTATAAGGTGCTACCCCTGGGCAGGAAATAAATGACAACAGTATATGTGAAAAGGATGTAGGAGGCTTAGCAGACCACAAGCTGAACATGAGTCAGCACTGAGATGTGGCTGCTAAAAAGGCCAACACAATTCTGGGTGCATCAACAGGAACTTAGTGTCTATGTCAAGGGAGGTAATAGTACCACTTTATTCTGCTTTGGTCAGACCCCACCTGGAATAACCCTGTGTCCAGTTCTGGGCACCACAATTCAGGAAGGAGATGGTCAAGCTGGAAGGTGTCCAGAGGAGGTCAACCAAAATGGTGGAAAGCCTGGAAACCATGAAGCCCTCTGAGGAGCAGCTTAGGGAGCTGGGCAGGTTTGTCCTGGAGAGGACATGATAGCCATGTTTAAATATCTGAAGGGATGTCATATGGAAGATGGAGCAAACCTGTTTTCTGCTGCTCCAGAGACTAGGACATGGAGCAATGGCTTCAAACCTCAGAAAAGAGATTCCACCTAAACATTAGGAATAACTTCCTGAAGGTAAGAGCAGTTTGAGAGTGGAATCCGCTGCTGCCTCCATGGAGCGTGATGGAGTCTCCCCTTCTTTGGAGGCTTTTAAACAGCGGCTGGATGGCCCTCTGTCAGTGGGAGTGCTTTGACTGTGTATTCCTGCATCGAGAAAGAGGTCGGACTCCGGCCCTTGGCACTGCTTCCAACTCTAGGATTCTGTGATTCTACCTTCCTGAATTTCCCTTCACACCTACACACACCTCATCTGTACAAATGAGTCCCTTCCACAAGAACTCCTAGGATCTGTTGACTTTGCTACTTGGAGAATCGCAGGGTTTATATAATCAGTGACTCCAACATACGGCCCAGCAGAGCGACAAGGAGAAAGAGAGAAGGAGAGAGCACAAGCGAAGAATGACGTTCCAAGACATCTAAATGCTGATTTTGGACAGCTAAGACTCCCTGGGATTTCGTTCAGGCCCCTCTGGGCAGACCCCCCTGAGGTACCAAATTTGAGGAGGCAAAGTGGTGTACCGGATAAATTTAGCATGGAGGTTTTCAGGAAACCAGACAGACGGACAGACAGACAGGTTCCATCACCCAAGAGGATGGACAGTCCAAACGTAATATCAGGAGAGACTGGGGAGAGAAATCTTGCCTACCCCCAGGTACTATTTTGCAGGAAAGAAGCCAAAGACAGCAGCCCAAAGGCCAGGTGGGGGGCAGAGGCGAAGGTACCTTCTGGGCTACACAGTCACCCAACTAGGGGAGGCACAAAACCTGGTACGGAAGGAAGTTTCACACTTGTAGCCATGTCTTTTAGTAAGCATTCTGCACATCCTCAGAAACCTTCTTCAGCCTGAGACTTCACCTTGCTCCCATTCAAACCAAGTCCCCAATTAATAACACCTCATCTTTCTCTTTTGGCCCACAGGGGACCACCAAATACTGGAAGCAATCTCATTGAAACAGCAAGGGTATGGCTGGATGTGTGTGAGGCAACAGTGCATCTGAGCATGTCATGACTGCAATGTATACACTGTCACACCTTGCTATCACAGCTGGTCCTGCACAGTGTACACCCCTTTCCCGATCTCTTTCCCCCCTATTTTTCCCTTCCATTTCTGAGCCAGTTTATAACTCTCTCGGATTTACTGAAGGAGCCGAGGCTCCCGTTTGGGAGACCTCAGGAAGCGGGGGGGGCAGTCTTGTGAACTGGAGTCAGGGGAAATTTGGGGGTGCAAGTCCCACCAAGCAACTGGAAACGAGAAATGACCCTTTCTCTCTCTCGCCTCCACTCCACCCCGAAAAACCCTGAAGCTGAGCAAGATAAACCAAAAGTAGGGAATGTCTCCAAGATGATGAGACAAAAGAGGAGGCAAGCAAGCTCCCGTTTCCCTAAGTTGCAACTCCCACCACCAAGAAAGAGTAGCCCCAAAGGGCCCCTCTCTGTTCCTCTCCGTTTCCTCGAACAGGCACATCCAGGTGGCTAGAAGAGCGGGGCGCACGCACACACGCAGGCCAGGTTCCCAGCTGTGCCCCTCTTTGCCAGGCCCTTCTAAGCGTTCCCCTCTTTCCCACCCGCTGTGCCACGACTGGGGGGCTGCCCTCAGTCTCGAGCCCTCCAGAGCCACCCTTTTCCGAATGCGCCTCTGTCTCCAAGATAGACAAAGCCACTCTTCCATCAGCACCCCGCTTTGCCCAGTTCTGCAAAACTGCCGTCCAGGAGCACCGCCCTTCCTCGAACACCTCCTTTATGCAGCTGGGCAAAGACACCACCGCATGCCACCCCCTTTCTTTTTGCAGCCATGCAACCCCCCCAGGGGGCCCAAAGCCGCTGGCCAAACGCGCCCCCTCTTCCAAGCGCGCAAAACCTCTCCCCTCTTTCCAAGGTTCTCCAAACACCTTTGCAGGTGCGCCCTCCCCATTCCCTTTCTTCCAGCCGGGAACGAGCAGGCCCTCCCCTCCAGGTACGGGGGTGCAGCTCGGGGCGGAAGCCTCCCCCTCGCCTCCCCCCTTCCCTCTCCCCCGGGGCGACCCACCTCTTTCTTGGCGGTGCGCAAAAGGCGCTGCCGGACCTCGGCCTCCGCCGGCAGGAGCAACAGCGAGGAGGGCGTCAGGGCGCGGAGGGCGGCCGAGCCGGCGGCGGCGGCGGCGGCGGCAGAACCCCCCGGCTCTGCCCGGCGCCCCGCGGCCGCCCCCGGAGCTGCCGCGGCCATGCTTGGCGCAGCGTCCTTCCCTTCGCCCGGCGCGGAGCAGAGCGCGGAGAGAGCCGCGGAGGAGGCGGCGGCGGCGGCGGCGGGGCAGAGGGCTGAGCCGGGGAGGAGCCGAGAGACGCAGCCGGGCCCTGGCGACGGGGCCGCCCCCGCCCCGCCTTGCCTCGCCGGGGGCGCGCTCCGCCCCCCTTCCTCGCCGAGCGCCTGCAGCCTGGACTGCGCGCGGGGGCCGGGCCGCTGGGCGTCGGAGGGCTCTCGGCGGACCGTGGAGCCCGACCGTTCAGCCCGGCGGAGACGCACGCGGGCGCCTGGTCGACGTTGATGTCAAGACCTCCAAAAAGAGGGGCCCCGTCCGCGGAGGGCGCCTGTCCCCCCACCGTCGGGAGCCCCGTCGTCATCGGTTTGGAAGCGCTCCCTCTGTCCGTCCGGTCCAGCCCCCCTCTGCCGCGCGGGGAGGCCCCCAAAACAGGCCCGGCAGCCATCCAGCCTCGGTTCAAAAGCCAGGCCTCCCGTTTGCCCCGTGGGAAGACGCCGCCGCCGCCGCCCCTGAAAGGCGCCCACGGCGGTTGCCGATCGCCAAGTCAGCTGGGAGTGAGGGTGGGAAACCTCCAAGAGACGCCCCGCTCCCCGCCTCTCCACAGCCCCACTCAGGTCCTGCAAGGGCATGGCCTGGCTCGCTCTGTCATGAAAGTATTCGCGAGTTTATTTTGACTTTGAAGGGGAGACCTCCAAGAGGTACTTGCTAGGAACAGAGTCATCGAATCATAGAGCAGCAAGTGGCCTCAAGTCCAAACCCCTTCTGCCATGAAGGAAGACACTATCAAAGCATTCCTGACAAATGGCCATCCAGCATCTCTTGAAAAACCTCCAACGAAGGAAGCGATTCCGCCACTCTTCATAGAGGTGGCAGTGTAGTCCACTCTCAAACTGCTCACCTCAGGAAATTCTCCCTAAGATTTAGGCGGAACCTCTTTTCCTGAAGTTTGAAGATATTCCGCCATATCCTTGTCTCTGGAGCAGCAGAAAGCAGGCTTGTTCCGTATGACACCCCTTCAAATATTTAAACACAGTTATCTTGTCCCCTCTTGACCTTGTCTTCTCTAGGCTAAGTATACTCAGCTCCCTAAGTCACTCTTCTTAGGGCTTCATGCCTTCCAGGCCTTCCACCATTTTGGTCACTCTTCTCTGGACACCTTCCAGTTTGTCGATACCCTTCCTGAACTGTGGTGCCCAGAAAAGCACAAACAAAAGCTCTGAACTTAAAATGTCTCCCAGGTCTCAAACTGCCAAGCAATAGAATTTGGGAATCACACCTTATACCCTGGGCCACCCATTGCAGAAACATCTGAGGCTCCAATTAAAAAAAAGACTTTAAAAAAGTATGTCGTATGTGGGCAAATGCCATCATATGCCAACACATCCTGGCACATGCCAGCAGATCCCAACATATCCTGGCACGTCCTGGTACATCCTGGTAGATCCCCACACATGCTGGCATATCCTGGCATATCCTAGCATAACCCATCATATCCAGGCACATACCAGTCTGTCCTGGTACATCCCAGCCCATCCCTTCCTATCCTGGCACATGCCATCATATTCCAGCAGATCCTGGCACATCCAGGCATATCCCAGCACATGTTGGCATATCCTGGTTCATATCACATATCCTGGCACATCCCTTCAGATCCCGGCACATCCAGGCATATCCTGGTATCCTGGGATATCCCGTCATATAGTGGCATAGGGAGGCATATGCCAGCATATCCGGCACATGGCAGCCTGGAAAATACCTAAATTCTTAGGCGCCAAGAGAAATCCACTCCCTTTGCCAGTTCTGGGGACAACTCCATGGGACATGCAATCCCCCCTCTGCCTCATGCCATGCCAGCCAAAAGGTGCTGCCCATTCCCAGGAGGTCCTGGTAGATGTTCTGGCATATCCCAGAACATCCTAGCGCATCCCAGTGCATCTCAGGATATCCCAGCAGATCCCATTGCATCCCAGCAGATCCCAGCAAATACCAGCTTATCCCAGTACATTCTGGCACATTCGAGCACATCTCGGCACATCCCAGGAGACCCCGGCACATCCCGGCATATTCCAGCACGTGCTAGCATATTCCAGCACATCCTGTCATATCCCGGCATATTCTGGTGCCTCCTGGCAGATCCCAACAGATCCTGGTATATCCTAATACGTGCCTGAAAATCCCAGCACATCCTGGCACATCCTGGCATGTCCTAGGTGATCTCAGTAGATCCTGGCAGATCCCTGCACATCCTGGCACAACCCAGCACATTCCAACATATTCTGGCACATGCCCCCATATCCCATGTTACCTCACGGGAAAACGCTGTCCCGGGATCTACAATTTTGATATTAAAATATGATTCAATGTGCCCGGATGAGCATGTAGGCAGCAACGGTCGAAAGATCGAAAACCATGTCAGCCCAGTACAATCCCCTGTCACATAGCCCCAGGAGACCTCAAGCTGTGCAAACCCACAGCAGACAAAAGGATCTCAGCCCCTAAGAAGCTGACTTGAGAGGATTAGCGTGTTTGCCCCAAACTGAGCATATATCCTATCAAGCGAGGACCATGTACACGAAGGCACACCACAACCAAATGCAGCCAAAGATCCTGAGACTTTGGCAACACCTTGCAATCCCATCACACAAAGGAAATCAGCAGTGTGGAGGTTCGTGCCCACTGCAACACGCATTGTTCTCCCTGGGAAAGGATTAGCCCTCCAGGTACTCTTTCCCCTACAAATAGTCCCAGTTTTTGAGAGTTTCTTTGGATCACTCCCAGTCATCCCAGCTGACCGCTTCTCCATCCATTGAATAATCCCCTCAGCCCTCTCTGTGCTGAGCCCCACTTCTTCGCTGTTTTTCCCAGACCAAGGACTTCAGGAAAAGGTGCAGTATTACCCCAGCTACAACCCCTTCGATATTCCCCTATCCAGTTTCCTCTCTTTTGCTTCTTAATAGGTCTTGAGTGCGTGTGTGAGTGATTGCGTGGGTGTGTGAGACTTTCATTTAATAAAATCATTTTTTAGATGTTTTCGTTTGGTTTTTGGCTTGGCCTGACCCTGTAAAAACTGGGTAAAAAACCCCAGTTACCCTGCCTCTCGCATTGCTATTGCTCATGCTCTGGCTAGTTCCCATTCCCTACCACGTGGAGCACATTAAGGCATCCCCCACGGGACCCCAGAAATCAGGGTAACACCTGGCATATCCTGACACCTCCCAGCACATCCCAGCATATCCCCCTCTCCCCCATGCCATGCCACCTAATAGGCACTGTCCATTCCCAGAATATTAGAGACTCCAGTTCAGAATCGGACTTAAAAAATATATATGTGTCTCCTAGTTCTCTAAATCCTGACCAGTAGAATTTGAGAACTGCGTCTTAAAAAGTGGGCCATGCCAGCCAATGAGCACAACTGTTGCAGGAATATTTGAGGCTCCTGTTCGAAAAAGGACTTCAAAAAAGTATCACATATGCCGGCATGTGTCATCATATTCCGGAATATACCAGCAAATGCCATCATTTGCCAGAATATCCTGGAAAGTGCTGGCACATCTCTGTGCATCCTGACACATCACAGTGCATCCCAGGAGATCCCAGTATATTCTGACATATCCCGGAATATTCTGGCATATCCCAGCACATCCCGGCACATCCCAGGAGATCCTGTTAAATGCTGATAAATCCTGGCAGATTCTGGCACATGCCAGCATATCCTTGCACATCCTGTCACATCCCAATAGATCCCAGCAGATCCTGGCAGATCCCGGGATATCCTGTCACATGTGAGCACATTTCTGTGTGTCCCAGCCCATCCTAGCAGATCCCAGTAGATCTTGACAGATCCCAGGATATCCCAGTAGATCCCAGTGTTATCACGGTTATGATATGTCTGGTGAGAGCACTAGATATCCTTTTGATATCAAATAATTTGGCCTTTGCTTGACCTTTCTCTGCCACCCTACTCCACGTGTTTGCAGAGGTCCCCTGGACAAGCACGTAAGGGTGCGGCTGTTAATGGTTGTACATTCCAGAATCGCATTCAGGCAGGCAACTTAAGCCTCTCCGTTGCTTTAGGGAAAAACTTCCCTGCAAACCGGCTCTGCTCAGCGCGTATCCACACAAAGCCACACAGCCAAGAGCCAAGCCATTTCTTTATGTCGGGCCATCAACGTACTGCCACGCTATTGTCATTAAGAGCTAAGCTAATCATGCAAAATCTGACCTTTTCCAACTCCTTTGTCCAACTCCAAATTTCCTTTGTTCTCACCGAGCGTAGCATAGCCTGTAGGCACATTCCACCCTATAAAAGGTCCCCACTTTTGAGACTTCCTTGGATCACCCTGGACTTCCATCCTGCCTTGCTGCTGGTTTGTCTAAGGAGCTCCCCTCAGTGAACCACGCTGAGCTTTCTCTCCCGGAACCCCGTCTTTCTCTCCAGGACTACGAGACCAGGTGTCGTATCACCCATTCCCTAAGCTCTCTATTTCTGTTTCCAAGTTAGCTAGTGTGTGTGTTGTTTTATTTGCTGTTTATCTTTCAATAAAACTGTTATTTTTGTCACTTTTAAACTTGCTTCCCTGCTCTCTGACCTGAAGCTGTAGACATTGGGTTAAAGATCCTTGCTAAGGTTACCCTGCCTCTCATTTAGCCGAGAGAGTGCTCAAGCTAAATTCCCCCCAACTTGTGTTTTTATATGGTTATTTGGGTGCCCCTCCCGGGACCCCCAACATACAGGGTAACAGAGTAGTGGAGAATGTGGGCAACCCCAGTACTCCCAATCTGAGAAGGAATCCGGAACCTTCCCAGAGCAGGCAGTACCGACTTCGTGGACAGTCAGTAGAGCTGGTGTTAGATCGCAGTAAGGCAGGACTGTGCATGTTCTCTCTCTGTGTGTGATAGTTCTATCGGGTGGTAATCAGTACCCCTCTTCTTGTCTTGTCCTGGGAATCACCTCCCCATCTTGGGTCTATCGTGGTCTGGGAACCTAGCACTAGTGGATACGTTAGGAACAGTCCACACACATTCAACACGTTAGAAGCAAGGCCCACACAGAAGCACTTTAGGAAGGGTGTGGCTCATCTGGTGCCCCTTTCCCTTGAGTTTTGGTTTTGGCTTTGTATTGGAGGAGACACGGGTAGGAATCCTGACTTCTCCGACTTTGCGGGTAGGAATCCCGACTTCTCAGAATTTGCGGGTAGGAATCCTGGCGTAGTTTGTGGGTTTAGCGGTTTAGCCCGTGGTGTAGGAAGGTGCCCCTCACCCAGAAAACCAGTTAGGGACGGTTTGGTTTTGGTTCCTCACCCCTCTTCCCCCGCTGTTCGGCCGGACAGTGCTGTGAGTTCCTCTTCGGAGTTGAGCTCATTAACCCCCCCTTGCAGGTAGGCGAGTACTCCTGTAGGTGGCCCCTGGGTCGGAGTGACCTCCCCGTCCGCCAACCATTTCCCCCTTTTGGGCAGGCTGGAGATTGGTTCCTTGTCCCTCTTCCCTAGCGTAGTTCCAGAGAGTTCATTTCCCTGAGTTCCCCCAAGGGGCCTCAGTGGCCCTACCTGTCACTCCAGTTTGGTCCTGCAGTTTGTATTTGTGTAGCTTTAGGCTTGTCTGGCAATGGCCAAGGAGAGCCTCAGTGTAGTGACAGTAAAGGACCTCATGTGTGAGGAAGAGGTCCACAGGAAATTAGAGAAATGGGTTTTAAGTAAAGGCAAATGCCCCTGGAAGGACTCGGTCTTCCAGATGGCAGATCCCTTTACTTCCCTCTGTGAAGCTTACGCCCTGGCGCGTAAGTCCAGGAGCCCGTTTGGACCAGCGAAGGACTCGCTGGCGCTTGGGGACTTTGGCTTGTGGCCAGAGACACTAGCTCCGCCCTAGTAGAGACCCGGGCTAGGCTAGCAGAAGTAGAGAAGGGGAACACCCGGCTTCAAGCTGAGGTTGAGGCATTGCAGGCAGACAAAGTAACTTTTACTTCCGTTGCACAAGCCTCAGCCCAGAAACTAAGCGATCTCACCCTGGTCGCCCAAACTTGGGAAGAGAAGGCCCACACCTTAGAGGCTGAGCTGGATCAGGCCTGAGAGGCAACCAGATACATACTGGGACAGGTTAAGGAACAGCACGAGGCTGTTAGTCACGTGGCCTGCCATAAGCAGATCGCCGTACTAGAGAACCAGCTCCAGACCCGTAAGGCCCCCATATTGGCCGTTTGTCCAGAGCTGCTCCCCTCATTTGCTCAGGATTTGCCTGAGGAGTCCCTGCTGGAGGAAGCTCTGGCCTCCCCTCCTGTTAATCCGAACTGGAGTGACCCTAAGGTCCCAGTCCACCCTGTAGAGACATGGTCCATGACACGGAGGACCACCCACGTAGGAGAAGGCAGCTCCGAGAGAACAGAGACCCAGGAGACTCAGGTCACCGAGACTAGGGTCCCCTGGCGTGCTACCTAGGCGAAAGCCATCGCCGACCAATTGGGCCCCCTAAACAGGTCCACCGGCATCATGTGGTTGAAAGCGGTGACACATTCTCACCCAACAGCCAATGGCCAGTACCTGACCCAATTGGTGCACCTTTGTATGTCCCCTTCTGAGCTCCCTACCCTGGGATCCGCTGTGGCGGCTTGCGGCCTGGTTAGGCTCGAGGCCCATGACTGGATGAAGGAGGTAGTATGGATACTTTGGCCTGGACAGAACGCGAGTGTGCTCTACGTCATGGAGCAACAGGGTCCTTGTGAGAACCCTGAGGCTTACGTGGCGCGGAAACAGCTGCTTGCGATTCTGGCCGAGAAGGTCCCCTAGACCGCCCGTGGACGCAACTTTGATTCTGTGGAGTTCAAGAGTATGCTGTATGGAGACTTGAACCACGAGACAAAGATGGCCCTAGGTCTGGTGGATCCGGCCACGACACTGTGGGAGGAATTTGGGAACAACCTTCGCAGGGTCGCTGACCTCCTGTTAGAGGCTGGCTCCCTCAGACCCCCCAGTAAGGCCCAGAGGAAGGACACTGGGAACTGGGAACCTATAGCCGAGGTTAGGTACTCGAACTATGGGCCCCATTCCCAACATAGGAAGTCTGCGCCGAACTCCATTCCACGAGGGAATTTGAACTCGTGCCCGGCTCCCCGACAGGATAGGCAGTGGCAGGGAAGAGACACCCACAGCCAGGCAGGCAAGGCAGGGAGTCCCCCAAAGCAGCCCACTGCCCCCAAAGAGTCAGGCCCTTCCCACGATACATCTGGTGGGTACAACCCCACCACACAGGTGTACTCGTTGGACTGGGCTAAGATCTGTAACTTGCTTCGTCTGCCCGGGCTTGACCCGCGCCAGTACGATAAGAGGCCCATGGTAGAGCTTGTGGAGGCCCTGGAGAAAAGGCTTTTTGCGGATTGTAGACAGCCGGTCCAGGCTGTTACGAACGGTCCAGCCCTGGCTGGATACTATCCGACTTTGGACTTGCAGCAGGGCTAGGGATGCCCTCGGTACAGCAAGTTCACTCGTAGGACTGGAACGAAGCTTTGTCCCAGTAGGAGGCGGAAACGCATGGTGCAGGCAGGCACCGAGACCGAGGGGGGAAATCCTCCTGCCGCCCCATTAGTGGACCCTGGTGCCGCACTACAGGTGCTGCACCCTAGACTGGTTGGCTGCTGCGAACCTGCACCGGAACGTGTCCAGTCTTCTGGATGCTGTGGGGGGGGGTCACCGCGCACTAACCTGGGAAGGCATTCTTTGGCCCCTGGACGTGTTTTGTTGTAGGTTTTTGTCTTGGGGTAGCCATGCTGAAAATGATGGCCTCTTGGACCTCGTTCTCCCATGGAGCCATGAGTCAACTACCTGCAGCAAAAGCATGCTCCCATGGCCGTTAGTTCAGGAACCCCTGGTCGTTCCGGCTGTGCACTGTGGTGCTGCCATTAAGGTCCCCATTACAGTCCCATTAGTCCTGGGACAGACAGTGTTACCGCACGCGGAGGCGATCATGGCTACTGCCAGCCCCTCCGTTTGGCTTTCTTGCCACCATTTTGCCTTTAAGGGCTCTGGTGGCACCCTGCTTGTGACTTTGGTAGTTGTTAGCTGTGGCGAGACGGTTTATAGTCTCATGACGACCGCTGTCTGACCCAACAAGGCTGTTGTTTTTGAGGTCAGTGGGCCTAACCCTGACCTCCACTCCGATGTGTGTAAAAGGTTCCCAACCCGGGAGCAAGTGTTATTGTTCCTGCAGGCACTGCAAGTGTGGGCGCTCTTGCAGGCGATTTTGGGAGCTCTCGCAAAGGACTGGAAAGGGAAACCCCCAGATTGGAAAACCCTTTCGATAGCTCAGACCAGTACAGACTGGACATTGCTTCCCTTCATGGGTTGGCAACCCCCTTGAAGAGATGGCAGCTTAGGCCTTCTCTCCCCCTTCCCTTGTAAATAGTCCCCCTGCAGTTTAGGTTTGGAAATAATGGAGACTCCATCTCTGTGTTCCCTACAGGGAGGCTGAATGGACCCGTTATTTTGGATCGTTGTGTTGTCCTCGTTACTCGGATGCGTTTATGGAAGAGGAGTTCCCCCAGCATTTAGCTACATTCACACAGATTGGGAATTCAATGTGCAGGTGGTATGCCATTGGAACCCCTACCCGGAAACAGAAGCCATGCTGTGCAGATCAGAATTATACCCCTGGTATCAAAAGCGATACCCATTTCAACTGTTCACACACCCGAGAGTGTACTCCAATGACTGGCTTGGCGCAGGCCTAACCATGGCCGTTGCCAACCACAACATGACATTGTATGTGAATGTGTCAACCGACGCAGCCCCTGCAACCATAACAGTAATCCAGAGCAACCTCTGACAGGAAGCACTGGTCTCTGTCACCTTTGACATGGATGAGTGCCACCCCAAGTGGACATAGGAAACCTTCATGTTTACATGCCAGAACATCACCCAGGTTCTAACAGATTGCGCATTCACGTGCTGCAAGAAATGGTGTCCCGACTCCCCTTTCCGTCGCAGGACTCCTTCAGGTAAGAGACCAGCTATGTATGTTGGTAACTCCGTGGTCCGCAAGGACATAGAAATGGTAGCTTATTCAGACATCCAACCCATGCTCACGACGATGGTACTTAATTTTACTGTCGTCAACATCTCTAAAGTGCTCCCGACCTGCGCACCATATTTAAAATTGGCTTGGACTCAATGGGAACATTGGGAGAAGCGATGGTTGTCTTTCTCCCACCCACACACTCGCCCTAAGCGAGATATTCTGGGAACTGTGTTAGGAGGTATTGGAACTGGTGGCACCATTCTCAATACCAGTAACGAGGAAATTTTGACCAATAAGTTAGGAGTAACTGGCACCAAGACTAAAGACATAGGAATATCTTCCGCAGCAGGTCTGGCTAATTTGGCGAAGGGAATGTGTTACCCTGAAAACTGGGGGTCCCGTGAAGGGCGCCCGACTTCGCCAATTAGAAATGCCAAATTTGGGGAAATTAGACTTAGAGCACTGTTTTGCTAGCGAGAGGCAGGATAACTAAGCGAGATATTTCACCCTATGTCTACAGCGTTGGGTTAGAGAGTGACTAAACAAGGTGTTTCCAAACAATAACAATTCTTTATTAAGAACAAAACACAGAAGACAAACATAGACTAACTAACTTAGAAAAGGAAGAGAGTTGCAGGGAGAGGCAATAGGACCTGTTCCGTAGTCCTGGGGAGAGGTTGGAGATTAGGGGAAGAAGACTCAGCGTGGGGCGCTGATGGGAGTCCCTTAAACACACCAACGGCAGGGCAGGATGGCAGTCAAAGGTGATCCAAGGATCAGTTAAAAATGAAGGGTTTTTATAGGGAAGATCGTGCCTTTTGGCTATGGCAGTCCCAAAGGGAACAAAAGAGGTTTCTGTGCTGGACAAAAGGATTTGGTGAAGTCAGGTAGCGTGTGATGGGATATGCGCGTAGAAACAATACCTTTGGCCGAGACGTTAATGGCCCAACTTACAAGAGAAGTTTGCCTGAGAGCCATATGGCTATCGAGGAGTCCGTGGCGGGAAGTTCCCTAAAGCTTCAGGCGAGTTTTGGGTGCTGGCTACAAAGAGAAATGGAATGCAAACCATTAATGGCCGCTTCTCTGTCCGTGCTTATCCGGAGAACTTTGCGAACATGTGAAGTGAGGTAATCACTAATCAGTCCAGCTAAGTCCAAATTAAATGATATTGAAAGGATATCGGGGAGTCCTCACTGAGGGTACCATGGCCGAAATAACAAATGGACTTGATTAGCCAACTGCTACTGCAATGGGTTGGCGCCGAGCGCGACATAGTAGCCGACCTCGGCCATGTCTTGCAGAACATGATGCACGATCTGTCAGTTGCCATACAGTGCACGCAACTGCAGAGCAACGTGATCACCTTTGCCGCTCAGGTGATCCAGGCCAGCCTCATGGGCTTAATACACCCTGAGATCCTGAGCCTGTTAAGAGAGCGATACCCAGAATCGCTGGAACACCCCGCCACTTTGGCAAAAGTATGGCACGCCACCTGGCAGAGCCTAACTCTCACGGTGGAAGTTGCCCACGAAAGGATTCTGGATCCAGTAATTGTACATCCAGTATCCCATCTAGGATTCCCCTTCATATCCGCTAACGCTACTTTGATACCTCAGCCGCTTTACCATTGGTCTAATGGTACTTCTTTGATTTGTCTGGTTGTTTGTTCCACCAGCACTGGGTGCAATGCTTCAGTAATATTGATAGCTTCAGTCATAGCAATCGATCTGACTATATTTTGGTACATGTAAATTCCACCGGAATGGCCCAGATAACCCGAGAATGTTTTTGTTTAAGAACCCCTTGTGAGAGTGTGACTTTAATACCTAGCGTTGTTCCCGTTTGGGTTGACCAATATGCCAGCAATCCCTGCTTTTGTGGCCAACACGTTCAGGACTGCTTTGGCAGACACTTTTATATTAGACAGGAGAAACGTGATTATGTTATGGAACTTGAGTACGCACCCAGCAAATCCGAACTGGTTGGATTCAATCTTAACACCAAAATCCCAACGTCTTTATGGCTATGGAATCTCAGTCAGTTGGCAGACAAGGTAAAGGAAGTTTCACACTCCCTCCGACAAATTGCAGTAAATGTGGATCATTCACCCCAGACGGTCGTAAAAACCTCTGTGGAACTAGAAAGAGTGATGAAACACTCATGGTGGGACATTTTTAATTGGTCATCCTCCGGACAGATGATCGCCCGATATGCCATGCACTCTCTAATCATTTTAATCATTTTTTAAGTCGTACTCATCATATGTTTAATTGTCCTGACTCTTTGGGCCAAGAAACAGATTTACCAGCTTCAAGCTAGGAGATTCCTAACCCCTGGACGCATCCAATAATGTTTGTAAATAGTTCGGTGTAAGCATAGTGTTTTGTGTCTTTTGCTCCAGTGGGCTGTTAAAAGCCTACCCAAGGGCAACCAATCTTCAGGTTTGCCCTTGGATTCCAGCCTTATATTTTTGAGGTGGTGATGTTGCGTGTTCGGACTCTGCATACATCTACCGATCACAGAGACCCCAGACCCTCGTAGTTACATCATCAGGTCTGGAGTTCTGGCTTTGGGCCTGAGAGAGAGGGAAGGGAGAGCGTGCAGTTCCATGTTAGGAGTATCGGAATGTGAATGGCAGGCCCTTTGCAGACTGGGAAAGTAGCATTGGCTCTGCCGGATCGACTGGATGCTTGCGGAGCCCGAACCAGGAGCCTCACTGTCTACCTAATGGCCTCCCCTGGCCAATACATCCCTATACTCAGCAGCTATTTATATCCCCACCAGCCAGCAACTCTTTTGGTCATGGTGAGGACAAATTCAGAACTCGAACTCAGCTCCCGGCAGGCTTCGTGCCATTGATTTGCATTGAATGTCTGTATTGGTTGTAACCCGTGTCAGTTTCTCTCTTGTAGAACTATAGGTCGGAGGTTCCAGTAGCCGAGACCATCCCCGGAGTCGCCCACACCCCCCGGGTACCGAGGGGAGGGTGTGTGCCGAGAATCCACCTTTCCAGTCAAGGGACCGGCCCGAGACAACTTCTTGTTCCGGTTGACATAGTTGGGAACCCAGTTCCAGCCATTCCCCAAAGGACTTTACAACAGCGGTTCTCAACGGAGAAGGGGGTGAGTGGACGCCGCTGCCGTCTGTGCCAGCTGCTGTCGCGGGTGCCGCTCCTCCTGCCGCTGCCCTTGAGGTTCCCACGACGTGTGTGTGGTTGTGCATGTGGTTGCACGCGCCACGCATCTCTCTCTAGGCAAGGGAAGGAGGGAACCCCACGCAAGGAGGCACCGCCACTCGAGCCACTCATCTTCGCCCACCTGGACAAAGTTTCAGCTTTATTTGGAGGCAGCAGTGCCAAACCGTCTCCCAAGCCCAGCCCCAAGCGAAGCGCCACCAGAGAAGGCACGGGGGGGGGGTCAGGGAGAAGAAGGACCACCTGTGGATACCAGAAGGGGGTGTTTTCTATCTTTAGTTTCTCGCTTATGGGTTTCCAGAAGTTATCCAGCTGAGAGCCATAGAAGGAAATAAAGATGATGGCCTAACTAAGATGGCCTTTTGGAGGAGAGGATTTGTTTTGTGTGGAACCAAAAAAAAAACCCGTTTTGCCAAAAATTTTCCCCGCACAGGCTAGTGTGGAAATGGCCACAGTGAGACCTCTGTCCCTGGTTCCACCAATACCATTCCCACGGGCACCCCTCTGCCCTTCAGCCTCCAGCCCTTTGGCGCACATGGGTCGGTTCGCCTAAAGCTGGGAAATTCAACTCAGGCTGCCGCCCCACTGTCACGCCTGCTTTGCTTCCCAGAGCTGAGGAGAAGCCAAAGTTGTTGCCGACACCGCCCAGCCCTCCCCGGAGGGAGCCAGCCGTCCCCCAGCCCGCATGGGCTCTTGTGTGCGGGGCAACAGCAGGAGGAGGCATTTGCCAACGGGCTACCCGGGTGCTTGGGTGCATCTCCCTCGGCAGCCTCGTTTAGCAGCGGGAAGGAGAAAAGGAAGCATTTGGTTCAGTGGCTTGTGGCCCTGAGGCGACTGGCGGGCCGGCTCGCCTTCCTCCTTCTCGCCCTGGAGAGTCTCCTGCGTGGGCGCCCACCTCGGGGACAAGGACCTCAGGGGACACGTGCACGCAGAGAGGGAAGACACGGGAGGGTTTGGGCACCGCGAGACCCCCTGCCGCCGCCGCCCTCTCCCTCCCCTTCCCCTCCTCCAGCAAATGGCCCCTTCCAGCTGGGTGGCCATGTTGCTGCTTAGAATCACGAGTGCGGGGGCGCAGAAGGCTCCTTTCTTCCTCCCTCACTCATGCGCGCTTTCTCCCATTCATTGCAAGGGGAGCCCACGAGGTGGGTGCGTGGGCGGGTGTGGGAAGGCTGCCGGTGGGTCTGGCTTGGCGGAGGGGACATCCAGGCATTACGTTGGGCCAGAAGCGCCCCCTCCTCAGTTCCTCTCCCTTCTTCCCTCCTGTGCCAAGTGCGGGATATGCACGTATGGATATATCTATACATCTCGTTTTTGAAAAAGCCGGGAAAGGGGTTTGAGTCCCATTTTCCAAAAATAAGTTATATGCCGGAAAAGTGGGTGGGGGAGAGAGGAGGCAGACGAGGGGATGTCCTCCTTGCGCTGTTCTTTTTCTTTTTACAGGGGGAGAGAGGGAGGGAATGAAACGTGCCTGTGTGGAAGGCAGCAAACTTCGCCTCTTGGGTTTTGGACACGGGCGTGCGTGGGGAGGAAATGTGGGCCACAGTCCCCTGAGGGGGAGAGGTCGCCTCCTTCCCTCTCATCCTCCGTGGGGCTCTGAGTGAGCGGCTGCTTGATGAAATTGAAAATCACAGCATGTGGGTGCGGAGGCACCCACACAAATGAAATCTGGGTCTGTAGCAGCCAACCTACAGTAACCTAACTTGAGGCATCTGATGGACTTTAGTCCAGGTCCATTTCCTCACTACACTGTTCTGGTGCTATTATTCCACTTTCAACATCCCGTGGAATCCTGGGCTTTGCAGTTTAGGGAGGGGCACTTAGAATTCTCAGCCAGAGAGCTCTTTGGCCTTAGTAGACTACAAACTCCAGAATTCCATAGGATGTTGAAAGTGGAATATTGTAACAGTGTAGTGCAGAAATGGCCCAGGAAGGATTGTGCTATCATAAATCACAGAGTGTATCTTCACTGCACAGTTGTAACAGTTTGAAACCCTTTTAACTGTCATGGGTTCATCCTTTTGGGATCCTGGGATTTGTAGCTTGGTGAGGTGTTTTGAATTTTCTGGGAGAGCTGTGGTGTTGTGAGACATGCACTTCACAAATTACAGATTCCCGGCACAAAAGACAAAGGCGCTGGGATTCCTCCCCACCCCCCGGCCAAGGTCAACACTCTGGAAACTTTTCCCACACTGCCTCCCCCAGCGGAAATGAGAGCAAAGCAGAAGCAGAGCCCGGGGTGGGGGTTCTTGGAGTTTTTTCCCGGGGGAGACGTGCGGCTCCTCTTCCCCCCTGCCTGCTTCTCCTGTTCCTGGCCAGCGAGGCGGCCTTTGTCAGGGAGGGGGGAGGCATTGTAAATAATAAATAAATAATTTTATGGTTGGGGGTCACCACAACATGAGGAACTGTATTAAAGAGTCATGGCATTAGGAAGGTTGAGAACCACTGGTCTACAGGGTCAGACCGAGTCAAGGAGCAAACAGAAGTAAATTAATAATTGGTTTTTTTTATTAAAATACAATCAATCCAGCGTATGCAACGCACTCACACAGATAACTAGAGAAATAAAGGTTGGAGTTGGATAGAGGGATTTTTAGAGGAGGTTTTTGGTATGAGTAATACTACACCTGTCCTGAAGCCTGGGAAGTCTGAAGCAGAAGTTCGTAGAGATGAAGTTTCTCAGTACGTGGGACTGAGGGGAAGGCTCGCCAAGCAAAGCAGCAGCAAGGCGGGATGGAAGTTGGGAGCGATCCGAGGAAGCTCTCAAAATCAGGGGTTCTTATAGGGGAAAATGTGGCTGTAGGCTATATTGGCACATCCCAGCCATTCTGTACTTGGGAAAACAATAGGTTTTGGGCTGGAGACAAAGCCTCCAAAAGGTCAGAATTTAGCATGATTGAGTTAAGTCCGAATTGTCAATAGAGTAGCCAGTATGCAAACGTGGAGTGCTTGACAGATGAGTATTCGGCTCATCAACCTCCCTGCTCGGGACAAGGAGTCCTTTGTAAGTAGTGTGCATACATAATGTGGTAGTTGCCTTGAGGTCTCCTGAAGCGGCGGGACGGCTATTTCTGGCCTGCCTGTATTTGTCAGGAATATTTCAGCGATTAGCGGCTGTGCCTGTATGCAAGCTTGTCTGGGGGCCCTGCAAGCACATGGAGAACAGAGGGGTATAGTAGGCCAAATTATTGATATCAAAATAATATCTAATATCCCACAAGTCCGGGCTAGAAACTGCAGTAACACCCAGATTCCTTTCTCACATACTGCTATCCAGCCATGAGTTCCCCATCCTATATTTGTGCATTCCATTTTTTTCTGCCTAAGTGCAAGACCTTACATTTCTCTCTCTCTCTTACATTTCTCACCTGGCATATCTTCACAGATTTTGGCACATCCCAGTACATCCCAGATCATCTTTACACATTCCAGGAGACCCCGGCATATCCCAGAACATCTTGGCATATCAAGACAGATCCTGGCACATCCCAGAACATCCCGGCCCATCCCAGTGCATTGTCATAGAATCATAGGAATCTAGAGTTGGAAGAGACCACACGGGCCATCCAGTCCAACCCCCTGCCATGCAGGAGCACCCTCAAATCAATCCCGACAGATGGCCATCCAGCCTCTGCTTAAAAACCTCCAAGGAAGGAGCCTCCACTACACTCCAAGGCAGCAGATTCCACTGCCGGACAGCCCTGACTGTCAGGAAGTTCTTCCTGAGGTTCAGGTGGAATCTCCTTTCCTGCAGCTTGAATCCATTGCTCCTTGTCCTGGTCTCTGGAGCAGCAGAAAACAAGCCCTCTCCTTCCTCTACGTGGCATCCCTTCAAATATTTAAACATGGCTATCATGTCCCCTCTTAACCTTCTCTTCTGCAGACTAAACCTACCCAGCTCTCTAAGTCTATTCTCATAGGGCATGTCTTCCAGGCCTCTCACCATTTTGGGCACCCTCCTCTGGACTTGCTCCAGCTTGTCAATATCCTTCTTGAATTGGGGTGCCCAGAACTGGACACAGTATTCAAGACGAGGTCTAACCAAAGCAGAGTAGAGTGGTACCAGTACCTCCCTCGATCTAGACACCGTACTCCTATTGATGCAGCCGAGAATTGCATTGGCTTTCTTGGCTGCCGCATCACACTGCTGACTCATGTTCAGCTTGTGGTCTATGAAGACTCCTAGATCCCTTTCACACGTACTGCTATCCAGCCACGTGTCCCCCATCCTATATTTGTGGATTCCATTATTTCTGCCTAAGTGTAGGACCTTACACTTCTCTCTGTTGAATTTCATTTTGTTCGCCTTGACCCAGCTCTCCAACCTATCCAGGTCATTTTGAATTTTGATCCTGTCCTCTGGCGTATTAGCAACCCCTCCCAATTTGGTATCATATGCAAATTTGATGAGCATGCCCTCTATTCCTTCATCCAAGTCATTGATAAAAATATTGAACAGCACTGGGCCCAGGACGGAACCCTGTGGCACCGTGCTAGTCACTTCTCTCCAGGATGAAAAGCAGCCATTCGTGATCACCCTTTGGGTTCGGTCGGTCAACCAATTACAAATCCAGCTAACAGTAGCCCTGTCCAGCCCACATTTTGCCAGCTTCTTTGCAAGAATGTCATGGGGAACTTTGTCAAAGGCCTTACTGAAATTGAGATATGCTACATCCACAGCATTCCCCTCATCTATCAAGCTAGTAACTCTATCATAAAAAGAGATAAGATTAGTCTGGCATGACTTATTTTTGAGAAATCCATGTTGACTTCTCGTGATTACCGCGTTGCTTTCTAAGTGATTAGAAACTGACTGCTTAATGATCTGCTCCAGGATCTTTCCGGGTACTGATGTCAGGCTGACTGGGCGATGGGCGATAATTATTTGGGTCCTCTTTTTTCCCTTCTTGAAGATGGGGACAACATTTGCTCTCTTCCAGTCTGCTGGAACTTCTCCTGTCCTCCAAGATTTCTCAAAGATTATAGCAAGCGGTTCCGAAATGACCTCTGCCAGCTCTTTTAATATCCTAGGATGCAATTCATCTGGCCCTGGAGACTTGAATTCATCCAGTGTGGCCAGGTATTCCGGTACCACCTCTCTACCTATTATGTGCCTCATTTCCTCTGCTTCCCCCTGCTCCCCAGCCGCCAGGTTGAGTGCGTGTATCCTTCTGGGAAAAAACTGAGGCAAAGAAGGTGTTAGTAGTTCTGCCTTTTCTCTTCCCCCTGTGAGTAATTCGCCATCTTCTCTGCGCAGTGACCCTACTGTCTCCTTCTTTTTCCTTTTGCTGCGAACATATTTTAAAAAGTCCTTTTTGTTGTTTTTAATGTCTCTGGCCAGCCTAAGCTCGTTCTGTGCTTTAGCCTTTCTGAGCTCCTCCCTACATCTCCTGGCTACTTGCTTAAATTCTTCTTTGGTGGTTTCCCCCTTCTTCCATTTCCTATACGTGTTTCTCTTAACTCTTAGCTCAGCTGAGAGTTCTTTAGTCAACCATTCTGGTTTCTTCATTGTGGCATTTCCCAGTTGGTCCCGCTAAATCCCGGCATATCCCAGAAGATCCTGGTGGACACCAAAATATCCCAACATATCCTGGCACATCCTGGCTCATCTCAGCACATCTTTGCTTATCCCAGCTCATCCCGATGCATCCCGGCATATCCCAGAGCATCTTGGCACATCCTGGCGCATTCTGCTGCATCCCAACTCATCTCAGCACATACCGTTATATCCTGGCACATCCGGGCACATCCTGATTCATCCCTGCAAATCCCAGCACAACTTGGCGCATCTGGGCACATCCGGGTGCACCCTGGCACATCCCAGGAGATCCCGGTATATCCCAGCTCATCCTGGCATATCCCAACAGATCCTGGCACATCCCGGTCCACCGTGGCACATCCTAGGAGATCCTGGCAGACCCCGGCACATACCAGGACATCTCGACTAATCCTAACACATCCTGTTATATCCCGTTATATCCGGGAAAATCCCAGCACATCCCAGCACACATATATATGTGAGTTTATTAATGTAAAATATCTTACAAAATAAAAAGTTATATATGCCATATCATAATAGTATACCCAGCATTTAACAAACCACTAATATACATACAGTATTTCCTTCTTTTCATCTCCTCTTCTGCCCACCCACCCAGGGCTCTAACTTATTAGTTTCCTTTTTTTTTCATGTGGAAAATCATTTTAACTGTTTCCTTTATTTTCTTGTACCCCCCGTTTCCTGAACAAACTCAATAATTAATCTCCAATTACTAAACCAGACCTCCTCTTTCCTTTGACCAAAATATTCCTTCTTTTTTCCATTATATAATCAAACATCATATATACCAATATGTACTACACCTATCCATTACAATTCCATCTTTCTTTTTCTTTCCATCGATATGCAATTACTGCTATAATTAATTGCTTAATTAAATATGTTTGTTCCTTCTTTAATCCTATATTCCTAACATTAGAAGTTATACATATTTCTTTCTTTATTTTTCCCCTAATTATTTTATGTACTTCTTGCTGTTTTTCCTTCCAAAAACTTTGCACTTTGGCACACTCCCATCGCATATGAATATATGTTCCTTTATGCCAACAGGCGGATGATACATTTTTAATAATATATGAAAACTATTGTGGTGTTCTATACCATCTTGCTATGACTTTCATCTGTTGTTCTCTAACCTTGTTGTTGTTGATCATTTTGATTTCCTGTAGCCATTGATCCATTTCTTTCTTATTGAGCTGGATGTCCTTACCCCAAACTCCTAACAAAATTTTATAAGTTTATATTGATTGTTTATATTGACATCCTATATATCCTGCCACCTAACCCTTTTCTGCCTTCCTGTCTTTTCTTCAATATTTCTTCTAATGGATTTTGGCTGACTTTTATAGGTATTATTTCCTAATAACCTGTTATATATACCATTTAATTGAAGCCAATATTGATTATCTATTGAATCTAGCATTTCTTTTATCTCTATCCGTTTACCTAGATTATCAGATAGGTCACCTAGTATCGTATATCCAATACTCCACAGTTTCCTTGGAGGTCTGTAGTAAACCCCCACCAGAATATCCCTATTGTTTCTCGCTGCCTTAATTCTTACCCAAATGCTCTCGACCTGGCTTTCTGGGTTTAAGTCCCGGATCTCTTCACAGGTGAAAACATCCTTGACATACAAGGCTACTCCTCCTCCTTTCTTGTTTGGTCTATTTTTACAAAACAGGCTATACCCCTCTATATTCCAATATATTCCAATATATTCCAATCATGAGACTCATCCCACCAGGTCTCAGTGATGCCTATCAAATCGTATTTATTTTCTTGTACTAGGAGTACAAGCTCATCCTGCTTGTTTCCCATACTCCTTGCATTAGTGTAGAGACACTTAAGTCCCCGGACCCTTCCTGCAAGTCCTGTACTATTGTTTCTACTCCTCCCGCCATTGGCCGCTTGTACTACTTGTCCAGTATCATTTGGGCCTTTTCCCCCTGCGCTCTCAGAGTCCTTGCCCTGAATAATATTGTCTCCCTCCCCAGCGGAACTTAGTTTAAAGACCTCTTAATCCTCCTTGCAAGACTGTTTGCAAGAAGAGCGAGGCAACTACTTCCCTTCATGGGCTGGCAGCCGCCTTGAAGAGATACTCTCAAGTAAAGTTTCCCTCTTTTTCTGTATATAGTTTGTTTTAGTTCGTTTTAGTAGTTGTAGATTGTGAGCCTCTTCCCCTTTTTTTGCAACCAAAGCAATGTAATCACCTTTGCCACTCAGGTGATCCAGGTTAGCCTCATGGGATTAATGCACCCTCAGATCCTGAGCCTGCTAAGAGAGCGCTACCCAGAATTGCTGGAACACCCTGCCGCTTTGGCACAGATATGACATGCCACATGGAAGAGCTTAACTTTCATGGTGAAAGTCGTACACAAGAGGATTCTGGATCCGGTAATTTTACATCCAGTATCCCACTTAGGGCTCGCCCTCATAGCCACCAATGCCACATTATTACCCCCACAACTGTATCATTGGTCCAATGGTACACACTCTTTCAATTTATCTGGTTGTCTATTCCACCGCCATTGGACTCAGTGCTTCCACAATATTGACAATTTTAGCCATAGCAACAGCTCTGATTATGTATTAATACCTGTCAATTCCATAGTCATGACCCAAATTAATAGTGACTGCTTTTGTTTAGGGACTCCATGCTCAAATTTGACAGTACTACCTAGTGGTGCGACTGTAAGAGTAAACTGCACCACTGGGAACCGTTGCTTTTGTTCACAGCTTGTCCAAGATTGTTTTGCTAACAACTTTTATCTCAAGCAGAAGATAAAAGACTATATCTTGGAAAAGGCATAGGTGCCCACGGAGTCCGAACTAGTCGGATTCCACCTCGAAGACGAGATCCCCGTGTCTTTATTCCTAAGGAATCTCACCAGCCTATCACAAAGAGTAAAGGAGGTTTCGCACTCCCTCCATCAAATTGCCTTGAAAGTTAACCATTCAGCCAAGGTGATTGTCAAGACATCGGAAGAGTTGGAAGCCGCAACAAAACACTCCTGGTGGGACTCCTTTATGTGGTCATCCACAGGACAGGCAATCGCCCACTTCGCGTTGCACCCTTTAATCATTTTAGTCACATTCCAGGTCATACTTGCCTTATGCTTAATTGGCCTCGCACTGTGGGTCAAGAGACAAATTTTCCAGGTTCAGGCTGGCTGCTTTTATTGAGAGCCCGAGGCTCATACTTTGATGTTTGTAAATAGTTCATTGTTAGTGTGAAGTGTTTTAACTTTGACGTCCCAACTGGTTTCAAAAACCTATCCAGGCTGTCTGGTTACTAACCCAGAGTCTAGCTTATATTTGTGAGGTGGTGATACTGCTTGCTCGGGGCCAGCATTGAACCATTGGTACTATATTGGCAAGCCCGCCCCAAGCCCTCAGGTACATCATCAGGCTTGGAGCTTCGGCTTCGGTCTGAGCGAGGGGTGTGTGAGTGTGCAGGTCCATGCTATCCAGACCAGAGTGCGAATGGGACCTTCATAACCGGGGGTCCTCTCGCGGTGCTGGGATGATAACATTGGCCTCTCTAGACCAATGAGTCAATGCAGGTCCCGAACTAGCAGTCTCACTACCTAGACCAACAGCCTTCCTCTGGCCAATGCCAGAGTCCTTTGTAGGTGGTGTGCATACATAATGAGGGTGTTTGCAGAGAGGTCTCCTATAGTGGTGATCTGGCTATTTCTGGCTTGCCTGTATTGTTTAGGAATATTGCAGCAATCAGTCGCCGAGCCTAGTTTCGTGCTTGTCCGGGAGCCTCACAAACACATGGGGAGGGGTGGTGGAAGAAAGCTAAAAATGATATCTTTATGCTATCTCCAAGGCTGCCCAGAAGCTGTAGTAACAGGAAGATGAAGATTATTCGAAACTGGTCCATCGAAAACGGAGATTATTAAAATTTTTAGTTCCTTGTCTTAGTACTGTGGTGACAAGCCTAACTATGGGAGTCCATGAAGCTGGATTTTATGCATAGAAACTATTTTTGTGACATTGTTTTGCCAAAGCTGATTGATGTATTTAGTCCACTTTAACTTCTACCACTTACACTCTTTGTTGTTTCAACAGTTAGTAGTAAGATTCAACAAAGGTAGAACATTAGCTCTATAGGTTGCTAAACGCAGAATAGAAGCTGCCGACTCAAGGAAAAGATCATGTTTGCACATTGCAAAATACAATGTTTCTCACATTGCCCACATGGGACCGTTTGGGATGTTATATTTTGGAAGTTACAGGTGTTGTGTTCCTTAAGTCTACCAGCAAAAATAAAACTATTTTTTAACATTTTAATTAATTAATTAATTAATTAATTAATTAATATTTTCTTATCTTAAAAAAGAAAATGGAGATTATTAAGAGAGTTTACATACTTAAATTGGCAACATTGTATTCTTTTTCTTAGTTTTATCTAGTTTTATCTTAGTTTTATACATGAGCGAAAGCTCATGTATATTTCTTATATGTTCTTTTTCCCCCAAGCTTAATGGTGTAGTTAGATTAAAGGGATTGAGGTCAGAAACAAGATTATATGATGATGATGGATGAACTTTCTCAACTTATTTAGGGGAAGTCAGAAAAGGCACTACAAGAATGGCCTACCTTACTCCAACTGCTTTACTCCAACTGCTTTACTCCAACTGAAATGGAGTGATATTACAGTGGAATAATTGGAATATAAGGTTGTCCAATATGTGGTTTGATTTTCTAATTTTTTTATTTCTTCTTTATTGCTTACTATTTTTTATTTTACATTATTTTGTAATTTCTTTTACATGACAAAATTAATTTAGAAATACAGTAAGTTGCATTAATAGATTATAGGTTTGAGACTTATGGGATGAAATTTGTAACATTAAGATAAAATAGAACTCCAACTAGGAATAGAGGGGAGGTTTGTTGACCTTTATGTCGACGTTGTCACTTTACGACAGTTTGTTCACGTTCACATTGATACACGAACCCAGACATAATGTATACCTTTGTATACTTGTCCTTCTGCAATTTTCTTATTTTTTTTAATCCATAACTGGATACATACTTCTTTCTGTTTTGTTTGGTTTTTCTCCTTTCTTTCACTTTATTTGCATATTGATATACGATGACATATTTTTGATATGTCTTGTTGTGTTTTTTGTTGTGGCTAAATAAAACGACTTCATTTACCAAAAAAAAGGGGGGGGCAGAGAGAGAAAAAGACTCCCCTACGATCTGGCAAAGGTTTACAGTGAAACTATCAAGAGGCTACTGCCAACCATCTGTCTCCTTCTGCTCTCCTCTGAAAGACTGAACCTGAGATAGAGAAAAACCAGTTATATCAAACTAGTGACTCCTTCCTCCACCCACAAAGAAAAAAAATGACAGTGGCACAAGCCCCATCCCCATTCCCCAAGTGCTCGAGGAGACCTGACATCCAGGAAGAGGAACAGCCACAGAAAACTTTTCTGGCACTCTGAGATGTCCTCCAAACACATCTCACCTTTACTGTCCCATCAGAGAGAGAGCCTGAAAGATAGAGAGAGTATTTATCTTCACTTACTAGTTGCTATGTTACCCTGATTTCTGTGGGTCCCATGAAGGACACCTAAGTGCGCTCCAAATATTACAAAGTTGGGAATTAGTCAAAAGAGCACAGGCTAGCAATATGAGAGGCAGGGCAATGGAACGAGATCTTTTACCCATTTTCTATGGGGTCAGGTCAATTCAAGGAGCAAACAAATGTAAAATAATAATTGTTGTTTTTATTAAAATACAACCAAACAGTGTATGCAACACACTCACACAGATAACTATAGAAATAAGGGTTGGAGTTGGATAGAGGGACTTTTAAGAGGAGGTTTGGTATGGGAAATACTACACCTGTCCTGAAACCCGGGTAGTCTGAAGAAGAAGTTCATGGAAATGGAGATTCTCAGCACGTGGAGCTGAGGGGAAGGCTCGCCAAACGAAGTGGCAGCAAGGCGGAATGGAAGTCAGGAGCGATCTGATGAAGATCTCAAAATCAGGGGTTTTTATAGGGAAAAATGTGGCCATAGGCTAGTCCATTCTTGGGGATAACAATGAGTTTCGGGTTGGAGACAAAGCCTCTGAAAGGTCATGATTGAGTTAAGACCAAATTGTCAATAGAGTAGCAAGTATGCAAATGCGCAGTGCTTGACAGATGAGTATTCGGCTTGTCAAGCTGCTTGTTGGGGTAGGGAGTCCTTTGTAAGTAGCGTGCATACATAATGTGGTACTTGCCTTGAGGTCTCCTAAAAGCGGCAGTCTGGCTATTTCTGGCCTGCCTGTATTTGTTTGGAATATTTCAGCGATTAGCAGCTGTGCCTTTATCACCCGGGGGCCTTGCAAGCACATGGGGAGGAATAGGTAAAGAAGGCCAAATTATTGATATCAAATGATATCTAATATCCCACAAGCCCGGGCTAGAAACTGCGGTAACAATACATGGACTCAGCAGATGCCTCAATCACTGACATCAAATGCTCAGGGAGAGCACTTAGCCCAAGACAACGACTCCTTAATGATCTTGTAAAGACTTACACCCAAACGATGAAGGAGGTACCACCAAGCATGGCTCTCCTTTCCTTTGAGAGATTGAACCTGAAAGAGAGAAAAAGAGTTGATATGAAGCTAGTGGTTTCTTCCTCCATCCAGAAGGAAATCAGTGATAAAAGGCAGCAGTCCCTTCCCCATTGATCAAGTGCTCCGGAAGACATCATATTCAGGAAGATTAACAACCACAGAAAACTTCTCAGTTTGATTTCTAAAGCATCCTCCAAAGACACCTCACCTTTTACTCAAAAAGTCAGAGATAGTAGTTATAGAGATTTAGGAGCTGCTACCTCCAACCCTCAAGCAATTCAAGGACCGAGTAGAGGCCACACCCACCTACCTCAGTTGCTCAAGGTGAGCACCTGGCCAGAGAAAAAGACTCCCCTAAGATTTGGTGGAGATTTACAGGCAAACTTGAAGGGAGGATTAAAGTTGGAGTGGTAAATTTCGAGGGATATGGTTGGAGGAGTAAGGTTAGAGGAGTAAAATTGGAGGAGTAAAGTTAGAGGGGTAAACTTGGAGGAGAAAGTTAGAGGGGTAAAGTTGGAGGGGTAAAGTTCGATAAGTAAAGTTAGAGGAGTAAATTTGGAGGAGTAAAGTTGGAGGGGAATGGTTGAAGTGGTATAGTTGGAAGAGTAGTTGAAGGAGTCCAGTTGGATGGGTAAAGTTTTTGAGGAAAAGTTGGAGGAGTAAAGTTGGAGAGGTATAGTAGGAGGAATAAATCCGCAGGGGTAAAGTTGGAAGAGTAAAGTTGGAGGGTTAAATTTCTTAGGGGAAAGTTGGAAAGGTAATGTTGGAGAGGTAAATTTCGAGTGGTAAACTTGGAAAGGTAAAGTTGGAGAGGTGAAGTTGGAGGGGTAAAGTTGGACTGCAAAAGTTGGAGGAGTAAAGTTGCAGGAGTAAATTTGGAAGAGGAAAGTTAACAGGGTAAAGTTGGAGAGGTAAAATTTGAGGGAAAAATTTGGAGGGGTAAATATGGAAGTGTAATGATGTAGGGGTAAAGTTGCAGAAGTAAAGTTAGAGGGGTAAATTTGGAGGGGAAAAGCTGTGTTACTGCAGCTTCTAGGCCTCCTTGGAGATAGCATATAGATATCACTTTGATATCAATAATTTGGCCTTATTCTACCGCCCTTAGCCAAGTGTTTGTGAGGCCCCCAAACAAGCACAAAATTAGGCTCAGCACTTAACTGCTGAAATATTCTCAAACAATACAGGCAAGCCAGACACAGCCAGATCGAAGCTTTAGGAGACCTCCCAAACACCTCGTTATGTATGCACGCTAAATAATTTGGCCTTTGCTTGACCTTTCTCTGCCACCTCACTCCATGTATTTGCAGAGGTCTCCTGGACAAGCATGTACGGGTGCGGCCATTAATGACTGTGCATTCCAAGACCTCATTCAGGCAAGCGCTTTAAGCCTCTCCGTTGCTTTAGGGAAAAACCTCCCTGCAAACCAGCCCCGCTTGGCTCGGATTTACACAGAGCCATGCAACCAAGAGCCAAGCCATTCCTTTATATCGGGCCATTAGCGAACTGGCCAGCTATTGTCTTAAGAGCTAAACCAATCATGCTAAGCTTGACCTTTTCCAACTCCTTTGTCCAAATTTCCTTTGTTCTCACCGAGCATAACATAGCCTGTAGGTAAACTCCACCCTATAAAAGGTCCCCACTTTTGGGACTTTCTTGGACTACTTTGGACTTCCATCCCCTCAGCCAGCCACGCTGAGCTTTCTTCCCCGGAACCCCATCTTTCTCTCCAGGACTACGAGACAAGGTGTCATATTACTCATCCCTAAGCTCTCCATTTCTGCTTCCAAGTTAGCTAGTGTGTGTGTTGTTTTTATTTGCTATTTATCTTTCAATAAAACTGTTATTTTTGTTACTTTTAAACTTGCCTGCTTGCTCTCTGACCTGAAGCCATAGACATAGGGTTAAAAGATCCTTGCTAACATCACCCTGCCTCTTGTTTAGCCAAGAGAGTGCTCGAGTTAAATTCCCCCAACTTGTGTTTTTATTTGGTTATTTGGGTGCCCCTCCCAACATACAGGGTAACAGCTCCCTGCCCGGAGCAGGCAACTTGACAAAGGCTGAACCATCCACCATCAAGTATCGCACATTTAAATACTGGCTACACCACTGTTAATTCGGCTTTGATTCCATCATGTTAAATTGTGACCTTTCGGAGACATTGTCTCACACCCAAAACTCATTGTTGTCCCAGAGTAAAGCATAGCCTGCAGTCACACTTCTCGCTATACTTGTGTGAGTGTGTTGCATACACCGTGTGTCTGTATTTAATAAAGATTTAATAAAGATCATTCATTATTTTCAAACCTGTCTGCTTCTTGACTTGGCCTGACCCCGTAAACATTGGGTTCCAAGATCCTGCTAAGTTACCCTGCATCTCATAAGTTACCCTGCCTCTCGTGATGCTAAAGCAGTGCTCAGAGCTAATTTTCCACACCTATAGTTGAGCACATACTTGTGAAATTGTGAGGTTATTTAGGTGTCCCTCCCTGGACCCCCAGTAAAGAGGGTAACCCTGGTACCCCTAATTTGAGAAGGAGTCGTGAACCTCTGTTACCCTGTATTGTGGGGGTCCCGGGTGGGACGCCCAAATAACCAAATAAAAACACAAGATGGGGAAATTAACTCAAGCACTCTCTTAAGCTAGTGAGAGGCAGGGTAACTTTAGCTGGGATCTTTTAACCCTATATATACAGCATCAGGTCAGAAAAGCAGTTAGGCAAGGTTTTAAAATAGTAAAAAATAATAGTTTTATTAAAGGACAAACAACAGAAAAGACACCACAAACACACAGCTAACTAGAAATTAGAAATGAGAGTTTTCGGGGAATGGGTGATACGACACCTTCTTGTAGTCCTGGAGAAAACGGAGAGTTGCAGGGAGGAAAGCTCAGCGTGGTTCACTGAGGGGGCAACTTGCTGGACAAACTGACAGCAAGGCAGGATAGCAGTCCGGAGTGTTTCGAGGAGGGCTCAGAATTGGGGACCTTTTATAGGGTGGATTTTTCCTACAGGCCATACCATGCTTGGTGAGAACAAAGGACATTTGGAGCGGGACAATAGCGTTAGAAAAGGTCAGGTTTTACATGATGAGCTTAGCACTGGATGACAATAGTATAGCCAATATGCAAATTGCTCAGCAAAAAGAAAGTGTTGGCTCTTGGCCGTGCGCGTTTGTGTAAAGTCGCGCTTAAGCAAGGTGTGTCTGCAAGAAGATGGTCCCTGAAGCAACAGAGAGGCATTAATCTGCCTGCCTAAATGGGGATTGGAATATCCAACCATTACCGGCCACGCCTGTTTACGTGCTTGTCTGGTGGCCTTTGCAAACACGTGGAGCAGGGTGGCAGAGAAAGGTCAAGTGAAGGCCAAATAAGTTTGATATCAAGAGATATCTGGTGCTATCACCAGGCATGACAGAACCGTGGTAACACCTCCTCAAATCAGGCTGGTACTGACTTAGGGAAGAGCCAAGCAAGGTGCTAGAACGCAGTCAGGCAGGAACACATGTGTGTGTGAGAATTCTGTGTGTGTGAGCTCTAGGAGCTACTCTATCGGGGTTGGAATCTATCCTCCTTTCTTGCTGGGTTTGTGTATGTCAGCTGATCGCAAGGGGTGTGCACAAGCTGACCCGGGAATCACATCCCTAACTTGGGGTGTATCGTGGGCTGGGATCTGAAGCGTTGAGGTGTTAGCATGTTAGGAACATTCTACACTCATCCAACACCTTAGCAGCAAGGCAAAAGCACTTAGGGAAGAAATCCCCCCCCGAGAATACAGGTGCGTCCCCCTAGTTGTTGTTGTTATAGTGAAAGCGCGGGTACATCCCGGCTGTGTAATTCTCGGGTGTGTCCTGATTGCTAGCATACTAGGTGCGGGTGGTGATTCCCAACCTAGTAAAGGGTTTAGGAAGTTTGGCCCGAGGTGGAGGAAGGCGCCCCTCACTCAAAAAACTGTTGGGGATGGTTCAGTTTTGATTCCTTGCCCCTTTTTTCCCTGCTGCTTGGCCAGGCGGCGTAGTAAGTTCCGAAGTGTTTGTTTCCCCCCTTCAGGCAGGCGGAGTACTCCTGAGGGTCCCCTGGGTCTAGGTGACCTCCCTGTCCACGAACCGTTGCCTCGTCCTTTTGTACCCAGTGCTGTCGAGGTGTAAAACAGGGCTTGGCTGTACAAAGGTGACTTTTGTTTGGGCAGGCTGGAGATAGGTTCCCATTCCTCTTTCCTAGAGAAGTTCCACAGAGATCGTTTCCCTACAAGCTCCTCCAGGGGTCTGGGTGATCCTACCCATCACTCCAGTTCCTGGTCCCGCTTGTGTGTTAGGAAGTTTAGTTGTATAGTTGTAGAAATGGCAAAGGAGAGCCCAGTTACTGTTAAAGAGGTCATGTGTGAAGAGGAGGTCTGAGAAAAGTTAGAAAGGTGGGTGTTGAGCAAGGGGAAATGCCCCTGGAAGGACTCCATCTTCCAGACGGATGATCCCTTTGCCACACTCCATGGAGCGTACACCCTGGCATGGAAATCAAAGAACCCATTCGGGCCGTCTAAGGACACTTTGGCCGTTCGGGAACTTTGGCTTACGGTCAGAGATGGTAGTAGTGCCCTTGTAGAGACCCGGGGGAAGCTAGCTGAAACAGAGAAGGAGAATGACCGGCTTCACGCTGAGATTGAGGAGCTGTGAGCGGACAAGGTAACGTTCGCGTCCGTTGCACAGGCCTCCGCTCAGAAGCTTAGCAATGTCACCCTGCTGGCCCAAACTTGGGAAGAGAAAGCCCACGCCTTACAGGCTGAGCTGGATCATGCCCGGACTGCAGCTAGGTTCATGGTAGAGCAGGCCAAAGAACAGCAGGAGGCTGTTAGTCATGTGGCTTGCCATAATCAGATTGCTGGGCTGGAGAGCCAGCTCCATACCCGTAAGGTGTTGATTTCGGCTGTGTGCCCGGAGCTGCTCCCAACTTTTGCCCAGGATTTTTCCAGGGAGCCCTTGCCAGAGGATGCTCTGGCAACTCTTCCCCATAATCCGGTTTGGAGTGACCCTAAGGTCCCAGTCGACCCGGTAGAGACATGATCCATGACCAGACGGACCACTCACATTGGCGAAGGCAATGCAGGTAGGCCAGAAACACAGGAGACGCAGGTCACTGAGACTAGGGTCCCCTGGTGTGCCACCGAGGCCAAGGCAATTGTGGACCAACTGGGTCCATTGATCAGGTCCACAGGGATCATGTGGTTGAACGCAGTCATCCACTCACATCCCATGGCCAGGACCTGACCCAGCTGGTTGGGCTTTGCATGTCCCCATCAGAACTCCCAACTCTCGAATTGGCTGTGGCAGCTCGAGGCTTGGTTAGGCTTGAGGCCCACGCCTGGATGAGGGAGATAATTAAGATCTTGTGGCCCAGACAGAGTGCGAGTGTGCTCTATGTCATGGAGCAACAGGGTCCTCATGAGAACACTGAGGCTTATGTGGCACGGAATCAGCTCCTCGCTATTCTGGCCAAGAAGGTCCCTCTGACCACCCACGGTTATGACTTTGACCATCTCGAGTTTAAGACACTTCTTTATGGAGGTCTTAATCATGAGACCAAAATGGCTCTCGGTTTGGTGGATCCAGCAACCACCAACTGGGACTACTTCAGAAACAACCTCCGGCGGGTCTCTGACCTGCTCCGACAGTCTGGTTCCCTCAGACCCCCCCACCAAGCCACACAGAATGGACCCTGGGAACTGGGAACTGTTGAGAAATTCCAGGGGGCATGCCATGGATTAGCATGACCCACAGTTCAGCAGTGTTTAAAAGTGAGCTAAAAACCTAAGTCCCAAGAGAAACACCAGAGTGAAGCCATCAGGTAGTCTAAAAACTACATTGTTTATTGATAGCAAAGCTGGAATACATAAAGAGCGAAGCAATCTAGGTGATATCCATGTTTCTGTCTCTGACCAGCATAAAGAACAGAACAGAACCAGAACAGAACTGACAGGCAGGCAGTTCTTAAAGACAGTTAAAAACAAGCTGAGAGCATGGGAACGGAAAAGTTTCTAGTCTAAACTTTCACTTTGTTTTGAGAATGGCTCAGAGCCTTATCTTCCTCTCTGAGTTCACAGGCTGGGAAACTGCTAAGCACTTTTCCATGGCTACGCAAACGCAGCGAAGAAACAAGAACACTTAACCCCTTAAGCAGGAGTCAGGGCAGTAACACTTAACAGGAACCCATAGCCGAGGTCACGTACTTGAACTATGGTCCCCATTCCCAGCACAGGAAAATGGCGCCAATTCGGTTCCCAAGGTAAACTGGAACCAGCACCCGCCACTCAGACAGGACAACAGGCAGTGGCAAGCTAGAGATTCCTGAAGCCAGCCCAGCAAGGCAGGGAGTCCCCCACAGCAGCCGACTGCCCCCAACCCCCTCTGACTCAAACTCTCCCAAGGAGACCTCTGGCGGGTATAATCCCATGGCCCAGACGTACTCCTTGGACAGAGTTAGAATCTGGGGGATGCTTAGGAAGTTCAGACTGGACATGAGCCAGTTCAACAAGAGGCCAACATCTGAGCTTTTGGAAGCTCTGGAGAAGCAGCTCCAGACAGAAGGTAAACAGCCGGTCAGCACCGTGACCAATGGCCCTCCTCCGACTGGATACTACCCAAACCTGGATCTGCAAGATTAGGGGTGCCCTCGGTCCAGGAAGCTTCCCCACAACGTTGTGGCTAAGTTGAAGCCAGACAAGCAGGGAAGGTTCTGGGTGAACGCAGGCATTGGGACCAAGAGGAAAAGACTCCTGCCACCCTTCTTGTAGACTCCGGTGCGGCATTGAATGTGCTGCACCCCAAATTGGTCCGACATGGTGAACCTACACCCGAACATGTTCAGCTTTCTGGATATGGTGGGGGGGTTGGCAAGCCCGAGCTTGGACGAACATCCCGATATCCATAGAAACATTCCGTTTCCAGTTGTGGGCTTGTGAGAACTGAGGCAAAGACGACGGCCTTTTCAGCATTGGCTTCCTCCAGGGAAACAAATTCACAGTGGACTACGCAAACGGGTTTCTATGGCAGTTAGATCAGGGACCAGCAGAAATTTCGGCCGTGCACCATTGTGCCGCTATTAAAGCTCCTGCCCCTGTACATTGTGTGACCAGCGACCCATGGGTGAAGGCTTTCCCAGAGGTCTGGATAAAGGACAAAATAGAGTGTGGGACTGTAAAGGGAGCCTGCGTCTTGATAGAAGGCCAGGACCCCCCACCTCAGAAACAATAGAAATACCTGAAGCTGAGGAATAGCTGAAGCTGAGGAAGGCATAGGGAAAACCACTGAGGGACTCGTCAAGTAGGACATAGTCACCCCTATGCAATCCATTTGCAATGCACCCTCATGGCCAGTGCTGAAATCCAACGGCAAAACGTGGAGGATGATCGTAGATTTTCAAGTCCTGAACTCTGTCACCCTTCCCGTGGTGCCAGTCGTAGCTAAATATAATGAAATCCTGTCTGCCATCATGGCAGGAGCCAAATATTACAGTGTTTTGGATTTGGCAAATGTGTTCCATTTGATCACATTACATGAGGCGTGTTGGTACAAATTTGCCTTCACATTCCAGGGCAACAGTATGTGTTTAAACGCAAGCCCCAGGGCTTCCATTCCAGCCCGAGCATTTGCCACGCCCATGTAGTCAAGATGTGGAACAAGCTGCAGCCAGCTTCAAGGTCCCACGTCTTGTCCTATGTGGACAATATCTTAATACATTCTAATTCAGAAGAAAAGACCAGGGAAATCACCCATGAGGTGTTAGAGATCCTCTGTGACACCAGATTTAAAGCTAACAGGGAAAAGGCCCAATTGGTGTCCACCGAGGTAAAATACCTAGGGCTTTGTCTAGGCACCGAAAGTCGCACTCCCGATGAGCAGCGGGTAGAAGTGATCTCTAAGTTACCAGCCCCTACGGACGTGCACTCCCTGTGCTCCCTTCTTGGAACATTCAACTTTTCTAGGGACTTTATAGAGTCTTTTGCAGCCAAGGCAAGACCTCCGTATGCCCTACTAAAGAAGAATGCCCAATGGGACTGGGGACCAGCACAGCAGCAGGCATTCACCCAACTTAAAGAGGATTTGATGAAGGCACCAGCTCTTGTGCACCCGAATATGGCCACGGCGTTCCTCATACAACTAGCCACCTCGGATAGGAGTATAGGAGCAGTCTTGTCTCAACAACTTAACGGCATTCAGCGTGTGATAGCATACGCCTCCAGGAATCTGGACTCACATGAGACCAAATTTACTCCCTGTGAGAAAACCTTCCTCGTATTAGTCTGGACTCTAAAACATTGGGAATTCATGACTGGAGGCACCCATGTGATTGTCCAGACCCCCCCCCCCACATCGCTTAAGTATATCCTTTCTGGAAAAGTCCAGAATGGCCAGGTGTCTAATGCCAGAATTGCCAAATGGATCATTTCCTTGGTGTCAAGTGGAGTGGATTTCAGAAGCAGCCACAGGACCCGCCAACTCCCTGTGGTCTAGTTGTGACCGGAGCCACGCATGAGTGCCCTTTACCACCTTTGAATA
Organism: Ctenosaura bakeri; assembly: GCA_948474755.1. Classification (NCBI taxonomy): domain Eukaryota; kingdom Metazoa; phylum Chordata; class Lepidosauria; order Squamata; family Iguanidae; genus Ctenosaura; species Ctenosaura bakeri. Next base: position 341,380 of record CAOLHI010000918.1, on the reverse strand, counting down.
CTAGTCAATGGCCAGTGGAATGGGGAGCCTCCCTTGAGGAAGCTCAGTTACAGGGCTTTGTTTGTTGGTTCTGTGACGGATATCCATGCACGTGGATGGTAGCCCACGGACAGGCTATGGAGCGATCCATGTCATGGACTTCTTCACCCTACAGGGGAAAGCCTGGCTGCACTCCAGTCAAGCGGCAGAAGTAGAAGCTCTAAAAGCTATTTTGGAGCACGAACCACTTGACTGCCCCCTGGTCATCTATACAGATTCCGACTGGACTGCCAAGGCTGCCAGTGTCTGGTTACTGATCTGGTTCCAAAATGACCTAAAGACATCTGATGGGAAGCCCGTAGCCCATCTAGGTAAATGGGTTAGGATTGCAGCCCAGATTGAAGAACTACATGGGTTGCTCACGTCCGAGGACACCAGAAAAAGGACACAGCTACCTGTATTTGGAACACCAGATGCCATAGCTCGGGATGCCGCTTTGCAGGACGATGGGCCCCCCACCGCCACTATTAATGTTAAGCCGAAGGAACAGTTAATCCCTCACATGTTCGACCTGGGAGTGTTGCAGAAAGGTGACTCCAAGATCTTGGAGTTGGCCTGAAAGTCTTGGGCGAGTCTGGCCAGTTCAAGATCTCCCAGCTAGAGGGAGTGTATTGGGCTATCGATGCCAATGGCCAGCGCCACTGGATCGTACCCAAGGACCTCTGCAGTGACATCATTCAGTTTGTGCACGAGCAGGGACACCGAATCAAACAGGATGTGGACCAATGGGTTCGACAACTGCTTGGCTTGTGCCATGGTCAACACTGACACCTCCGGCCCCAAGGCACCCATCCAGCACCAATACATCGAGGGTCCTTGTTCACGCATCCAGATAGATTCCATAGGCCCTCTGCCCACAACCCCGCATGGGAACAAATTGCCTGACAGTCATTGATCCATTCAGTAAATGGATCGAGGCTTTTCCTTGTAGGGACAACACTGCCAGCACGGCAGTGCACTTGCTCTTTAACAATGTCTGGGCGCGGTGGTGAGTGTCATGTGACCTTGACTCGGACTTAGGGGTACATTTCACTGGTGAAGTTACCCAGGAGTTGTGCAAAGCACTGAGCATTCGCCAACGCTTTCACATCACCCACCATCCTCAGAGTTCAGGACAGATTGAGAGGATGAACCACTCTTTGAAGGAGGCCCTTCGGAAGGTGGTGCGTTCCTCCGGCAAAGATTGGGATACGAAGCTGCCGATCATTTTGATGGCCTTCCGAGGCACGGTGGTGTCCCACAGCTTCATGCTGCACATGGTGACGACTGGGCAGAAAATGATGCTGCCTGAGGCATTTTGGATAACACCAGCCTCCCCTCCAATTTGGAATTGGTGGTTCTAAATAACGAGTGGGTGAGGAACCTTGTTCAGCACATAGGGCAAGTTCACCGCCAAGTGGCAGCCCAGTTGGGGAAGAACTTGCAAAAGATGGATAGGAGACTGGGGTGGGTGCATCATTCTTGCCAGTGGGAGGAGGGGCAATTGGTCCTGTATAGGAATTTCTATAAAGACAAGCACTCCCTCGCTGCTAAGTGGGTTGGCCCCATCCCCATTGTGAGCGATTTCCCCCGCTGTTTACCAGGTAAGAATTCCTAGAAAGAAGGGAGACTGGCTGAAATTCTTCCACGTCTCTCAGCTGAAAGAGTAGAAGGGCCAGTCAGCCGATCCGAAGGGCATTGCTGACCCTTACCCGCTTGAAGAGACTGCTGGGAAGGCTCCCATGCATGTAATTGCTCCCCAGGTGTCACTAAACTACATGGACATACCTGAAATTGATTTGTCTGAGATGTTAGTCTCAATTTACGAGGCGTTCGACAATCGTTGAACGGTCACTGTCTGAAGGGGAAAGAGGTGGAGTGGTGACCCCTCTGCACTCCCAGTTATTGAAAAATAGTTCCACCATGTAAATAGTTTTGTTAGTTTTGGTGTTGTTTAAGTAGTTAATTCTTTCTTTGCACTGTTTTGGGGGAAGACCAACGGGATGGCTGTCTCAAGGTCCTCCTATCCTCCAAGGTAGATCGGGCCTCCAGAGTCAGCCCGGGCACCCTGAGGAAGGGACATGAGTCAGAGCTGGATGCCGGCAGTCTCTCATCCTGAGGGATTGCCTTGTGCAGAAGCCTCCTGGGGAAAAAGGGAGAGCTGATGGGGATCTCACGACGCTCTCAGCAGAACCAGGTCTGACTCTGGATTCCCAGTCTACTGCCCAGAATGACCCCCGCCTTTCAGAGACCTCTCTCCTCATTCCATCCGCGAACTCTGATTGTTAGGGTGAGAACAATCTGAGCCGCTACCTCACCTGCTACTCAAATTTGGCTTTGGGTTCACAAGTTTAGGACTACTCTCCAATGCCCCATAAGGGCCGGAAACCCACTCAATTGGCTTGACACCCCCCCCAGTGCATTGTGTCTGATTTGAATATGCTAGTAGAATATTTGCATACATATGCCCAACCATCCTGGCCAATCACCGAGAGAGTCAGTGTCCGCTCTGGCAATGAGCAAGTGTACACTCACTTGTCTCCAATTTGGTTCATTTGTCTTTCGCACCAGTTTGGGAGCCCCTGCTGCCAGGCAGACAGCAAAAAAAAAAAAGACCAGAGCCCAACCTAGGTCAATCAGAGCAAGTGTGTATCATGGCATTGCAAAATGCACCCACGCAAGTTATGGGTGGCTGTTCCAAACAGACTGCTTCCTGGTGGAATACTGTATGAAGCACTGTATGCATGGCCAACCTCGGGTGGTCCATCTGATCCTGGAGCTTTGCAGGCCTGGTCTAACCCAGAGGTACAACGTGAAAGTAGTGCCGATGTCACCTGGCATCTGGTGAGACCAACCAACACATTAGGGTGACCATGGTCTGTTGCAGTCACCCCTGCACCCTCCTATGATAGAACCTCTGCCTTGGCACCTTCAGCGGTAAAAAGGTTGCTTGGTATTCAAACCCAACTCCTACTAGGCTCTGAGCCATTAATTTGCATTTGTTATATACATTGGCTACTAACAATGTCAGTCTTTTGTGAAAATAAGTTACAGGTTGATGGCTCTAGAGAACTGGGACGGACCTTGGACCCGACCACCTCCTCCAGGCACCATGTGACGAAGAAAGTTGTCTCTCCATCTGATGGCCAGTGCTTGGAGAATCCCTGCTTCCTCGACAATACCTAACACCGTGAGGGAAGGTGACCACGCAGCCTGCCGATTGCAAAAAAACAGACTTTTTGCAATCCTGCTACCGTTTGCTCACCTGAGAAGCCCAATGGACTGTGCTATGCTCCAAATTCTGCAAAGTCTCACTGTTCCTGAACTTGCAGCAAGCCAGCTAAGTTGCTCCAACTTGGACCTTTTGTTGTTCCTGCTCTGCTGCCCGGATGGACTCATGTTTTGCTTATTTGCTCCAGCTCCAAGGCTTTTCCTGTTTCAAGGGGGGGGTCAGAGACTTTTGCTTGCACCTCCCCTCCCCCGGACTACGATCAGCCCCATTGTGTTACCACGGTTAGGATATGTCTGGTGAGAGCACTAGATATCTCTTGATATCAAGTAATTTGGCCTTTGTGTGACCTTTCTCTGCCACCCTACTCCACGTGTTTGCAGAGGTCCCCTGGACAAGCACGTATTAGGCGCAACCATTAATGGTTGTAATTCCAAACCTCATTTAGACAGGCAACTTAAGCCGCTCTGATGCCTCAGGGAACACCTTCTTGCAAACCGGCCTTGCTCAGCGCGAATCTACACAAAGATGCACAGCCGAGTGCTGAGCCATTCCTTTATGTTGGGCCATTTGCATACTGGCCATACTATTGTCGTCAAGCGCTAAGCCCATCATGTAAAACCTGACCTTTTCCAACGCCTTTGTCCCACTCTAAATTTCCTTTGTTCTCACCGAGCATGGCATGGCCTGTAGGCAAAATCCACCCTATAAAAGGTCCCCATTTTCAAGTCCTCCTCCGACTACTTCGGACTACTTTGGACTTCCATCCCACCTTGCTGCTGCTCTGTCTGAAGAACTCCCCTCAGCATTCCCCCGAAAGCTCTTCATTTCTATTTCTCAGTTAGCTGTGTGCATGTGTTGTCTTATTCGTTGTTTGTCCTTTAATAAAACTATCATTTTTGTTACTTTTAAACCTTGTCTGACTAAGCTCTCTGACCTGACGCCGTAGACATAGGGTAAAAGATCCTAACTAAAGTTACCCTGCCTCTCGTTAGCTTAAGAGAGTGCTCGGGACTGATTTCCCCATCTTGTGTTTTTATTTGGTTATTTGGGCACCCCTCCCGGGACCCCCAATATACAGGGTAACAGAGTGGTGGAGCCATGCAGGCAGCCCCCATATTTCTAATCTGAGAAGGAATCCGGAACCTTCCCAGAGCAGGCAGTACCGACTTAACGAACGGTTAGTTGAGCTGTGTTAGAACGCAGTTGGGCAGGTCAGTGCATGTGCTGTGTGTGTGTGATAGCTCTATCGGGTGGTAATCGGGTGGTACCCCTTTTCTTTGTCTTGCCCTGGGAATCACCTCCCCATCTTGGGTCTATCTTGGGCTGGGAACCTAGCGCTAGTGGATACGTTAGGAACAGTCCACACACATCCAACACCTTAGTAGCAAGGCACACAAAAGCACTTTAGGAAAGGAGCTCCTCCCTTGTGCCCTATAGTTGCTCCTTCCATGACTCTCCCTTGTCCCCCCTTGAGTTATGGTTTTGTGTTGGAAGAGACGCGGGTGAGAGTCCCGGCTTCTAGAATTTGCAGGTAGGAATCCCGATTTGGCTAGCCAACTAGGTTTGGGGTGGTGAGTCCCGATTTAGTCTTGGGTTTAGCCGTTTAGCCCGTGGTGTAGGAAGGCGCCCCTCACCCAGAAAACCAGTTAGGGGCGGTTTGGCTTAGGTTCCTTGTCCCTCTTCCCCTGCTGCTTGGCCAGGCAGCGCTGTAAGTTCCATTGTTTTTGTTACCCCCCCCCGCAGGCAGGCGAGTACTCCTGTAGGCATCCCCTGGGCCTAGGTGACCTCCCTATCTGCCAACCGTTTCCTCGTCCTCTCGTCCCCTGTGCTGTCAAGGTGTAAAACCAGGCCTGGGTGTACCAGAGAGACTTTATTTGGGCAGGCTGGAGATTGGTTCCCGTCGCTCTTTCCTAACGTAGTTCCAGAGAGTTCTTTTCCCGAGTTCCACCAAGGGGTCCAGTTGATCTTACCCGTCACTCATTTCTGGTCCTGTAAGTTTGTCGTTGTGTTATTTGTGGTAGTGTATTCAGTATTGAAATGGCTAAGGAGAGCCCAGTACAGTGAAGGACTTCATGTGTGAGGAAGAGGTCCATGGTAAATTGGAAAATCAGTTTTAAGTAAAGGAAAATGCCCCTGGAAGGACTCCGTCTTCCAGATGGCAGATCCCTTTACTTCCCTCAGAAAGCTTGCGCCCTGGCGCACAAGTCCAAGAACCCGTTTGGACCAGCGAAGGATGCGCTGGCTGCTTGGGGACTTTGGCTTGTGGCCAGAGACACTAGCTGCGCCCTGATTCCAGACCTTCCTCAATCGCTCCCGAGTTCCTAACCACCTTGCTGCTGCTTTGCTTGGCGAGCCTCCTCTCAGCTCCATGTGCTGAGCCCACATCGAACCCCAGCATCGCTCTTATCTTCTTCTGGACTTCAGGACAGGTTTCGTATCACCCAATTCAACAATCCCTCTCAAAATCCCTCTATACCACTCCAACCTTTATTTTCTATAGTTACTTGTGTGAGTGTGTTGCATATACCGTGTGTCTGTATTTAATAAAGATCATTCATTATTTTCCAACCGGTCTGCTTCTTGACTTGGCCTGACCCCGTAAACACTGGGTTACAAGATCCTGCTAAGTTACCCTGCATCTCATAACGCTAAACCAGTGCTCAGAGCTAACTTTCCCCACCTATAGTTGAGCACATACTTGTGAAATTGCAAGGTTATTTCAGGTGTCCCTTCCGGGACCCCCAGTAAACAGGGTAACAAACGTTACCCCTCCAACTTTTCCCCTCCATCTTTACTCCTCCAAATTTAATTTCTCCAACTTTCCCGCTCCAACTATACCACTTGAAATTTCTCTTCCAAATTTACCCTTCCAAATTTTCCCCTGTAACTTTACCCCTCCTACTTTTTGCCTCCAACTTTACTCGTTCAACTTACTCCTTCAGCTTTACTCCTCCAACTTTACCACTCCAACCTTACCTCTCCAACTTTACTCCTCCAACTTTACCTCTCCAACGTTACTCCTCCAAGATTACTCCTCCAACTTTACTCCTCCAAATTTACCCCTCCAACATTACCCATCCAACTTTATCTCTACAACTTTAAACTGCCAACTTTACCCGTCCAACTTTACCTCTCCAAATTTATCCCTACATCTTTACTCCTCCAACTTTACCACTCCAACTCAACTCCTTCAAATTTAACCTTACAAATTTACCACTCGAAATTGAATCCTCCAACTTTACCATTCCCACATTACCCCTCCAACTTTACCCCTCCATCTTTAACCCTCCAACTTTACCAATACAGATTTACTCCTCCAAATCTAATGCTCCAAATTTACCCCTCCAACTTTACTGCTCCAAATTTACACTTCCAACTTTACTATTCTAACCTTTGCAGTCCAACTTTACCTCGCCACCTTTAACCGCCCAACTTTTCCCCTCCAACTTTACCTTTAAAATTTTATCCTTCGAAATTTACTCCTCCAACTTTTCACTTCCAATTTTCCCCAAGAAATTTAACCCTCCATCTTTCCTCCACCAACTTTACCCCTTCGAATTTATTCCTCCAACTATACCTCTCCAACTTTACCCCTCCAACTTTATTCCTTCAACATTACTCCTCCAACTTTACCACTCCAACTTTTCATAAACAAATTTACTCACCCAAGTTTACTCCTCCAACTTTACTTCTTCAACATTTTCCCTCCAACTTTAATCCTCCAAATTTATTCCTCCAAATTTACTTATCTAACTTGACCTCTACAAATTTTCCCCTCCAATATTTCTCCTCCAACTTTACGCCTCCAAGTTTCTCCTCCAACTTTACCTCTCCAGCTTTACCCCTCAACGTTACCCTGCCAACTTTACTCCTCCAACTTAGCTCCTTCACCGTTACTCCTTTGACTTTACCCCTCTGTCTTTAACCCCACAGCTTTACTCCTCCAACTTTACCCCGACAACTGTACCTCTCTTTCTGTACTCCTTCAACTTTATCTCTCCAACCTTACCTCTTCAAATATTTTCCACAACTTTACCCCTGAAACTTTACCCCTACATCTTTACTGGTCTAACTTTACCCCTCCAGCTTTACACCTTCAACTTTAATCCTTGAAATTTAGCACACCAACTTTACCACTCTAACTTTACTCCTCCAAATTTACCCCTCCAAATTTACTCCTCCAAATTTAATCCTCCAACTTTATCCATCCAACTTTACCCTGCTAACTTTACTCTTCAAACTTTACTCCTCCAACTTTACACCTCCAATTTATTGCGGTAATCACGAGAAGTCAACATGGATTTCTCAAAAATAAGTCATGCCAGACTAATCTTATCTCTTTTTATGATAGAGTTACTAGCTTGATAGATGAAGGGAATGCTGTGGATGTAGCATATCTCGATTTCAGTAAGGCCTTCGACAAAGTTCCCCACGACATTCTTGCAAAGAAGCTGGCAAAATGTGGGCTGGACAGGGCTACTGTTAGCTGGATTTGTAATTGGTTGACCGACCGAACCCAAAGGGTGATCACGAATGGCTGCTTTTCATCCTGGAGAGAAGTGACTAGCGGGGTGCCACAGGGTTCTGTCCTGGGTCCAGTGCTGTTCAATATTTTTATCAACAACTTGGATGAAGGAATAGAGGGCATGCTCATCAAATTTGCAGATGACACCAAATTGGGAGGGGTTGCTAATACACCAGAGGACAGGATCAAAATTCAGAATGACTTGGACAGATTGGAGAGCTGGGCCAAGGCGAACAAAATGAAATTCAACAGAGAGAAGTGTAAGGTCCTACACTTAGGTAGAAAAAGTGGAATACAGAAATATAGGATGGGGGACACGTGGCTGGATAGCAGTACATGTGAAAGGGATCTAGGAGTCTTCATAGACCGCAAGCTGAACATGAGTCAGCAGTGTGATGCGGCAGCCAAGAAAGCCAATGCAATTCTTGGCTGCATCAATAGGAGTATGGTGTCTAGATCGAGAGAGGTACTGGTACCACTCTACTCTGCTTTGGTTAAACCTCATCTTGAATACTGTGTCCAGTTCTGGGCACCCCAATTCAAGAAGGATATTGACAAGCTGGAGCAAGTCCAGAGGACTCACCAAAATGGTGAGAGGCCTGGAAGCCATGAAGCCCTATGAGGATAGACTTAGAGAGCTGGGTATGTTTAGTCTGCAGAAGAGAAGGTTAAGAGGGGACATGATAGCCATGTTTAAATATTTGAAGGGATGCCACGTGGAGGAGGTAGAGGGCTTGTTTTCTGCTGCTCCAGAGACCAGGACGAGGAGCAATGGATTCAAGCTGCAGGAAAGGAGATTCCACCTGAACCTCAGGAAGAACTTCCTGACAGTCAGGGCTGTCCGGCAGTGGAATGTGCTGCCTCGGAGTGTAGTGGAGGCTCCTTCCTTGGAGGTTTTTAAGCAGAGGCTTGATGGCCATCTGTCGGGAGTGCTTTGAGGGTGTTCCTGCATGGCAGTGGGTTGGACTGGATGGCCTGTGTGGTCTCTTCCAACTCTACATTAATGCTCTAAATTTAATCCTCCAACTTTGCCCCTACAACTTTACTGCCCCAAATTTACTCCTTGAAATTTGAAGTCCAACTTTACCTCCAACGTTACCCTTCCAACTTTACCCTTCTGTCTTTCCCCCCGCAGCTTTACTCCTCTGACTTTACTCCTCCAACTTTACCTCTTCAAATTTACCCCTCCAACTTTTCCCCTCCAATTTTACCCAGCCAACTTTATCCCTCCAACTTTATTGCTCCAACTTTACTCCTAAAATTTTACTCCTCCAACTTTACCCCTTCCACTTTACCCCCATGACTTTACCCCTGTAACTTTACCTTTCCATCTTTACACCTCCATCTTTACCACTCCAAATTTATTCCTCTAACTTTACTCCTCCAAATCCTGCCCTCCAACTTTACTCCTCGAACTTTATTCCTCCAACTTTACCCCTCCAACTTTACTCCTCTAATTTTACTCCACCAAATTTACTCCTCCAAATTTACTCCTTCAACTTTACACCTCGAAATTTACTCCTCCAACTTTACCCTGAGAACTGTACTCCTCCAACTTTAATACTTCAACTTTACTCCTTCAACTTTACCTCTTCAGTTTTATTCCTCCAACTTTACCCCTCCAACTTTACTCCTCCATCTTTTCCCTTCCAACATTTCCCCTCCAAATTTACCCTTCCAAATTTGCAGCTCCATCTTTACTCCTGCGACTTTACTCCTTCAACTTTACTCCTGCAACTTTATTCCTCAAACTTTTGCAGTCAAACTTTGCCTCTCCAACTTTACCCCTACAAGTTTTCCCCTGCAACTTTACCCCTCCATCTTCACCCCTCCAACGCTACCTTTCCAACTATACTCCTCCAAATTTACTGCTTCAACTTTCACCCAACAAATGTACCCCTCAAACTTTACTCCTGCAACTTTACCTCTCTGAATTTACTTTTTCAACTGTACATCTCCAACTTTACTCCTCCAAATTTACTCCACGTTTACCCCTGCAACTTTATCCCTCCTGCTTTACCACTCCAAATTTACCCCTCCAACTGTGCTCCCCCAGCAGTGCCCCTCCCACTGTGCCCTTCCCACTGTGCCCCTCAAACTTTGCCCCTCCTACTTTGTCCCTTCAACTTTATCTCTCCAACTTTACCCCTCCATCTTTACCCCTTGAACTTTGCCCCTCCAACTTTACCCCTTCAAATTTACCACTCTAAATTTACCTCTTTAACATTACCCCTAGAGCTATACCCCTCCCTATTTACTTTTCCAACTTTATCATTCAAACTTTACTTTCCAACTTTACCCCTCCAATTTTACACCTCCAACTTTACTCCTCCAACTTTGCAAGCACTACTTTTGCCCTCCCATATTTCCCCTCCAACTTTACCCCTCAAATTTTACCCCTCAAATTTTAACCCTCCAACTTCACCCCTTCATCTTAACCACTCCAACTTTATTCCTCCATCTTTTTCCCTCCAAATTTTGTCCCTCCAACGTTATCTTTCCAATTTACCCCTTTAACTTTACTGCTTCAACATTACTCCTCCAAATTTACTCCTCCAAGTTTAAAAGACAAGTAAAGAGACATTGGAGAATAATACTGTATATGAGAACAACAGCTCAAATAGAATACGCAAAGCTTTGAAAAACCTCAGCAAATACCCACACTTGAACAATGGTGGGGAACATTTGTCGAAAATAGAAATGCTGATATAGTCTCCCAAAGATTAAAGGGAAATCAGACAATGGGATAAAAAAAAGAATGGAAAATTGCAATGGGTAATTGCTGGGTATTGCCAAATGGAAATGAGTAATTCATGGTTAAGGTAATATATGAAGGGGTGACAGTTAATATACCATGGAACTGGAATCTGAAGAGGGGAATGTAAGAACTATCATGTAAGATAAACATTGTATTGTGGTACAGGAACGTAAATTGGTAAAAGAAGTATAGAAAATGAAATCTAGATCAGTATGGAAGATTGAAAATAGGTAATGTAAAAGTACAATTATAAATGTTTGTTTTAATCGTGAAATTGAATAAAATTATTAAAAAAACAAATGTACTCCTCCAAGTTTCTTCCTCCAGATTTACTACTCCATCATTTCCCATCCAAATTTTCTGCTCCAACATTACTTCTCCAATTTACCCCTCCAATTTTACCCCTCCTACTTTACCACTCCTACTTTAATTCTCCTATGTTACCCCTCCTACTTTTCCCCTCCAGCTTTACTCCTAGAGCTTTACCCCTCCAACTTTACTCCTCCAACTTTACACCTCCTGCTTTATGCCTCCAACTTTACTTCTCCAATTTACCCCTTCAATCTTTCTCCTTCAACTTTACTCATCTAACTTTTCTCCTCCAACACTACTCCTCCAACTTTACCCTTCTAACTCTAACTTTCAAACTTTACCCTTTCAACTTTACACCTCCAAGTTATCCCTCCAACTTGCCCCTCCAACTTTTCTCCTCCAAATTTACTCCTCTAACTTTACTTCTCCAATTTTATTCAGGAAGGCCCTGAGCGGAGGAGGTGAGGTAATGGGGGTGGAGTGGAGTGGGGTGGGGTGGAGTGGGGTGGGGACACCCAAATGCCCTCCAGGGTGGGAGGAGTGGGAAGAGGGACCCCATTTCAGGATCAGGAGGGACTGGGGGGCCGCGAGGGGGAAGCAAGGAGGGCCCCCCCAGAAAAGGCTCCATTGGGCTCCACCTCCCCCCTCTTCGGGGGGTCTCCGCAGGGCCCAGGGAATATTTGGGGCAGGGGAAGGACTGTTTGTCTTGGGGACTATTATGGGATGGCAGGAAGCCAAAGGGTCCCCGGATGGCAGGGAAGGGGGGTGCTAAAGAAGGGGGTGGCAGAAGAGGTGCTTCCTGCATTGGAGAGGGGGAGAGGCTGGGATTATGGGGGAGAGAAGCCCCCCCAGCCTCCCTAGTCCCGGAAAGGGGGAGGGGGCTCCTAGGTTTCCTGGAGGGGAGGGAGGAGGAAGAGGAGGAGGAGGAAGAAGGAGGAGCCGGGGAATCCTGGGAAGGGGGAGTGTGAGAGGCCTGAGGGAGGCGGAGGAGGGGGTGGCACTGGGGGGTCCCCTAAATGCAAAGGCCTCTCCCTACCCTGGAAACACTGCCCTGCTTGGAGGCTTCCCTTCCCTTCCTCCCTCCCCCCTGGCGAGGGTGGGGGACCCTTCCTCTGAGTCTTTCAAGGGGAGAAGGAAGGAAGGAAGGGGAGGGGAGTCAGAAGGGACCCTGTTCCCCTTGTGTTTCCTTCTCCAGTAACCCACAGATCTAGGGCTGGGCTGCAGGTTCAGGGAGAGGAGCCTTCATTTTTAAAAGCCTTTGCAAAGTAAGAATGCAATATAGGAGACGTTTCAGTAAAATTAAAACTGACAAGAAAAGAGGAAGAGCACACTGTAAGTCATCATCATCATCAAATCTTTATTGAATCAGTCTACAGACTATATCAAACAATTAAAAAGAGGGAACAAAACCTGAAACATGGAAAAGAGAACAAAAGCAGCAGCAGCAGCAAGGAAACTCATCGACAAGTAATAAAAATATAAAATATAAAATACAAAACAATATATGCAGATAAAATAGCAATTTTCAGATTAAAAAGACCAACCTCTCTGAATCACAAGAACACCCCTGAAGTAATTAAAAAAGAGATTACCCAAGAACCAGCAAGGCGGACCCTTTATCTACTACTTGCTTCCTCAATTTAGCTGCATAATACGCAAAGAGGGCCACTCTTTGAGTCACAAAAGTATTAACTCCGTCCAAAAAGGAAAGTCAGCTTGCAAAGGACAAATATTTTTATTCCTGAAAAAGAGATTTGGCCTTTGCTAACCATTTCAGGGATCTTGCGGAGGACAGCGCAGCTAGATCTAATTGCGTTCTAATGTCCATCACTCTTTGTTTAAACATGTTTCTGGTATTGGACTTGCACAGACTAACAGCCTCAATGCTCAAACCCTGCTTTGAAAGCATTTTTGAAAAATTGGAAAGCCAGGAGTTACTTAAGTGCTCGTTCATTTAAACAGATCTTGGGCAATCTGTCATCATTCATTTGGGATAGTTTAATCCAGAAATTAAATAACCTGAGAAGACATAGATCTGAAATGGCTGCCATAGCCAATTCAGCTCTGACTGCCTGGGTTGGGGAAGTTTTTCACACTCCCAGTATCAGTCTTAAAAATTTATTCTGGATTCTCTCAATATTCTTGATTGAAGCAAATCCCCAAATTTCTGCTCCAAAGATTAACACTGGCAACACCTTGGACTTGTACACTTTTATAATTGGGAGAACTGATCCAGGGTATTTATAATTAAATAATTTATTCAATGTATGGACACTGGCTGAGGCTTTTAATGTATTCCTCTTTATCTGAGGAGACCAGGAACCTGAGGCTGAAAAGACAATACCTAAATAATTATAGGCTCTTACCTGTTCTATTTCTTTAGAATCGATAAACCATTTATGACAGGTCCTCTTTTTGCCAAAAATTACAATTTTAGATTTGCTATTATTAATTATCAAATCATTTTGCTAACAGTAAACACTGAATTTTCTCAACTGTCTGCGCAGGCCTACCAGAGTTGTAGAAAGTAGAATTATGTCATCTGCATACAGGAGCACATTAACTGCTCTGTCCAGGACCTTGAGCATATGGAAATCAGAATTGTACATAGTTGAAACTGCATCATTGATATAAAAATTAAAAAGAAATGGGGCCAAGATGCAGCCTTGACACACTCCTCTGAATGTAGGAATTTTGTTTGTTAAGGCTTGGTTTACACCTGATCTAATCTGTAAACTTGTATCCCTGTGGAGAGCCATTATTAGATGAAGTCTCCTATCAATGTTTGCCTTCATGAATTTTTTCCAAAGGAGCATCCTGTTAATTGAGTCAAAGGCTGCACTTAGATCCATAAACGCAGTATAAAGTTGTCCACCCCTAGCCGTGTATTTTGAAATCAGATGCAGGAGAGTAAAGCGATTATCAATGGTGCTCCTTCCCTGTCTAAAACCTGCCTGTTTTTCCACTAGGATAGAATTTTGTTCAGCCCATTCCTCTAGTTTCTGCAAAATGGACTTAGCATAGATTTTGGCTGCAATATCTATTAAACTGATCGGCCTATAATTTTTAGGGTCCCTTCATCCTTTTTTATAAAGAGGAATAACTATGCCAAGCTTCCATTCATTGGGCATATATCCCCTGTCATTTATATGAGTGAATAGGCCAGCCAAAAGAGCAGCCCACCAATCTATATTGCTCTTAAACAATTCAGGTGGCATGAAATCCTCTCCTGGGGCTTTACTGTTCTTCAAAGACTGAATGAGGGCTTTGACTTCCTGCCTGGTAACTGCGGGCCATTTTGGGAAGTCATTTATGTTCCCAAAAGTCTCTTCATCCATCAAGGAGCTATCCATTGTTAAGGGCTCCTTATATAGGTCAGAGTAAAAGGCTTCCCAGGTTGAAGCAGAAATGGGGGTCCCAAGATCGTAACGATAGTTACCCAATTTTCTAGTTACTGTCAGAACTGAGCTAAATTTTTATTAATGGCCGCTGCTTCCAAATCTGCCCAACATCTGGCAGCATAGTTGGTTTTTTTTTTTTTTACTGTAACTAGTTTTTTATATTTTCTCCTCATAATAAGCATAGAAAAATATGCACTGCTGTTTGGGGAGTTTTGAGCTTTTCTTATTTGTTTCCTCAAGAATGTCCTCAGTCTATGACATTCAGCATCAAACCAAGGATGCTTTTTATTCCTGCAGCCTTTTACTGTTAATTGGGATAATAATAGAGATTTGATCTGAGCGTAAATGGCATGATATGCAGCCAGGACATGAGTAATATTTGCCTCCAGACAGCAAATCATACTGTAATCTCTGGTATGGCACCCCAGGTGCCCCCCCAGATATCATGTTGATATCATCTAATTCGGCCTTAAGCTGGACCTGCTTTTGGTCACCACACTTCATGTGTTTGCGAGGTTCTCTGGACAACACGGACATGAGTGCGGCCGCTAATTGCTTTCACATTCCAATCTCTTTTGAGGCCAGCAACCTAAGCTTTGCTCCCAGCTTCAGGGAACTTCCACGTGCAAACTTCACAATAGCTGTGCGGCTCTCAGCAGAGCCAGCCTGGTAAACAAGGCATTTACATATTGGCTATACTATTGTCATCAAGCATTAAGCTCATCCTGTTAAATTTGACCTTTCTAAATCTTTTGTCCAGCACCAGAACTCCTTTTGTTCTCACCTGGCTTGCCATAGCCAAGAGGCACGAACTCCCCTATAAAAACCCCTCATTTTCAAATGGTTTTCAGACTACCTTGGACTGCTATCCTGCCCTGCTGCTGGCCTTCTAAGGAAATTCCCCCCAGGCAGTCACGCTGGGCTTTCTTCTCTCAACCCCATCTCTCTTTCTCCAGGACAATGAGACCAGGTGTCGTATTGCCTACCCTTAAGCTCTCCAATTCTGTTTCCCACTTAGTTAGTACGTGTGTATGTGTGTGTTACTTATTTTCTGTTGTTTTTCAATAAAACTGTTATTTTTGGTTACTTTAAGACTTGTGTGCCTGTTCCCTGACCTGAAGCCGTAGACATTGGGTTTCAAGATCCTTGCAAAGTTACCCTGCCTCTCGCTAAAGAGTGCTCCAACTAATTTCCCCCCAATTGGTATTTTATTTGGCAATCTGGGTGCCCCTCCCAGGACCCCCCAAAACACAGGGTAACAATACTACCAAGGACACCACCCACTTCTGACTTACAAAAAGAGCTAAGTTTCTTCACATCCACTTGCTGCCATCTTAGTCGTTTTTCTTGCACAATGTCAAGGAACTGAGTCACCTGCCTGATAGAATATTAGCTAAATAAAAGAGTGATACACTGATAGCAATATATCTAATGTTTGCATGTTAGAGATTTCGACGCAATTTCCACTGATGTTCTTATCAAATTTGCAGAGGTTTGAAAATCCTATTAGGCGAGGTCCATCTACATAAACTTGATTGCAACCCGACTTGATTGCAACCCACTTGCCATTGTATGGCATTCCTTCCTCTGTTTTGGCCATTTTTCTTCCCAAGAGAAAGCCTGCCCTTGAGGTACGTTCTGCCCTATGAGTAGGCCTAGTTTTTGAGGGTCTCTTCAGAGAACTCCCCACCGCACTAGCAGATCAGCACTCTGCTGGTTGAGTGATTCCCTCAGCTGTCCCTTCGGTGAGCTCCATTCATCTCGCCACTTCCTGGACCAAAGACTACAGGATAGGTGCAGTATCACCACTTCTTCAATATTTTGCTATATCCCCTATCCATTTTTACCTCTTTTCCTTCTCAATAGGCCTTCTGTGCATGTGTAAGTGCATTGGTGTGTGAGAACATTTTCATTCAATAAAATTCATTTATTTGGTACATTTGTCTGGCTCTTGCTAGGCCTGACCCTGTAAAAGTTGGGTAAAAGATTCTGCTGGGTTACCCTGCCCCTCATTTTGCTGTTGCCAATGTTCTGCTAATTTCCCCAACCTTTATAACTTGGAGGAAATCAAAGTGTCCCCTACGGGACCCCCAGAAGTCAGGGTAACTGTCAGGAACTGAAATCACACACACAAATGTAACAGGGCTAATGCACTCTTTATTAGAAATGTGATGCGTTGTATAGGACTTCAGTGAGTGAACTGAAGGTAATTAGCAAAAGCTAAACATTAGAAGCAAAAGTTTCTCTTCCCACAGCTAGAGACCTTGAAATGGGGCAGCTTCGGCTGGTAGTTCTTATCAGTGCTGCATTCCTAGCTTTGTTTACCTAACGGTCTCTGGTTCTCATCCTTGGTTACAAGCAAGTAGCTAATTAACTACTACTACACGTCCCATACTGAAATATGGAGGGCTACCTGACATCCTGCCCGTCCTGAGAAAAAATGAATAAACAGAAGGCATAGCATCAATAAAAGGGAAAAGGGAAAGGTAAGGGGAAGTGGAAAAGAAAGGGGAAAGTGGGACACAACAAACAATTGAAAATGGTATTTGCAGTATGTGAATTGTAGAACTCTGGGAGTCAGGAACAGCAGGTCAAGTAGGGTGATTAATCTGTGAAAAGGAATTCCAATGAGCTGGCTTTAGTAAGCTGCAATGACAAACAGGGTGAACAAGTTTGTAAGAGTCAGGTAAAGAAAGTTCAAAGGTGACATTATTAATGGCATGTTTGATTGGGAAAGGACCAAGGTATTTTGGAGGAAGTTTTTTGGAGAGGCCAGTGGAGGAAATGTTCTTGGAGGAAAGGTAAACAAGGTCCCCAGGTTTGTAATCAGGGTTGGGTTGCCGCTTTCAGTCAGCAAAGTGTTTGTGAGAAGCTTTTGAGGCTTTGAGGGACTCTCAGACAGAGGCCCAAGTAAAAGAAATTTTTGTAATACAAGAGTAAAGGGAAGCAGGCTGTGTGTTGGGGAGTGTGTCAGGCAAGGAAGGAAAGGGCTTTGGGGTGGCGCCTGAGATAATTTCAAAAGGAGTTTTTCCAGTAGAGGAATGCAAGGCAGAGTTGTAACCAAATTTGGCAAAGGGGAGGAGAAGTGCCCAATTATTTTGGTTGGAATTTACCAACAGCGTAAAGGGTTTGATTGGTGCATTTGGTTTGGCCATCAGTTTGTGGATGATAGGAGCTGCTGAGTTTTTGAGAAATGCCAAGAGTTTTTAGGAGTGATGTCCAGAATTTGGAAGTGAATATAGGTTCCCTGTCAGAAATGATTGTGGAGGAAAGACCATGTAGTCTTCAGATATTGGTGATGAATAGATCTGCTAACTTCTCAGAGTTTGGAACTTTTTTCAGGGGAATGAAGTGAGATTGTTTGGAAAAATGATCAGTGACTACCCAAGTAGTGTGGAAACCACGTGAGTCTGGTAGGCCAACAATAAAGTCCCATGAAATTACATCCCAATGAGAGGATGGAACAGGAAGTGGTTGTAGTAGTCCATGTTTAGTTTAGAAGAAGAGGATTTGCAAGTGTTGCAAATTGAACAGTTTTTTTTATATAATCGTGTACTTGTTTTATAAGACCTGGCCAGTGGAACTGGTTTCTGATGGAGTGCAAAAGAGACTAGCAGGTTTGGAATCATGGTATCTTTGCAGAAATTTGAGATGACGGGGGTGGGGGACATATATTTGGTCCCGATGAAAGCTAGATCATTAAACCAGGTGATGGAGTCTTTGTGTGATTTTAGCCAGTCGTCAGCTTGGTAAGCAGATTTGAGGGAACGTTGGAAAGCAGAATCAAGTAGGGTAGAAGCAGTTTTATGTGCTTTTTGTTCGGCACGGGTAGTTACTTGCAAAGTGTCTGGAGAAAATAAGTTTTTCAGATGACACAGAAGTAAATGAGCGAGGCTTGCAGCAGGGTAGTCTTGAGAGGGGATCTGCTAAAGTGTTATTTTATCAGGTTTAAAGACACTCTTGAACCTGAAGCGCTGGAAAAATTCAGCCCAAGGTGCATGTTTAGATGTAAGTTTTTTGGCATTTTCAAGTGTTTCAAGATTACAATGGTCAGTCCAGACTTGAAATGGAATGTTAGAGCCCTCAAGGAGGTGTCTCCACAAGGAGAGTGCAAAATGGATGATCATGGCTTCTTTTTCCCAAAAGTCCAGTTGCGTTGTGTTTCAGAGAACTTTTTGGAAATAAATGCACATGGTTTAGGATGGTTGACTGTATCTCGTTGCAGGAGAACAGCACCCATGGCAAAGTCAGAGGCATCGGTTTGAATTATAAATTTTTTGGTAAAGTCAGGGAACAAGGGAAGGGGTTCAGAGGGGAATTTTTGTTTGAGAGTATCAAACACCGTCTGGCATTTTTCAGTCCAACTGACCTCTGCTAGATTTGGTGTCTGTTGTTTTTTTCAAGAGGTCAGTGAGAGGGAAGGGAAAAGTTGCAAAACCTTCTATGAAGTTATGATAGAAGTTTGCAAAGCCAAGGAATTGCTGTAGCTGTTTGCTAGTTTTAGGGACTGGCCATTTAAGTATGGTGTCAATTTTGGCAGGGTCCATGTTCAGGGTATTTTGGCAAATGCGGTACTCTAAATAATCAAAAGTCTGAGTGTGAAACTCGCATTTGGAGAGTTTAGCAAGTTCATTGTCTATGAGTCTTTGTTGCACAGTGCGTACGAGCTTGGTGTGCTGTTCTAGTGTCTGAATAAATTAAAATGTCATCTAGGTAAACAACAACACCCTCGTAGATCAGATCTTGCAGCACAGAATTGAGAAACATTTGGAAAGCAGTGGGCCCAGCTTATAACCCAAAAGGGAAAACAGTCCATTGGTAGTTTCCAGTGGGGTTGACAAGGCAGTCAACCACTCACTGTTGGGATCCATGCATATTCTGTGGAAAGCTTTTTTGAGGTCTAGCTTTGTAAAGAATTTCCCTTTTAGCAATAAATTTAGTACATCTTTAGTTAAAGGAATCGGGTTAACATTAGGCAGAACTGTCTGATTAATTAAATTGCAGTTTACGATGAGCCTGGATTCACCTCCGTCCTTTTTATTACAGAAAAATAAGGGAATAGCAGTCGGAGCAGATGAAAGTTTTATAAATCCATGTTGTAAATTTTTGTTTAGCAATTTTTTTAAGGCATCAGGTTCTTGGTTGTTCATTGGATATATTTTTGGTTTGGAAATTTTGGCCCCCTCTATTAGCCTGAGTTTGCAGTCAAAGTCTCTATGAGGGGGCAATTTGTCTGCTTCATAGTCCTCAAAAGCTTTTTGCAAATCTCAGTACTCTAAAGGAATTTTCTGCAGCTCCTCAGGGCTTAAAGTGAATGCTGAGATGGGGGGCAATTTCTTTGGGCGTCTTATTTATATCATGGATATGCTTGAGTAAGCCTTGTGTCCAGTCAATTTGGGGGCTGTGTCATTTTAGCAAGTCATACCCAAGAACCCGATTGTATCGGCCACTAGGAAACATATTTTCCCCTGATAGTTTCCCACTTGAACAGGAATGGGTCTAGTCCTTTCCCTTACTGGGCCCCCTGCCATGGGTGAGCCATCCATTTGAGATAACTTTACGGCTCCTTTTAGGGGTTCAAACTTTGTATCAAGT
This sequence comes from Ctenosaura bakeri, assembly GCA_948474755.1. NCBI lineage: Eukaryota > Metazoa > Chordata > Lepidosauria > Squamata > Iguanidae > Ctenosaura > Ctenosaura bakeri. Next base: position 321,539 of record CAOLHI010000918.1, on the reverse strand, counting down.
TCTTTTGCCAATGCAGCATTTAACAGGCTGTTTGTGCAGCCTGCATCAACCAAGGTCCTGCATATTTGTAACTTGCCATCATGTCCCTGCAGTTACTGTTACATATAAATGTCTCGTTTTGGTGGTATTTAATATTAGCAGACTCTGCGGTGTCCCAATCATCACTCTCTGAGTCAGATGTAGTCAGTGGGCTACATCCTCACCATTGCAAGTTCCTGCAGCGGTGCCTCCAGCAGGGCGTTTAGTTGCTGGCTTTGGGGTGTCAGATTTCTGGGACAGAGGTCTGGTGGTGGAGTGCCTGACTTTTCTTCAATGAGTTTCTTTGATCCCTGGCATTCGCTGGCAATGTGGTCTTTCTTCCCACATTGGAAACAGATGCCTTCTTTGAGTCATTTTTATTCCTCCTCGCTGCTCAGAAAAGTGGTTTTTCACTGTCCTGGGGTGCAGTGATCAAATTCTTGCACTTGCCTTTCTGGGGTGAGCTGGATGCTTTCCATGCTGCTTTCCATTTCTCTGGCTAGTTTCATCCATCCCAGGAGGCTGGTAGGGTCCCCTTGGGTCAGGCACCAATCAATGATAGGGCTCAATCCATCTCAATAAAATTGCTTGAGAATGTTATCTCTCCATTCAGGCACTTTAGTGGCTAACTTCCTGAATTCTTGTGAGTACTCTCCCGAGGTTCCCTTCCCTTGATGCAATTTTTTCAGTTGGCGTCTGGCCTTTTCTTGAAAGAATGGATCCTCAAATCCATTCTTGGTGCATGAACAGCTGCAGGTCAGCTGTTTCTTCAGCTTGTGAGTTGAACAAGCCAGCGATCCACTCCGCTGCTTCGCCTTTGAGATGCTGGCTCAGGTATCTAATTCTGGCAACGTCATCAGGGAAACTATTCCTGTAGTCGATCATGTAATTAGAGGCCATGTTGAGGAAATATGACAGTTTGGTGCCATCGCCATCATAGGTGATCTTGATCTCCCGGAAAGGTCAGGCCCTAACAGGCAGTGCCGGTATTCCAGGAGGTGCAGGAGCCGGTGGTACTGGGGCAGCTGTTGCTGCTGGAGCTTGGGGAGGTGCTCGTCCAATTTGAGGCACCAGAAGTCTCCAGTCATGCAGCTGAACTCTCAATTTGGAAATTTCCTCTCTCTGCTTTTCCACTTCTTCTTCTCTGACCAGAAGTTGTTCCATTAGGTTGATCTCACCAGTTGACATATCCCATCTTGTAGCTCGACATCTGTGGTGCCGATCAGTTTCTGGTCTTTCTCCCCAGGCCCAAGTCTGGCCTCCGGTCAGGGTTGTTCTAGGGAGCAAAAGTTGTGTCTTGGGTCTTACATCAAGAGTCTGGCTAGGGGCCATCTCATCTTTTTCAGCAATTTCCTCACCTGGAGCATTGACGGCTTCCTTGCCTTCAAAGTCTTCTTCACTTATTTGAAACATGTTGTTAATTTTATTGGAATACACTCACTCTGTCAGGAATTGAAATCACACACACAAATCCAACAGTGCCAATACACGATTTATTAGGTACATGATGCGTTGTACAGGACTTCAGTGAGCGTACTGGAAGCAATTAGCAGAAACCAAACATTAGAAGCAAAAGATCCTTTCTCCACAGTAATAGATATTAAGAAACCTTGAAAGAGCCCAGTGCAGGCTGGTAGTTCTTATCAGTACTGCATTCCTGGGTCTGTTTATCTAATGATCTCTGGTACGTAACTTTGGTTACAAGCAAGCAGCTAATTAACTACTACTACATGTCCCATACTGAAATACGGAAGGCTGCCCAACAATGGGTCCTTCAGTTCTTGTGAGTTTTTCGGGCTTTGAGACCGTGTTCTGGTTGTATTTTCTCCTGACGTTTCACTTGCATCTGTAGCTGGCATCTTCAGAGGAATGGTGAATTGGAAATGAAGTGGAGAATATATATGCCAGTCTCCTACCCCAGAGGGGAGGGAGCAATTAGCATGATAGTCCTGTTGTGTGTATTGTATACTTGTTCCTGGAGGGAGACTTCCTGAGCCCACATGAGGATTGTTAGGGAGCATTAGTACCTTTTGTGTTTTGATTTTGGTGTTTTTCAATACTGGCAGCAAAATTTTGTTGACCTTCCGGGTCTCCTCTTTCTTATTAAAATTATTAAAGTGTTTGTGGATTTCAATGGCCTCTCTGTGTAGCGTGACCTCGTAGTTGTTAGAATAGTTCAGAATTTCTGTGCTTCCAAATAACATTCTGTGTCCGGGTTGGTTTATAGTGTGTTCTGCTACCACTGACTTTTCTGGCTGGATCAGCCTGCAGTATCTTTCGTGTTCTTTGATTCATGTTTGGATGCTGCGTTTTGTGGTCCCTATGTAGACCTCACCACAGCTGTATGGTATGCGGTAAACTCCTGCATAGATTAGGGGATCCCTCTTGTCCTTTGCTGAATGAAACATTTGTTGAATTTTCCTGGCTGGTCTGTAAATTGTTCAGAGGTTATGTTTCTTCATAAGTTTCCCTATTCGGTCAGCGACTCCTTTGATATATGGTAAGAACACATTCTCTTCAGGTGGCTGTTTATCCTTACTCCTGTGTTTTTTTCGGCATCTTGAGGCCCTTCTGATGTCTGTGCTGGAGTACCCATTAGCCTGTAGAGCCCAGTTTAAATGATCCAGTTCCTCATTCAAGAGATGAGGTTCACAAATTCTTTTTGCACAGTCTACCAGAGTTTTTATTGTGCTCCTTTTTTGTCCTGGGTGATGGTTGGAGTCTTTATATAGATATCTGTCCGTGTGTGTAAGTTTTCTGTACACCGTGTGGCCCAATACATGGTTGGGTATACGGGTGACCAGGACATCCACCTGAACATCCAATTCACCATGGAGAAAGAAAATGAGGGGAAACTACCATTTCTGGATATCCTGGTCACCCACAAACCCAATCATTGATTGGATTCTGGCCGTGAAAGCCTTCAACTCTACAATGGGTCCTTTGACGGGAATGTAGATCTCCACTCTGACAGAAGCTCTTTCCACATTCCATGCATTTATATGGCTTCTCCTGTGTGATGGGAACACAAAACTCCACTCTGTTGGAAGCTTTTTCCATATTCCATGGATTTATAGGTCTTATCCTCTGTGTGGGTCCTTTGATGAGAATGCAGATTTCCACTCCAGCTGAAGCACTTTCCACATTCCATGCATTTGTAGGGCTTCTCCCCTGTGTGGGTCCTTTGATGGGAACGCAGATCTCCACTCTGACTGAAGCTCTTTTCACATTCCATGCATTTATACGGCTTCTCCCCTGTGTGGGTCCTTTGATGGGAACGCAGATGTGCACTCTGACTGAAGTTTTTTCCGCATTCCATGCATTTATAGGGCTTCTCCCCTGTGTGGGTCCTTTGATGGGAATACACATCTTCACTCTCACTGATGCTCTTTCCACACTCCATGCGTTTATGGGCCTCTGCTCCTGTGTGGGTCCTTTGATGGGAACGCAGATTCCTACTTTCACTGAAGCTCTTTCCACATTCCATGCATTTATAGGGCTTCTCCCCTGTGTGGACTCTTTGATGGGAACGCAGATGTCCACTCCAACTGAAGCTCTTTCCACATTCCATGCATTTATAAGGCTTCTCCCCTAAATGGGTCCTTTGATGGGAATGCAGACATTGACTCTGACTGAAGCTCTTTCCACATTCCATGCATTTATATGGCTTCTCCCCTGTGTGGGTCCTCTCATGGGAACGCAGATGGACACTCTGACTGAAGCTCTTTCCACATTCCATGCATTTATAGGGCTTCTCCCCTGTGTGGGTCCTTTGATGGGAATGCAGATGTCCACTACGACTGAAGCTCTTTCCGCATTCCATGCATTTATAAGTCCTCTCCCCTGTGTGCGTCCTTTGATGGGAACGCAGACCTTGACCCCAACTGAAGCTTTTTCCACATTCCAGGCATTTATATGGCTTCTCCCCTGTGTGGGTCTTTTGATGGGCGCACAGATGTCCGCTGGTCTTGAAGCTCTTTCCACATTCCATGCATTTATAAGGCTTCTCTCCTGTGTGGGTTCTTTGATGGTAGCAGAGATGTCCACTGGTCTTGAAGCTCTTTCCACATTCCATGCATTTATAAGGCTTCTCCCCTGTGTGGGTCCTTTGATGGGAACACAGCGCTCCACTCTGACTGAAGCACTTTCCACATTCTATGCATTTATATGGCTTCTCCCCTGAATGGGTCCTTTGATGGGAAAGCAGACTTACACTGTGACTAAAGCTCTTTCCACATTCCATGCACTTACAGGGCTTCTCCCCTGTGTGGGTCCTTTGATGGGAACGCAGATGTCCACTCTGACTGAAGCTCTTTCCGCATTCCATGCATTCATAGGGTTTCTCCCCTGTGTGGGTCCTTTGATGGGAACGCAGATGTCCACTCTGACTGAAGCTCTTTCCACATTTCATGCATTTATAGGCCTTCTCCCCTGTGTGGACTCTTTGATGGGAACGCAGATGTCCACTCCAACTGAAGCTCTTTCCACATTCCATGCATTTATAGGCCTTCTCCCCAGTGTGGACTCTTTGATGGGAACAAAGATCTCCACTCCGACTAAAGCTCTTTCCACATTCCAAACATTTATACAGCTTCTCTCCTCCACAGAGTCTGGCATATGGAGGCAGATGTGCAGAATATTCCATTGTACTTCTCTGATTTAATTCTACGCTATCTTTGCTTCTTCTTAGTCGTCTGTCTTCCAAACCCCTCTTTTTACAGTACACTCTTGCCTTTTTCTGTTCATACCACAGGTGTAGGGCTCATAAAATTCTTTTACCTATCCATTGCCATGTTGTTGTCATTCCTGTGTGCCTTCCAGTCACATCAGACTTAGGGAAATCCTAAGTTGAAGCTTCCATGAGGTTTTCTTAGCCTTGGTTCAGAGAATACCTTTTTGAAGAAAAAAAAAACTCATTAAGAGCTGACCAGAAAAACATCCCACCAAGCATCAAAACCAATAACCCAGAGCCGTAGAAAGGCCAGGAGAAGAGGGGAAGAAGTCTGGCCCAACTGGGAAGACCCCATTGCCTGGTAAGAATTCTTTTAACCCATCCCCAATTCAAGGAATCCCCGGTTGGAAAGAAAGGAAATGGTGGCCTAGGAGTCCTACTTCTGACGTTTTGCACTGCCGTGTGCTAACAGTCTCATTCAACCTTCATAAAGGGAAGACATCTTGAAATATGAGAAGCACAGTAGGTAGCTAATGTTGCAAAAACTATTTCCTTTCTAGATTTCCTTCTGATTAACATCACACCTCAGAGGAACGTAAAATCTTTTTAACCAAGCCACCATGGATATATTGAGAGCACACCATGCAACAAGGTTTATAAAATGATTTCCCTGATGGATTGCATTGTTATCCCTGCTAGTAGACCCAGTTCCGGGAGAGTATAAATGTAATATCCAAAATCATTAAGTCAGAGGTTCACAAGCACACAGACATCCGGGTCAAAGACTGAGCAAAGGTCAGACCAAAGCTTCCCCCGTCTCCTCTCCAAGAGGGAAACCTCAGAAGGCATGTACACAGATACCACGGACCATCAACAACAATGGCACCAGGAAGGGATTACGTATCCCCTTGCCGTGCTTGATGCTTGTGGCAGCGAGAAATATTCGGAAACTGTCCTTTTCCCGTCCTCCTGACACACGCAGCAGCAAGAAATACAAAGACAAGGTCCATCTGCATGATTCAGCCATCATCCTTTTCCGGGAAAGGGTCTGTCCCTCAGGCGTGTTTTGCCCCATCATTGAGTCCCCTTTTGGGATCCTTTTTGGAGAACTCCCATGCTTGACTTGTGCACCTACATTCTGTTAGTCGAGAGCTCCCCTCACCATTCTCGCATCACCGAGCCACCTTCACCTTGCTTCTTCTCAGATTGAAGACAACTGGATCAGGTGCCGTATAAACTGCTCTCTTTCCCTCTGCTTTTCTTGATCTTCGTCTCTTTCCGACTCATTAGTCCTTGTACGCTTGTGTGAGGGGCTGCTTTCTTATGTGTATGTGTGTGGATATTTTGTCAATTCTGCTGAATAAACTGTACATTTGGCCTGTCTCTCACGTGGTCTGACCTCGTAGACATAGGGTCAAAGATCTCGCTGTGCTGTCCTGCCCTCAGGTTTGCTAAGCAGTGCTCCAGTAATTTCCCCAGTCTTTGTATTTTTGCATCAAATCAGGGTGGCCCCCAAAGACACCCCCCAGATGTCAGGGATCAGCATTCTTACAGAAACTCTATCTCAGAACTATACAGCATTGAAAGAAGAAGTCCAGAAGTTCTTCCTAATGTTCAGATGGAATTTCTTTTCCTGAAGTTTGAAACCACGGCTCCCTGTCCTAGTCCCTGGATAAGCACAAAATGAGCTTGCTCTATCTTCCACGTGACATCGTTTCAAATATTTAAACACAGCTATCACGTCACCTCCTAACCTTCTCTTCTCGATGCTAAATATACCCACCTCCCTAAGCCACTCCTCATAGAGCTTCATGGTTACTAGGCCTTTGACCTATTTGGTCACCCTCCTCTGGACACATTCCAGCTTGTCAATATCCTCCCTGAACTGTGGCACCCAGGACACAGGATTAATCTGGGGGGGGGGTCTGATCAAAGCAGAATAGGATGGTATTATTACTTCCCTTGACCTAGACAGAAGACACATAGTGATGCAGCCCAGAATCGTATTTGTTTTTTAACCTGCTGCATCACGTTCACCCTTTGGTGTACTAAGATTCCTAGATCTTTTTCATATGTACTGCGGTCAAGCCAGCTGTCATCCATCTTATATCTGTGTGTTGCCTTTTTTTCCTACCCAAGTGTAGTACCTTACATTTATTCCAACCGAAATACACTTTGTTAGTTTTGGTCCAGCTCTCTAGTCCGTCAAGGTCATTTTGAATTCTGATCCTGCTGTCTGGTGAGTTAGCTACTCCTCCTAATTTGGTGTCAAGTGGAAATTTGGTCAGCACACCCTATGCTCCCTCATTCATTCATACGGCTTCTCCCCTTTGATGTGAGTTCTTTGATGATAACACAGAGGTGCCTTCCTACTGAAGCTTTTTCCACATTCCATGTATTTATATGGCTTCTTCTCTGTGTGGGTTCTTTGATTAGAGTGCAGATGTGCACTGCTCCTAAAGCTCTTTCCACATTTCATGCATTTATAGGGCTTCTCCCATGCGGGTCCTTTGATGGGAACGCAGATGTCCACTATCACAGAATCACAGAAATGTAGAGTTGGAAGAGACCTCGGGGCCATCCAGTCCAACCCCCTGCCACGCAGGAACACCCTCAAAGCACTCCCGACAGATGGCCATCAAGCCTCTGCTTAAAAACCTCCAAAGAAAACCTCCGAGGCAGCATATTCCACTGCCAGACAGCCCTGACTGTCAGGAAGTTCTTCCTGAGGTTCAGGTGGAATCTCCTTTCCTGTAGCTTGAATCCATTGCTCCTTGTCCTGGTCTCTGGAGCAGCAGAAAACAAGCCCTCTCCCTCCTCTATGTGGCATCCCTTCAAATATTTAAACATAACTATCATGTCCCCTCTTAACCTTCTCTTCTGCAGACTAAACATACCCAGCTCTCTAAGTCTATCCTTATAGGGCATGGCTTCCAGGCCCTTCACCATTTTGGTCGCCCTCCTCTGGACTTGCTCCAGCTTGACCACATCCTTCTTGAATTGGGGTGCCCAGAACTGGACACAGGATTCAAGATGAGGTCTACCCAAAGTAGAGTAGAGTGGTACCACTACCTCCCTCGTTCTAGACACCATACTCCTATTGATGCAGCCGAGAATTGCATTGGCTTTCTTGGCTGCCGCATCACACTGCTGACTCATGTTCAGCTTGTGGTCTATTAAGACTCCTAAATCCCTTTCACACGTACTGCTATCCAGCCACGTGTCCCCCATCCCATATTTCTGTATTCCATTTTTTCTACCTAAGTGTAGGACCTTACACTTCTCTCTGTTGAATTTCATTTTGTTAGCCTTGGCCCAGCTCTCCAATCTGTCCAAGTCATTTTGAATTTTGATCCTGTCCTCCGGTGTATTAGCAACTCCTCCCAATTAACGTCCCCTCCCAACTCCTCCCAATTAATGTCCCCTCCCAACCTCTCCACTAAAGCTCTTTCCGCATTCCATACATTTATATGGCTTCTGCCCTGTGTGGGCCATTTGATGGGAATGCAGATGTTCATTTTGACTGAAAGTCTTTCCATATTTTATGCATTTATATGGCTTCTCCCCTGTGTGGGTCCTTTCATGGGAACGCAGATTACGACTCTGACTGAAGCTCTTTCCACATTCCATGCATTTATAGGGCTTCTCCCCTGTGTGGGTCCTTTGATGTTCCCTGTATGTTCCACTATTGCCGAAGCTCTTTCCACATTCCGTGCAATGATATGACTTCTCCCCACTGTGGGTCCTTTGATGGGAGCACAGATGTCCACTGCTTCTCCCCTGCGTGGGTCCTTTGATGGCGACACAGATTTCCATTGGTATTGAAGCTCTTTCCACATTCCATACATTGATATGGCTTCTCCTCTGTGTGGGTCTTTTCATGCGAATGCAGACTTCCACTGTGACTGAAGTTCTCTCCACATTCCATACACTTATACAGCTTCTGTCCTCCATGGGTCCTGGGATATGAATTTAGATGTACAGGATATTCCATTCTTCTTCTTTTCTGATTCAATTATATTGTCAGAAGTTCACAAACAGGAACTCCTGGAACTTCAGGCAATTTCTTCTTCTCGGTGTTTGATTTTTCTTTGTGATCCCTTTTCCAATCCCCTCTTTTTACAGTACAATCTTGTGTTTTCCTCTTGATTCCACAGGTGTATGGCTCTTAAAATTCGTTCTCCTACTTATGACCTTGTTCTTGTCAATCCTGTGTGCCTAAGTCAGACTTAGGTAAAGCCCAGGTTGAAGCTGTCATGAGGCTTTCTTGGCAAGATTTGTTCAGAGCGTACCTGTTTCAGGAAAAAGAGGAAAATCTCATTAGGAGATGACCACAGAAACATCTCATCAAGCACGAGTACCTGTAGCCCAGAGCCATTGGAAGACCAAGAGAAGAGGGAAGGAAATTGGATCAACTGGCAAGGGCTCATTGCCTGGTAAGAATTCTTTTAATATCTCCCGGATTAAGAGGAATTCCTGATCAGATACAAAGGGAGTCCTACTTGTGGTATTTTGCACTGCAGTGTATTAACAGTCTAATCCAACCTTTGTCAAGAAAGTTATCTTGCAACATGGTCAGCACAGTATGTACCATATGTTGCAAAAGCCATTTCCTGTCTATATTCTCTTCTCACTAACCTCACAGCTCAGACAATCATAGAATCATAAAGCTGGAAGAGACTACAGGGGCCATAGAGTCCAACCCCCTTCTGCCATGCAGGAACACACATGACAGCACTCCTGACAGAAGGCCATCCAGCCTCTGCTTAAAAACCGCCAGAGGAGGAGGAGACTTCACCACATTCCATTGAAGTGGCGTATTCTACTGCTGAAGAGCTCTGACTATCAGGAAGTTCTTCCTGAGGTTCAAGTGGAATCTCCTTTCCTGTAGTTTGAATCCATTGCTCCAAGTCTGGAGCAGCGGAAAACAAGCCCACTACCTCCTCATGATATCCCCTCAAATACTTAAACATGGCTACCATGTCTCTTCTTAAGCTTCTCTTCTGCTGCCTCAGAGGCTGGATGACCATCTGTCAAAGGGGATGCTTTGATAAATTAGCAGAGCACTCGATTTAGCAATGCGAAGGGCAGGGCAATGCTAGCAGGACCTCCTAACCAACTTTTATGGGGTCAGACCATGAGAAAATCAGGCAAGTAGTCCAAACTTAAATGTTTAATTAAAAATAACGTCAAGCATAAAACAAGCACTCATTCAAGCACGCACACAAGGCCTATGGAGTTGAAACAGGGAAAATGGATGGGGGAATAGTAAAGGGATTTTGATTTTTGGGTGATACTGCACCTGTCCAGAAGTCTGGGTCCGGAAAGCGGCAAGATGAAGCAGAGCTCAGCTAAGCAGGGAGGCTGAGGGGACAACAGAGTGCCAGTCTGCAAGCGTGGAGTCGCAGTTTTCTGACGGACAGAGTAACGTTCCTATCGTGGGAGTTCTCCGAATTGGGTTTCAAACTGGGACATTTAATAGAGTAAAATGTGTCTTGGGGCCAGATCTTTCCTGAGAGAGAACAATAGCTAAAAATAGAAAATAATATCACACAAAGGCTGTATGATTGCTGCATAATAGTTCATCATGTAAATGGACCACGCCTCGGCCGGTTGGAGTATAGCGAACAGTCCACTCAGCAGGGGAACTAGATAATCCTTTCAAGGGGGCTTTGTGGCAGAGGACCCATTGTTTGTGTGGATGTGATTGCCTGAGGTCTCCTGAGGGAAACGTGACTTGGGATTTTCCTGGTCTTTGACCTTTGCTCAGTCGTTAACCTATTGGTCTCCGTACTTAACTGGGCAACCTCTATGGCATAGCTGATTTTTGATATCAAATTTATACCACCCCAAGTAAGGTCTGTTGGCAGGGGTAACAGCAGGGGTAACAATCCCAAGTGGCCCCAATATGGACAGACCCTCCATGTGCTCACGCTTTGGAGAAAAATACTTCCTTGCTTCAGGACAGAAATAATTTTTCTTGCTCATCTTTAGCCCTGCAGTGTAGTTACTAACTAATGTTTCTGAAAGACACTGGAAGAAAAAGAAGAACTTATTGGTCTACAATTTACGACTTAGAATTGTGAAAGAATAAAACATAAAGGAGAAAGACCTGGCGATATTCTTACATCAAGGACATGAAACCCAAATAAAGGAAAGTGTGGGTCCCCACAACTTAAGCAGACATTTACTTTGATAAGAAGATAGAGAGAGAAACCTAATACTGGAAGACACTGGAAGATAAAAATAAAATAAAATAGAAAGACACAGAATAAGAGAATGGGGTTTGAAATGTTAGAATAAAATACACTAATACATAAAAGCTCTGAAAGACAGAAAAATATAAAATCATTAAATATATAGTGACTTCTTATAAAATAATCAAAGAATTTGATACTTAAGAAAATTTACACTTATATACTTATATTATAATGGCGTAATTGTATTTTTCTTGTTATCCAGTTTTGGAATAATTCTCTTTCCCTTCTCTATTTATGCTAAGTTGATATTAAGTTGATATAAATTGATATTAAGATGATAAATTAATAAAAATAATTAAATATCATTAGTTAATTAAATTTATGAATTAGAGAATTTATTAATAAAATAATATATTCATAAAAGCATATCAAAATGTTATATTGCTGAATTTGAGTTAGGAATTTTACTGGTTTAATTTGCTTATTTCATTCACTGCTTTACACTGACCTAATCATTTAAATTAGAGTGTTTATTGATTATTTAATCATTCCTTAATTATCATTTTATTACTGAAACCTGAATTGAGAAAAAAGTAATATTTGAATATAGGTGATTAATATTTGTAGATAAACTGGGATTGCAATACATGAAATAGATACAGGAAAAGTAGACATTAATTGATTATAAGAAAGTTTATTGGTGATTTAAGTTAGGCTGGAAATAAGAAACAAGGAAGAAATAAGAACTAAGGAATTAAGAGAAGCAAATAAGTAAACTGAATTAAATAAGAAATTGCAAAATATTATTGTATAACAAAGTAATATTTGGTGATAAAGTTAAAGGATATCGAGGCAACAATATTGATCAAAGGTTAAATACATAGCAAGTAATCGGTGGAGGTAAGAAAATTTAAAGTTTTACTTTTGTTTTGGATACTTACATGTTTTTAATTTTTTTATTAAAAATAACTTTATTCTTAAAAATTGCACAAACAATAGACAATATCACATCTAAACACAAAAAAGAAGAAAGAGAAAAAAAGAAAAAAGAAAACAACAATAAAATCTTACAATCATACAATACAAATACATGTAGTTTTACCATACATATACATACATAAACAAAAAAATTATTTTTTATCGCTAACACTAAAATACTTCCTTATCTTACTTCTAACTTTAGCCTTAGAGACTATTATATATATTCTACCTCTATAATGGTTTTTCTTTTTCCTCATAGTATAACCCTTACTCCTTATTTTTACCATTTCACTATCGTACCAAGAATTCTTAAAATACTGTAACGTTTTTTCCCATTGTTTTATAAAATTTTCTTTACTCTCCCCACTTATTATACATGTTAATTTGTCTATTTGAATTATATCATATAATTTCGTGTCCCATTCTTCTACTGAAGGCATCAAATTCCCTTTCCATCTATAAGCTACAGTCATCCTTGCTGCTACCGTCATGTAGAACAGTTGTTTCCCTGCTTTTTTCTCAAGATCATTTTCCCACATGGATAATAAGTTTATTTCCAGAGACATTTTAAATTTTATATCCAACATCAATTCTATTCATCTGTGAATCTCTTTCCAAAACTTCTTCATTTTTTTGCACATCCACCATGTGTGGTAGAAAGAGCCTATCTCCTCTTCACATTTCCAGCACTTGTTAGAACACTTACTTGTCATTTTTGCCAATTTTGGGGGGGTTAAATACCAGTGAAGATACATTTTGTACACATTTCCTTTAACATCTTGACATGTTATATATTTTATTGTTTTGGTCCAAAGTTTTTCCCACTGCTCCATCGAAATTGAATGGTAAAAATTCTGGGCCCATTTTATCATTGGTAATTTAACTGATTCTTCTTCTGTATCCCATTTTAGCAAAATTTTGTACATAGAGGAGATGGCTTTGGGTTTTTAAGTACTGTGCTGGGCAAAGGGAGATATGGTGATAGCAGGGCAAAATGCCGTTACAGGGGAAGGAGAGATAGATGCTTAATACCTATCTCACCTTCCGTTCGTCCTGCTACCCCAAGGTGTCTGGAGAGCGAACCAAACCACCCACAGAACCTTTCTTTGCTCCTGTGCAATGTCAGGTCAATGAAAAAGAAAACTCATATCATCCATGACCTTTTAAAGGATGAAGACGCTGACCTGGCATGCTTTACAGAGACCTGGCTGGAAGACGATAGTGCCACAACCTGGGTCCAGGCCGTGCCAGCCAGATACTCTGTCAGTGAGCAGGGAAGGGGAAGTGGGCGGGGGGCGGAGTAGCCTTGGTTTACAAAGACAATCTTATGCTGACCAGGATACCTGTCGGAAAACAGACCACTTCGAGTGTATCTACCTGAGCCTGAAGGTAAGGGATAGTCTAGGAATTCTGTTAATGTACCGACCACCCCGCTGCCTATCAGATTCCCTGGCAAAGCTGACAGAGCTGGTGTCGGAGTTGGTGTTGGAATCGCCCAAACTTTTGGTTCTGGGCGACTTCAATGTCCCATTTGAGACCAGTTTAACAGGTGCAGCTCGGGAGTTCGCAGCATCCATGACAAACATGGGCCTATCCCAATTAGCCTCTGGGCCAACACATTGTGCAGGTCATGCCCTTGATGCGATCTTTAGTACGGAACGGGCACAGCCATGGGTGGAGATAACAAATACTACCACCTTGTCATGGACAGATCATTTCCTGGTCAGGGTTAGACTAATGGTTGCTATCCGCCCCTGCAGGGGTGGTGGACCTATTAGAGTGGTCCGCCCTCGAAGGTTAATGGAACCTATTGGATTCCAGAAAGCCCTCGAGGGTCTTATGGTTGGTATCGCCGGTGATCCTGTCGAAGCCCTGGTTAATACCTGGAATTGTGATCTTACCAGGGCTATCGACACGATTGCTCCCAAGCGTCCTTTCCAGCCTGCTGCAAACCGTAATCCTTGGTATACAGTAGAACTTAGGAATATGAAGCAGGCTGGACAACGACTAGAGCGCAATTGGCGGAAATCTCGACTCTTATCTGACAGGACACGCTATAGAGAATTCCTTCATTCCTATAGAGTGGCAATAAATGCAGCGAAGAAGACCTTCTTCTCTGCACGTATTGCGTCTGCGATTTCTCGTCCAGCAGAGCTGTTCAGGGTGGTAAGGGATCTGACTCAGATACCCACTCCCCTGAACTCGTTGTTAGAACCTAACGTAGCTTGCTGTGACACCTTGAATAATCATTTCACAGATAAAATCTCTCAGATAAGAGCTGACTTGGATGCCGGTGTTATAGCAGAGGTCACAAATGGAGCGTCCAGCAACCCCGTGAACAAGATTATACTGGATCAGTTCCAGTCAGTGAGTACCGAGGACGTAGACAAGCTCCTTGGAAAGGTAAGAAGGACAACTTGCCCTCTTGATCCCTGCGCTTCATGGCTGGTCGTCCAGGGAGGAGCTGCAATTAAGACCTACTTAAGACATATTATTAATGCATCCTTCAGGGAGGGCAATTTTCCAGCTTGTTTAAAAGAAGCGATTATACGGCCGCTTCTAAAAAAGCCCTCCCTAGATCCCCTGGATATGAATAATTACAGACCAGTCTCCCATCTTCCATTTTTAAGCAGGGTGATCGAGAGGGCTGTTGCCCTTCAGCTCCAAGCTGTCTTGGATGAAACAGATTATCTAGATCCATTTCAAACTGGCTTCAGGGCAGGATATGGAGTCGAGACTGCCATGGTCGCCTTAGTGGATGATCTACGCCTAGGTATCGACAGGGGAAGTGTGACCCTGCTGGTACTCCTGGACCTCTCAGCGGCTTTCGATACCATAGCCCACGGTATCCTTCTGGAACGCCTGAGAGGGCTGGGGATCGGAGGCACTGCACTTAAGTGGTTCCAGTCCTATCTCTCAGATAGATACCAGATGGTGATGCTTGGGGACAGCTGCTCCTCGAAAAAGGAGCTTAAATCTGGCGTCCCTCAGGGTGCCGTCCTGTCCCCAATGCTATTTAACATCTACATGAAACCGCTGGGGAGAGATCATCAGGAGGCATGGAGCAAGGTGCTATCAGTATGCTGATGACACCCAGATATATCTCTCCATGCCTCGGATAACAGCATCAACTAAGAATGGCATCTCACCTCTAAATGAATGCCTAGAAGCAGTAATGGACTGGATGAGGAAAAACAGACTGAAGCTGAATCCAGATAAGGCGGAGGTACTCGCTGTTAAGGGCCCCAGCCCAGGTATAGAGGTTTGTCAACCAGTTCTAGACGGGGTCACACTTCCCCTGAAAGACTGTGTCCGCAGCTTGGGGGTGCTCCTGGACTCGCCGCTTCAGATGACAGCTCAAATTGATGTGGCAGCCAGGAGTGCCTGCTATCAGCTTCGGCTGATACGCCAGCTGCGCCCCTTCCTGGACTTGGAACACCTAAAAACAGTGGTACATGCGCTGGTAACTTCACGGCTTGACTTCTGTAATGCGCTCTACATAGGGCTACCCATGTGCTTAGTCCGGAAACTTCAATTAATTCAGAATATGGCAGCCAGGTTGGTCACCGGAAGATCTAAAACTGACCACATAACACCTATTCTGAAGTCTTTACACTGGCTGCCTATTAGTTTCCGGGCACAGTACAAGGTGTTGGTTTTTACTTTTAAAGCCCTTCATGGTTTGGGGCCAGCCTACCTGCGGGATCGCCTTCTCCCATACAATCCGCCCCGCACACTAAGGTCCTCTGGGAGGAATTTACTGCAGCCAATCAGAACTAGGTTGGCTGCGGTTACCCAGAGGACCTTTTCTTCTGTCGCTCCCAAGTTATGGAATGGCCTGCCGGAGGAGACCCGGCACATTACCAGTCTTGACTGCTTTAAAAAAAGCAGTCAAGACAGTTCTCTTCCGACAGGCCTTCCCAGATTAGTGTTCCACCGCCTCTCATCATTGTCTTTTGTGTTAATCTTGTTTTTAATTTGTTTTAATTAACTAATATGTTTTAGGGGGATAGAAGGGTTGGAGGGTGGGGAGGATAGGGTGCATTTTAATGTTTTAATGTTTTTATATATTTTTGTAATGCCGCCTCGATCCATTGGGAGAGGCAGGATAGAAATAAATTTTATTATTATTATTATTATTCCTGAACATAATATCTCTTTAACTCTTTTTTTTTATTTGATAATCATTAAACTTAATATCATTTTTTAATTTCTCTCTCATCTGCCTATATAATAACCAATGGCATTTTGTCCCCAACTCATTTAATTCTTGTTGGGACTTAATCTTGATTTGTTTTTGTTGAGTTTCCACCATGTCCTCGTACTTTATCCATTTATCAAATAAGATGTTTTCTCTCTTATAAAAGGCTTCATGAGGAGATACCCATTTCGGGGTTTTCACACAAGATCTTATGATATTTTTTTCCATATTTTAAATAAAGTTTTTCTTAAGTAATGGCTGTTAAACTCTTTACCGTTTCTCCCTTTATCATACCACAAATAATAATGCCAGCCTGACCCCAGTCCATCTCCCTCTATCTTTAGTAATTTCGTGTTTTCCAATTTAATCCAGTCTTGTATCCAATTTAATGCACATGCATGATAATATAAAGTCAGATTTGGTAATGCCAGTCCTCCTCTTTCTTTATCATCTTCCAATATTTTCATTTTAACTCTAGGTTTCTTACCTCCCTAAATAAATTTACTAATTTCTTTTTGCCAATATTTGATAACTTTTTCATTTTGAATAATAGGGATGGTTTGATATAAGTATAACATCTTCGGAAGAACTGCCATCTTAACTGCTGCTATCCTCCCCAACCAAGATATTTTTAAATTACTCCAGATTTCCATATTTTCAGATAGTTGTTCTTGAAGAGATCAGAAGTCTTATTTGTGATTGTAATTCCCAGATATCTGACCTTTGATGTCATATTTTTCGCCAATATCATCATTTTTTCTTTGTTAATTTTCAGACCAGAATATTTGCCAAAATTATTAAGAACACTTTTTAAAGTATTTAAATACCCCTCTTCATTTCAGATCCATTTCAAACTGGCTTCAGGGCAGGATATGGAGTCGAGACTGCCATGGTTGCCTTAGTGGATGATCTTCGCCTAGGTATCGACAGGGGATACCTTGGACCTCTCAGCGGCTTTCGATACCATAGACCATGGTATCCTTCTAGAATGCCTGAGAGGGCTGGGGATTGGGGGCACTGCACTTAAGTGGTTTCAGTCCTATCTCTCAGGTAGATACCAGATGGTGATGCTTGGGGACAGCTGCTCCTCAAAAAAGGAGCTCAAATCTGGCATCCCTCAGGGCGCTGTCCTGTCCCCCAATGCTATTTAACATCTACATGAAACCGCTGGGAGAGATAATCAGGAGGCATGGAGCAAGGTGCTGTCAGTATGCTGATGACACCCAGATACATCTCTCCATGCCTCGGATAATAGCATCAACCAAGGGTGGCATCTCGCCTCTAAACGAATGTCTTGAAGCAGTAATGGACTGGATGAGGAAAAACAGACTGAAGCTGAATCCAGATAAGACGGAGGTACTCGCTGTTAAGGGCCCTAGCCCAGGTATGGAGGTTTGTCAACCAGTTCTAGACGGGGTCACACTTCCCCTGAAAGACTGTGTCCGCAGCTTGGGGGTGCTCCTGGACTCGCCACTTCAGATAACAGCTCAAATAGATGCAGCGGCCAGGAGTGCCTGCTATCAGCTCCGGCTGATCGTCAGCTACACCCCTTCCTGGAGCTGGAACACCTAAAAACAGTGGTGCATGCGCTGGTAACTTCACGGCTTGACTTCTGCAATGGCTCTACATAGGGCTACCCATGTGCTTAGTCCGGAAACTTCAATTAGTTCAGAATATGGCAGCCAGGTTGGTCACCGGAAGATCTAAAACTGACCACATAACACCAATTATGAAGTCGTTACATCGGCTGCCTATTAGTTTCCGGGCACAGTACAAGGTGTTGGTTCTTACCTTTAAAGCCCTTCATGGCTTGGGGCCAGCCTACCTGCGGAATTGCCTTCTCCCATATAATCTGCCCCGCACACTAAGGTCCTCTGAGAAGAACTTACTGCAGCCGTCAGAACTAGGTTGGCTGCGGTTACCCAGAGGACCTCCTCTTCTATCGCTCCCAAGTTGTGGAATGGTCTGCCGGAGGAGACCCGGCATATTACCAGCCTTGACTGCTGTAAAAAAGCAGTCAAGACTGATCTCTTCCGACAGGCCTTCCAAGACTAGTACTCCACCGCCTCCCACCAACTGTCCTGCTGTTCTTTTAATAGTTAATTAATTGTTAATTGTTATGTGTTTTAGGGGGTTGGTTTTAGCTGGGTTGGTGGGTGGTGAGGATTGGTATGTTTTTAATGTCTTTTAATGTATTTTAATGAATAATATATTTCATACTGTTTGCCGCCTCGATCCATGTGGAGAGGTGGGATACAAATAAAGTTTACTATTATTATTACTGCTATTATTATTATTATTATAAATATTCCAAAGTTATTGCAAGGTCGTCAGCAAATACCTTTATCTTATACACTTTATCTTGCACCTTCATTCCTTTAATTTTTTTATGACCTTTAATCTTTAATATCACCACCTCTATTACTAATAGAAATAAGAGTGGGGACAAAGGACAACCTTGACGCGTACCTTTTTGGATTTTAAATTTCCCAGCTTTTTGACCGTTGATAATTATTTGAGCACCTTGTATAAAATAGATTGTTTTTAGCCAATTAATAAATTTTTTTTCCCAGACACATTTTTTGACATACTTTGATTAGAAATTTCCAATTTACCGTGTCAAAGGCTTTTTCAATATTTAGAAATAAAGCAATCAAGTTTCTCTGCAGGTGATTTTCGTAAAATTCAAAAATGTTAATTATATTTCGCATGTTGTCTTTTATTTGTCTTCTGGGGAGAAATCCGGCCTGTTCCTCCGAGATTATTCCCATTAGTATTTCTTTTAATCTATTTGCTAAGATAGCAGTAAATAACTTGTAATCAGAGTTCAAGCGTGAGATTGGACGATAATTTTTGATTTCCAGTGGATCTTTCCCTTCTTTGTGAATTAATGTAATGTTGGTCTCTTTCCATGTGCCTGGTATTTCCCCTTTTAATGCCTCATTCATGATTAATTGTAGTATAGTTGCAAGTTCTTTTCGAAAGGTTTTATAAAATTGAGTTGTATATCCATCTGGTCCAGGCGACTTCCCTTTTTTTGCTCTTTGGATTGGCTCTAGCACCTCTGTTAACATAATTGGTTTATTTAATTTCTCTTGCTGTTCTTCCATTGATATTGTTAAGTCTTGGTTTGCTAAATATGTTTCAATCGATTCATCTTGAAGATCTTGCTCTTTATATAGCGTTGCATAATAATTTGTTACAATGTTTTTAATCTGGTGAAAATCTGTATATATTGTCTCCCCGCTCTTTAACTTGGTAATCATCGTTCTCTCCTTTCTTTCCTTCAATCTACACGCCAGCCATTTCCCAACTTTGTTCGCCCATTCAAAGTTATGTTGTCTAGTATAGATCATTTTCTCATTAAGTTCTGATTCTATTTCAACCTCCAGTTGTTTCTGTAGTATTTGAGTTTCTCTTTGCGTTTTTTCATTCAATGGGTCTTCATTCAATTTTTCTTCTTTCTTCTTCAAATCCTCATCCAATTTTTGAAAATTCTCTCTTTTTTCCTATTCTTTTCTGCGTTATGTTGAATAAAAAGTCCTCTAATCACAGCCTTGGCCGCATCCCATACCATTGGGACCTTTACCAAGATTTTCCTCAAAGTGCGTTTTTAAATGGTTTTTAATTTTACTTACAAATTTCTCTTCAAGTAATAAGTTCTCCTTCATTCTCCCAATTAAATGATTCATCCGAATTGTGTTTTAGCTGCAATATAATTGGATTATGGTCTGAAAGGTTACGAGGTAGTATCTCTTGTTTGAACACCATTTTAACTAATGATTTGGAAATCAAAAACATATCAATTTCAGATAATGAGGCATGAAGTTCAGAATAAAATATATATTCTTTAGTTATCCCATATTTATGTCTCCATTGTTGGGAGCTCCGGCCCGGCCGGCCACCCCGGCGGTGGTTTGGGGGCCGCCGTGGATGCAGTCCTTGGAGGGGAGGATGGCCCGGATGACTCCTGGGCTGCCACGGAGGCCCCCACTGCTGGGAGGGGCCGCCTGGATGCCGCGGAGGCCTCCACCGCTGGGAAAGGCCGCCCGGACGCCGCGGAGGCTGCCGCCGCTGAGACAGACACCGTGGAGGTCTCTGCCGCTGAGGAGGATGCCGTGGAGGCCTCCGCCACCAGGGAGGGCCGCCTGGATGCCGTGGAGGCCCCCGCCACCGGGAGGGGCTGTCCGGACGCCGCGGAGGCCGCCGCCGCCAAGAGGGATGCCGCGGAGGCCTCCACCGCCGGGAAAGGCCGCCTGGACGCCGCGGAGGCTGCCGCCGCCGAGACGGACGCCGTGGAGGTCTCTGCTGCTGAGGAGGCTGCGGAGGCCTCCGCCACCGGGGAGGGCCGCCTGGACGCCATGGAGGACGGCGCCGCCAAGGAGGATGCCACAGAGGCCTCCACCGCTTGGACACCGCGGAGGCCGCCGCTGCCGAGGAGGAACACCTGAGCAGTCTGCCGGGGTGGGCGGGACCCAGGCTCCATCCTGGGGCACCGCCCACCTGCCGCCCCGATCCGGAGGAGGCTGCCGGCCCTCCTCCCACATTCCAGTGGCGGCGGCAAGCCAAGGAGGCCGCCCGCCACTCCCGACGGCTGCTGGAGTGGCGGCTGCAGACTGAGAGCTCTCGGCTGGCTGAGGGCTTGCAGCTGTGAGCCCGGCTAAGGGTTTGCAGCTGCGAGCCAGCTGTCAGACTGGTTGCCGCCGACCCTGGAGGCCTACTTAAGGCCAGCGAGAGGCAGCAGCAGGCACGGAGCAACAACTGTTGGCCCTCCGTGACACGTCCGTCCGAGCCTGGTTCCAGCCACCGCCCGTGCCTTCATCCAGAGACCCTGCCAGACCCGCCTTCTGCCAGCTTACCAGGTGAAGTAACCCTTTCTTTACTTTCTATTGACCCTGCTGTAAGGACTGTTTGTGTTTGCCTTTGACCACTGGCAGGGGCCTGCCCCAGGCGAGACTCCTGTGACTCCCAACCCACCCCTGCTCTACCCCAGCCTGCCGCCGACATCCATGTATCTATTAAATCTAAATTTGCCATCATACTATCAAATGACCTTGGAAGCTTCCCTTGTTTTTCTTTATTTTTTTTCTTTGATTTCCTATCTAATTTAGGATTTCTCACCCCATTCCAAATTAATTTATTATGTTCTAACTCCACAATTTTCCTATTCAATTCTGTATAAAAAATTTCTTGTTTCCTATGTGGTCCATAAATACCTATTAGTAATATTTTTTGATTCTGCCAAATAATTTCTATATATCGACCTTATTTATCTTTTAATACTTCTTTTGAATATAAATTAGAGTTTATGTATAGTACTACAACTCTTTTTTTAACATTTGGGGCTGCTACATATTCTTTTCCTAGCCTTTTATTACGTATCAAGTGAGCTTTTTCC
This sequence comes from Ctenosaura bakeri, assembly GCA_948474755.1. Classification (NCBI taxonomy): domain Eukaryota; kingdom Metazoa; phylum Chordata; class Lepidosauria; order Squamata; family Iguanidae; genus Ctenosaura; species Ctenosaura bakeri. The sequence goes on along the minus strand of CAOLHI010000918.1, from coordinate 300,069 downwards.
TCTTGCACACGAATTTCTTGCAAACATACTATGTCTAATTTTTTTTTCTCGATATAGTGAAATATTTTCCTTCTTTTTTGAGGTGTTGCAATACCTTTAATGTTCCAGGAGAGAATTTTCAAATTCATTGTATGAGGATTTAAGATTTAATTCCAATTAACTATCTTCCCCAGAGTCTGTACTTCCTTCGTTCTTTGATTCGTTCCCTGTATTTTCGTCCTCTTCTTCGCTTTTCTGTTCCTTAGTATCTTCTTTCCTATTCTCCAATTGTTGCTCTTCGCTCTCACCCTCTTGGTGCGGCTTTTGTCTCCATTGCTCTTTCCCATATCTTCTCATGAAAATTTTTCCTTCCTGGACCGTATCTATCTTGAACTGCTTCTCTCAGAACCGAAAGCTTAGACCTTCTAATCTTCCCCATCAGTATGATATGTTTTGAGATTTCAAAAACATTGTTATGAATCTGTATTCATTTTTTTCTTAAAATCCATGGCAGTATATCTTTGTAAATATGAACTTTAATTTTATCTATTATCAAGTCATCCTCTAGGCTTTTTTGGATTATCTCTTCTCTTGTCTTTTTGCGAACCAGCTGGATCATTACATCCCGTGGGAGTCTCCTCTGTCTCGCTATTATTGATTCTGTTCTGTAAATTTTATTGATCTCCCACTCCATCTTTTCCGTTGATATATTTAAATATTCTGCCAGAGATGGAACTAGTCTCTCATACAGATTTTCTTCTCTACATTCCGTCAAGCCTCTTATTTTTATATAATTTTCTCTTGGTTTAAGGTCCACCAAGGCTTTCTCATCCAAGAGTCGATCCTGTTGTCTTGTCATATTTTCTATCGCTTTTTCTGTTTCTTTCGTTTTTGTCTCTAATATTGTTACTTGGGTACCCTTCAAGTCTTCTTGTAGTCCTCCTAATGAGATTTTTATTCCTTTCAGATCATTTTTGAAGTCTTGTTTCATTTCGCCTCTAAGATCTTTGATTTCTTGTCTAATCTCCAACTTAATGTTTCTTATCTCTTCTAGTAGCGTCAATTGGTATTTATCTACTTTATTTTGTTCAGGTTTTGTTATTGGTTCCAGTCATAATTTCCGTTGATTAGTAGTTGTAGTCATCTTAGTTGTCCTCGATGTCATCCTAGTGTCTATGAAGTTGTCCCACATTGATAGAATTGGTATCGACAATTTGATTGGTTTCAAGAGTTCTTTTATCATAAATTACTCTATTTGTTCTATATAAGCCTTAAATTATTATTTCCACTCCTATACCCCCTTTTAAGCTTAGTCAATTTTCTTTAAGTTCAGTCAATATCAGTTTCACCACATTCACTAACAATATCAATTTCAAATCAATTGGTATGCTTCAATATCAATATATCAATATCAGTCAATCAGCGCCAATCAGTATCCTTGCATTTCCTTTCTAAGATATTCAGATAACCGCTAATCAGTTCATCAAATATCAAATAGAAAAGAATCAGATATTCTCAGTCCATCCAAATCACCATATATCCCCCCCGCCCTCAAAAATTTTCAAAATCAAGGTATTTCAATTCCTATATCAATTCATCAGCTTCAAATCACTATTATTAAGACATTCTATTACAACAATTTAAATCTATGCCAACCTATTCAAATCTATGTCGAATATATATATATTAATATAAATGTAAATATCTATCAATTTAAGAGGTTTAAACACCACTTATCTGAGTCTGTATTTTTTCTTATAAGCTTTTATAGTCATGTCGTTCCACTTCTCTTAAGTCCGGGCGAGCTATTTATAACAATATAGTTCTCACTTTCTGTTCCTGTCCTTTCCCCGTCTTGCTCTCTCCTTTCGCTCTTTCTGTCTTCCGCTTCTTCAATCCTTCATTAAACTTTATCCTCTATTTTCCTTGCTCTTCGCCTCCTCTAGCTTCTCAAACTCTGTCCCCGGGTGTAAGCAAAGTCTCTTTTCTTCCTTTCTTCTTCTCTCTCCTAGACGACATTATCTATACCACTCTTCAGCTTTCATAGTTTTAACTTTAGAGATTACGACTGTTCAATTTAAATATATTCCAGATCTCTTAAGTCTCTCCTCTATCGCCACCATCAAAATCCTCCAGCCGCCTTCTCGCTTCTGCACTGCAGCCCTTCTGCCTCCCTTTAAATCTTAAATCTTTATTCCAACGTTGTTCCAATAAATCAAAGTTTAGTTCATGAGAGACCAATTATCCTCCACAATAATTCAAACTTATAATGTCTTTAGTGAGGTGGGTTAAGCTTAAGAGTCAAGGATTTCTCGCTAGCTTTCAGTAATGGCTCCCAGAGCACATGTCCTGCCTGCTAGCGTCTATTGTAATCTCCCCACCTTCCGCTCTCCTGTCTCTTCTGATCAGATAAATAGCTCTTTTTAAATTCCTTACCCTAAGGAACTTCAAATGGGTTTAGTTTTCTATCCGGATGAGATGTCAAACCTTTAAGTTCCTCTTCAGCCAAAGTCTTTTAAAAACAGTTCGCGGACGCTGCTTGGATGCCTGAACAACAACAGAAGACCGTAGCTGCTCCGATCTGCGTCGTCCCCTCCGCTGCCGTCTTGTGCGATCTCTCGCTCGGATGGTAGCTGAAGGACGCATTCAGATCTCCAGAGCCCCTTCCCCCCTCATCCAAAAAGTCACCAACCGTCCTCTGCCATCCGATAATGGTCCCCCTCGCTCAGAGCTTTACAGAGGACCTTGTCGCAGCACCATTGCCAAACCAGAAGTCCCTGGATACTTACATTTTATTTGATTCAGACAGTGAAAAAACTTTTAAAAATTGACTATTATTATTATTATTTGAGCTCTAAGGGTCAATATACCAGTGAGCTCTATTACATCGTAAAAGGAGCAAAAAAAGTTTCAAGTATAAAAGAGACATAAACAGGGAAAGGTTGATACATCCAATGAAAACTCCTCTAGAGCTACCTAAGAAGACTATTTCTGAAGGAGCAAGAGAAAGACCAAGTGAAATGGCCGCGGGAACACTAAATGTGGCAGAAGCTCAAATGCAGACACAAGGACAGACAAGAAAACCCTCACTTGATTTGAGTGTGAAAGCAACAGACTCACATTTCAAAATTCTGGAAGAAATTCAAAAATTCAGATCAGAGATGAGAGAAAAAAACACCCAAGAGGGGAGAGGGGGCCTCATGGCTGCCTCTTCAGAGTGACTGGAGGCTTCCTTTTTTAGCCCCCCACCCCATAACCCCCCACCCAGCCTCCCTCCTTCCACCAGACACTCAAACCTCCCTCTCCCAAAGCCATGGCACCCAAAGGGGCAAAAATGTTCCTGCTTTTTCTCTCACTTAAAAAAAGCACATTTTGGGGTTCTCTCCCCTTCTTATCCCCTTTTAACCTCTTTTCCTGCCTTTTCCACCTTCTCTTCCCCACCAAGGAAATTAAAACGACACCAACCCATCTTCTTATTGGAAAAGGGGACAAAGTTTGGGGCTTTTGCCCTTTCCCCATGTTAACACTTCCTCTCTCTCTCTAGGAAGCTAAGCTTGCAGTCTCAGTCTCTCTGTCTCTTCATTCTGCAGATCTTCCGTCTGCATCCCTGGCAGGACCTTGGAAGAGGATCGCAGGCAGAACCACTTTGACCAGAAAAATAAATGCCCACTTGGCCCCCAAGCTTAAGAATCCCAACATAAGAACCTTCTGTTGCTGCTTGGTGCTGTCCAGTTGGCTTCAACGTAGGGTGAACCTATGAATGAGAGACCCCCAAGAGACCCTCTTGTTAACAGGCTCAATCAGGTCTTGCCAGCTCAGCATTTGGGCTCCCATCCACTTACAGTGCGCTCTTCCTCTTTTCCTGCCGCCTCCCCCTTTACTGACCATCATCAGCATCTCTTCCACTGAGTCATCTCATCCCACAATGCGACCAAAGCATGAGAGCCTCAACTTAGTTATTTGGTCTCCTAGGAGACGTTCAGGCTTCTTAATTTTCTTTTTGGTGCCCCATGGAAACTGTAGAAATCTGTGCACCTGGAAAATAACTCCATTAGTACTTTCCGCAGGTATCCATTATAGTGATATTGGGCTGTTGTGAAGGAAACAAAGGAACCAGTGGGCCCCCCAGAATCTTTGCCCACATTCACAAGTGGGGGTGCTCTGCCCAGAGGGTTTATCCCAACAAGGGGAGCTCTGGGTTCCTCCCTCCCCTCTTCCGGTGGCCGCCTTCCAGATTTTGCCTCCGTGGGCTCCTTCCCTTCTCAGCCGGCTTTTGTTTGCCTTCAGAGCATCCTGGACTGATCCATCCCTCCCTCTTCCCAGGACCCTGGCAGAACAGCCCCCTCCCTCTCTCCTGTATTGTGTTCTTACTTTATAAAGTCTCATAAATACAAAGGCTCCTCTCCCTTAAACCGCAGCCCAGCCGTAGATCTGAGTGTCCCTGGAAAACAAAGCACAATGGGAAATTGTTGGAATTGACAAGACTTACAACTCTAGTCATTATGGGGTTAATTGGTCTATTAGTGTTATAGAGGACCTTCACCTGCTACTGTTATTGGAAGCAGGTGTAAAGGCTCTACAAGAGTAGCATTGTTTTAGTGGACACTTACTTCCCGATTTGCTGTTGCTGCAGTTTGTATCTTATCCTGCTTCATTGTGGTATTGCATTATATTTTGACTTGCCAAATTTGCTCATGTTCTCTCTTAACCTTTTGTATATTGAGAATCCATATGCTATGCTTATTCCCTTTTTACTTACAACAAATTTGACAGCAGAGGATGGTTGCCTAAATGGTTATTTTTAGTCCAGTGGTTGCTTAAATGGTTGTTTTGAACAGAAGACAAAAGAAAGTTTTTTGAGGTTTGGAATTTTTCTATTTTTCCTTTTTTGAGGGTTTGTTTGTTTTTTTTGCACAATGAAGCAGATGAATTTTTAATATGTGTTGTATTTGCCTTTTGGCCCTAATTATTGAACTGAGCAATTAATTTTTATGGCAAGGAATTTTTCAGTAATAAAGTAATTCTTACTTAGCAGAATTTTTTGTAACAAAGTTTTAAAATTGAAGTTCATATTAGCAGGAAAGATTATATAAATTTAAAATGTCTGTAACCTCAGCTAATTCACCTACAGTTACTACACCTACTTTCCAACAGGGTGCAAGTACTAACAATACCTTATCTGTAATTCTAAAGTTAAATAGGGATAATTTTCAGATATGGGATGCAAGATTGAGAGTTTCCGTACAAGTACGAGATTGTTTGAATGTAATAGATCAAGAGATGTCTGAAAATCAGTCAGAACAACATGAATATAAAATGAAAGAAGCAAAAGCTTTAATGGTGATATATTCCTGTATGAAAGCCCTTTAATAATTAAGTACAAGACAGCTAAAGAATTATATAGTGCCCTTAAGAAAAAAATATTTCAATAGATCAAATAAGAATACGGTATTTCTGAAACAGAAACTGTATAGTATGAGGATGAAAGAAGGAACTAGCATAGATATGCATTTAGATGAAATGTTAAGGATTGTTTCAGAGCTTCAATCTGCAGGAGCAGAGATATCTGGCTCTGAGTTTCACACCTGCATATTGCTTAGTTTACCACCTTATTTTGCAAATCAAAAAGCCATGCTTGAGTGTCTTGTAGAAGCTGATATGGATTATACAATTGCTTATTTAAGAGACTCTGGACTTAAAGGGACAGTGGACAATATACCTGAGAAAATGTCAGTGTTGAGCACAAGACCTGACTACAAAGAAAGGAAATGTTACATATGTTCAAGAGTGGGGCATATAGCCAAATACTGTAGGTTTAAGGTTGTAGAAAATCAAAAGCCCAGAGGAGCAAATGTTTCCACAGGTGAAACACCTTTTAGTAGACAAAGATACTCTACTGGTCATGGAAATTTTAAATCAAATAGTGAAAGATCAAATGAAAGGTTTAACAACAGTATAAATCCTCATAAGAACAATCAAACATATCAGATATCTGATTATCAAGGGGTAAATGATAAAAGACATTTTTTTCTGGATAGCAGTAGTTTTATTCATATTTGTCTATTTAGAGAAAGCTTTAGTGAACTTGATACAGAAAACAGACCAGAGATATTACAAGCAAGCCAACAAAGATTAAATGTGCTAGGAACTGGAACTGTGCCTTAGTCTTCACTTCTAAAAATGAAGTGGTAAATCTTACATTGACAAATGTTGCCTTTATTCCTGAAGCTTCGAATAATTTGATTAGTACTAAAAGAATTGTAAAGAATGATTATACTGTAGTACTTAAAGGTGACTCAGGAAAAATTATCAATAATAGGACTGGTCTCATACTTAAGGTTGATGGAAAGGATGGGTTTCATTATATTATTGATGTTAATGATGACACTGTAACAAATGTGGAAATACCTGTATGTCAAATAAGACAAGATGTCTGTGATCACAAAGCCTGTTTATACTCATGGCATGTGAAGTTGGGACATAGAAATATGCAAAGCGTTGAAAAACTATTGACAGAATGTGGAATTAATGTCATTAAGTGTGATAAAGCAAAACAAAGATGTGAAATCTGTATAAAAGCAAAGGGAATGGCTCCTAGTTATACAGGACAATCTAGTATACAGGATAAGGATTTTTTGGAGGAAGTTTATTCAGATTTAGTGGGTCCTATGCCATTATCTGTAGGCAAGAATAAGTATTTTCTTACTTTTACAGAATGCAAGAGCAAATATAGTTATATATATACTTAAAAAGTAAGGATGAGACTCTTGAGAAGTTTAAGAGCTATGTAGCTGCAATCAAGAACCGTTTTGGCAAAGCACCTTTAACGTTACGAACTCATGGAGGTGGAGAATATTGTAATATAGATATCAAAAGATTTATGGAACAGGAAGGTATAGAGCATAAAGTGACTATATCTTATTTCCCTCAACAAAATGGATGTTCTGAAAAGTTGAATCAGACATTACAGGAGATGTCCAGATCCATGTTAATGCAAGCTAGACTACCTAAGTCTTTATGGGCTGAAGCAGCAGTTACAGTAACTCATTTACACAATAGAATCCCTAGCAGAGTAACAGGCAAAACACCTTTTGAATTGTGGTTTGGTAGGAAACCAGGTTTAAAGCATATAAAAACCTTTGGTGCTAAAGCATATTGTCACATTCCAAAGGAAAGGAGAGGAAAACTTGATCCTGGAGCTAAAACTGGAATCATTGTTGGATGTCTCCCTGGGAGAAAAGGGTATAGAGGCTTAAATCCTAAAACCTTTGAAGTTAAATGCTGTAATGTTGTATATGTAGATAAGAGAAATGTAATGGAAGAGACAGTTAACTCTATGACGGCAATTGATCTAGAGTATGTAGATACTGTTTCACAAGAATTGGTCAGTTGGTTACCACTGGTCAACCAGTAGTTCCACCTTTAGGAGATGTTACTAAAACAGAAAGGGAAATAGGGACCAGACCATGTGAAACAGAAATAAGAGGAAAATTGTGAAGTAAAAATAGAAGGAACAAATGCTGTAACACGATCAGGTAGAATTAACAAAGGCAAACCTCCAAAAAGATATGGATTTTGTGATAGTTTACAAACAAGAAAGGAACCAACAAGTTGGAAAGAAATGAACAGGTTGCTTACCTGTAACTGTGGTTCTTCGAGTGGTCATCTGTGCCATCATACACTAGGAGTTTTAGCGCCTGCGCGGTAGCGTTCGGAAACTTCTAGAGCTTGTTCGCTTGGCGGGAACCCCTCCCCCACGCCGGTACTGCGCATGCTCCTCCCGCCGAGCAACGGTCTCTCCTCAGTTCTGTCGTCCGCCGTAGAACCTACAGGGACCTGAGAAAGAGGGGAGGAAGGGGCGGGGGTGACCATGGCACAGATGACCACTCGAAGAACCACAGTTACAGGTAAGCAACCTGTTCTTCTTCTTCGTGGTCTCTGTGCCTTCATACACTAGGAGACTGTGTAGCTTACCGGTCGGACGGCGGGTCAGGTCCTACAGCACGGAAGCCAACACCTCACGTCCAAACCGGGCATCTCTGCGCGACCGGCAGTCGAGCCTGTAGGGGCGCACGAAGGTCGATGGTTGGGACCAGGTCGCCACACGGCAGAGTTCATGCAGGTCAACTCCTCGCAGGAGGGCCGCAGAAGTAGCCACAGCTCTGGTGGAGTGGGCTCGAAGCAGGACTGGCGGAGGCTTCCTCGCGAGCTCATACGCCAGTTCAATAGTCCTCACCACCCACTTGGAGAAGCGCTGGGTGGACATTTTTAGGCCCTTCCACGTCGCCCATAGCAAACAAAGAGATGCGGCGTCTGTCGGAAGGAAGCAGTCCTGTCCTTGTAGAAAGCCAATGCCCGACGCACGTCCAGGGAGTGGAGGGACCGCTCCAACGGTGTCGTCGGGTTCGGGAAGAAGGCAGGCAGGATGATGTCCTGGTTGAGATGGAAACTGGACACCACCTTTGGCAGGAACGAGATGTCAGGTCTCAGGACCACCTTGTCCCTGTGGAAGACCGTGAAGGGCTCATCGGAACGAAGAGCTGTGATCTCACCCGCTCGCCCCGCGAGGTCACCGCTACCAGGAAGGCAGTTTTCATTGTCAGGAGCCTGTCATCCAAGGTCGCCATTGACTCGAAGGGCGGCTTCGTCAGCTGCGAGAGCACCAGCGAGAGGGACCACGGCGGTAGCGGCGGCGATACCGGCGGGTAGAGATGATGAAGTCCTTTCAGGAACCGCTTAACGGTATCGTTCCTGAAGAAGGCCGAGGAGCAGATCGTGGCGGTTGGTATGCCACGATCGCGGAGAGATACACCTTCAGGGATGGAAACGCCAGGCCCTGTTGCCGGAGGTGCAGGAGGAAGTGCAGGACGGTCGAGACCCCCCGCGGGCGATACCGGCTCACTCCTCTTTAGCGAAGGTCAGGAAGCGTCGCCACTTGTATTGATAGTTGCGACGGGTGGATTCCTTCCTGGCCGCGACGAGGACGGGACCGAGCACGGGATCGTCTAGTGCGATATCCTCCAGGCATGGAGGGCCAGGCGTGGCAGGTCCGGATGGAGGACTCGGCCGCCGGAGTGGGAGAGCAGGTCCGGTGTCGGTGGCAACCGGAGCAGGTCGTCTCGCGCGGCTTGTAGCAGGGGTGCGAACCAATGTTGCCTCGGCCAGTACGGGGCTACCAGGATCGCGTCGGCTCGGTCGGCGAGGATCTTCGATATCGTCCGGCCGAGCAGCGGGAACGGCGGGAACGCGTAGAGGAGTTCCCCGGTCCACGGAAACTGGAAGCGTCCCCGATGGAGGCACGATCGTGGCCCGCTCTGGAACAGAATCGGCGACACTTCGCGTTTCCCCGGTCGCGAAGAGGTCGATCGATGGTTCGCCCCAGCGGTCCCCAACAGCTGAACGCCTCTCCGGAGAGAGACCATTCGTGATGGGATGAGGTGTCCCTGCTGAGGGCGTCTGCCGTGGTGTTCCCTGCCCGGCCAGGTGAACCGCCACGGGATGCGTGTGCAGGCGAATGCACCATTCCCACAGGTCGAGCGCGATGTCGAGCAGGGTCGTGGAATGAGTCCCACCTTGTCTGTTGATGTAGCAGACGGCGGTGGTGTTGTCCGTCAGAATCAGGACCGTGCGCCCCGCCACGGCATGGCGGAACGCCCGTAGGGCTTTCCAGACGGCGAGCAGCTCCAGCGCGTTGATATGGAGAGCGGTCTCGTCGTCGGTCCATCTGTCGCGGACTCTGGGGAATCGCCGCAGTGGGCACCCCATCCATACAGGGAGGCGTCGGTCGTTACCGTCACCTTCGGTGTCGGCTGTTGGAAAGGCATCCCTGACATGAGATTGCATCGCGACTGCCACCATCGGAGGGATGAGCGGACGTCTCCCGGCAGCTGCAGTCGGAGTGTCTGTTCGTCTCGCAGGGGGTCGAATATGCGGACGAACCAGTGTTGAAGAGGTCTTGCTCTCAGCCTGGCGAGATATGTCACAGCGGTCGTCGCAGCCATGTAGCCCAAGAGCTGCTGGACGCTTCTCGCAGATAACGTCGGGGCCGTACGAGCGTGAGCGGCGGCCCGGATCAAGGTTCGTGCTCGAGACTCTGGTAGGTACGCCCTGGCGGAGGTCGAGTCGAGCGTCGCCCCGATGAAGTCCAAGATCCTCGCCGGCTCGAGGTGGGACTTCTTCGGATTCACTCGTAGACCAAGGCGGGTCAGGAGTGACAACGTCATGTGGACGTCGTGGTAAAGTCTCTGTTTGCAGGACGCCACCAACAGCCAATCGTCGAGGTAGGGGAAGACGGAAGCGCCCTTCGTCCGCAGGTAGGATACCACCGGGGCCATGCACTTGGTGAAGACCCTTGGGGCAGTCGAGAGTCCGAACGGCAGCACCTTGTACTGGTAACAGGTGTCGTCGACTGCGAAGCGGAGGTACCGTCTGTACTGCGGGCGAATGGCGATATGGAAGTATGCGTCTCGGAGATCGATGGAGGCGAACCAGTCCCCTCGATGTAGGAAGGGTAGGATCGACGGTATCGTGACCATCTTGAACCTTTTGGGGCGGATGTAGTAGTTCACCCCTCTGAGGTCTAGGATCGGCCGGAGGGTACCGTCGGCTTTCGGTACCGTGAAGTACCTGGAGAAGAAGCCGGTGGTCTTGGCCTCTTGCGGGAGCCGCTCGATCGCCCCTTTCTGGAGGAGGGATTGGATCTCTTCCAGGAGGGCCGGACTCGACGGCGTGGAGTAGTAAACGCCGCGAGGAGGAATATCGAGAAACTCGATGGCGTAGCCAAGACGGACGATGGAAAGCACCCGAAGAGTCCGTAGTGACATACTGCCACTCCGCTAGGTGTCGAGCGAGAGTCGGTCGGTCTCCGAGCGCTGATGGTAGGCTGAAGAGTGGGTATTGGTGGGTCCTGCCAGGCACGTCAAAACCGAGACTTTGTCTCGGAGGAGGACTTCTTCGACGAAGCCGGGCGCCGCCTAATCGTGCGTCTGGCCGATGAGCCGGAGGACGGTCTCGACTGTCCAGACTGGGCCGACGCTGGAACGACGAGGTGGAAGATCGTCGCCAGGATGGGCGGAAGGTGGAGGCCCTGCGGGCCTGCGTGGCCGGCTGCAGCCCGATCTTTTTTGCGGTCAGTCTCGCCTTGACGAGATTGTCCAAAGCTTCGTCTGTGGACGAATTGAATAGGCCTTCACCGTCGAAGGGGAGATCTTCAATCCTCCTTCTGGTGTCCTCCTGGGATGTCGGCCGGTCGCAGCCAAGCATGGCGGCGGAGGCCGACGGATCCCGCCATGACCCGGGAGGCGATCTCCACTGCGTGCCGGGAGGAGGCCATCTGGTGCCGAGCGATGGAGATAGCCTCATTGAAGATCACGGAGGAGGCTTGGCGGATGTCCTCCGGTACCGCTTCCATCGCCGGTTGCAGGCGATCGAGCACTTTCTTCAGGTATGCCGCGAGGCAAGCCTGAGTGTTGGACAGCCTGATCTGCAAGGAGGCAGCTGAATAGAACCTCCTTGCGTAGGCGTCCAACTTCCTGCCCTCTTTGTCCGGCGGGGTGGTGTGTTGCCTGCCGGAGCCCTTCGTCTGCGCGGACTCGACGACCACAGAGTTCGGTGCAGGGTGATTAAATAGATAACCGGCGTTATCCTTCTGCACCCTGTAGAGGTGTTCTAACCGCTGCGGTATCGGCTGAGCCGAGGCCGGTCTATCCCAGGCGGCCTTCACCAGTCTGGATACCCGGGGCAGGAGAGGCAGCGGGGCCGTGGAAGGTCGCTTCTCCTCGAAAACGGAGAAGGCTGGATCGTCATCCTCCGGCTCCGCATCGGCGATCTTAAGGCCGAGGGTAGTGGCCATGCGGAGCAGCATCGCAGAGAACTGGTGGACGTCCTCTGGAGCAGAATCTGGGATCGGGTCCCCGAATCCCAACGGAGGAGACTCCTGGAGGCCGCCTCAGACACCTCAGACTCTGCACTCGAGTCGTACGACTCCGAGCTCGGTGAGTCCTCTCGCCGCTCGCTTTCCGGCTCCTTCGTAGTCGCCGCAGGTGTTGCCTTCCTAGGCTTCTCCGCAGCCGGGGCGGTGGTAGCAGCAGCGTCCCGCTTGGGATGGCTGACCACTGACTTCACCCTCTTGGTGGTGACCGGGGTAGTCTGGCAGGCTGACGTCGTCGTAGCCCGCTCAGTCACCACCGACTCCGTAGGGCGCGTCGCCGTTGCAGTGACCCTAGGAGGTGGCGATATCGCCCGATACCGTGGTGAAGGCTCCCTCGCCCTATGATATCGAGGGGAGGGAGAGCGGCTGAAGGAGCGGCGGTCCGACGGAGATCGGCTTCGGCGTCGACGGTACCGAGCCTCGTCCCCTCAGGCGAGCGCGATTCGCGCTGTCGACGAGGTGACCGGGACCTCCGGAAGGTCTCCCAGCGACTCGGGCCACGATGGTACCGATCCCGGTACGATGGCGAATGCGACTGATAGGAGGCCGGGCGCTCTCTCCATTCAGATTCCCTCGCGTACCTGGCCACGTAGGACGCCGAGGTGTATCTGGAGGCAGACGAGCGAGGTTGTTCCTCTCTGTCTCCCTCGGAGGCGGCGAGGCCACCGGACGCTCGGAAGAGCGGGACCGGGACCTGAAGGAGGTCGAACGCCGCTCCGGAGAAGCAGAGGGCTCTCTCTGCTGCAGGTCGGCCGACCTGCGACGGCTAAGAGGGCGGTGGCGCTCCTCCACCAGGGTTGGAGGGTCTGCCACAGGCGAGTCCGGGTGCTGTTGGGGAACGTCCTCGATCTCATCCTCCGAGAGGTCGACGGACTCGCCTCGCCCTTTGGAAGGCTGCTGAGTAGGAGGAGGAGTAGGAGGTTGAGCGTCCCCAGCCGGGGAGCGCTTCTTCTCCCTTCTTCTTCTTCTTCTCCTCTCCTTGCCCTTGCCTCCGTCCGGAGCAGGGCGCTTTTTTGCAGGCGTCTCCGTAAGGGGAGCCTCAGCCTTCCTCGCCGTCGAGGATCCTTTCGCTGACTTGGCAGCCGCCGACAGCTTCGGGATCCTCGGTAACGCCGAGATCGGCGTTTTCGCCGGTACCGAGCCCGATACCGACGAGGTGGACGGAACGGCAGCCGCCGATACCGTCGATGGCGTGGTCGTCTTCTTGTCGGCCATCTTGGAAGTGGAGGTCTCGTCCCATCGCCCGCAGAGACTGTTCCCAACAATAAGATTTGAGTCTCGCGGAGCGGTTGCGAAGAGTTTGGGGAGTAAAATCCCTGCAAATTGGGCAAGTCCGGATGTTGTGGGACTCGCCCAAACAGAAGAGACACTCCTTATGGCCGTCGTTGAGGGGAACCTTGCAGCCGCAGGACACGCACTTCTTAAAGAGCGCGGACATAAGACGAAGAAACGCCAAACTCCGAAATCCAAAAAGACGAAAACCGAAGGGGGAGTCCGAAAAGAGAGGTCAAAGACAGTCCGAAAGTCCGTAAAACCGTGAAAAACAGCAAGCCAAGCACGACGTGAGAGGAACAAACTAAAGAACCTTCCGTACGCGGCGGCGGACGAGAAAGAACTGAGGAGAGACCGTTGCTCGGCGGGAGGAGCATGCGCAGTACCGGCGTGGGGGAGGGGTTCCCGCCAAGCGAACAAGCTCTAGAAGTTTCCGAACGCTACCGCGCAGGCGCTAAAGCTCCTAGTGTATGAAGGCACAGAGACCACGAAGAAGAACAGTAAATTACTTCCCTTAGAAAGAGAAAAGCGGATGGAAGTTATGGATGAGGGATATCAATCCTCAAAGCAAGATAAGAAGACAGGATATTGTGGCCCAATCTTCAGCAGAAGCCGAATGTGTATCAGCAGCAAGTGCATGCAGTGAGTTGGAATGGATCTTTCATCTGTTAAAGGACTTTGGCATAAGTGAACCTGTACCAATTGTAATGTTTGAAGATAATCAAGCCTGTATCACAATATGTAAAGAGGAAAATACCAAAGCAAGAAGTAGATCTATTGGATTAAAATGTCAGCTAGTGAAAGACTTGTATCAAAAGGGATTGATTGATGTTGAATATTGCTCCCCCTGAATATATAAAAGACTATTTCTCTTTCCAACTTTTGTCTTCTGAATTCCCTTTTTATGCACAACAGAAATAAGGTCCGTCCCAGCATTCCCTGCCTGCCTGCCTTCCTTCCCCCCTTCAAATACACCAAGGAAGGCTCTCCCCTCTGCCCCACCCTTGCAGGGATCAAGGGAGGGGGGTCCTCAAAGCAAGGCAGCCCTTGGGGAGGGAAAGGGGTCCTTGCCTTGAGTCTCCATCCCCTCCCGCCTGCCTCAAGCCTTCCCCCAAAACTGGAGTGTTCTCCTCCCCATAGCAGCCCGTTTCCTTCTCCTCCCTCCGGCCAAGAACCCTACGAGCTCCCCCCGCCCTCCCTCTTCCCAGGACTGTGGAGGCTGGGGGGTCCTTCTCCCCCCCCAAATCCCAGCATCTCCCTCCCCTCGGAGGCGGAGAGCATCTCTTTTGCCATCTCTTCTTCAGCCTCCCCCCATCTCTGCCATCCGTGGATAGGGGGGCTTCTGCCATCCCATAGTAACCCCCCAGAAAGCCCTCCCTCAACGCCGTCCTTCCCCTCGAGCCCCCTCCGCAATACTCCCTGGGTCCCACGGAGACCCCTCCCACGAGGGGAGAGAAGGAGGAGAAGCCCCGGGCTTTCCCTCCTCTTTTGGGGGAGGGGGCTTACCCTGCGATACTCCTCACCCCCACCCACCGAGGCTGCACCCAAAAGAAGGCATGGAACCAAAGGGGGCTACACCGCCCCTCCTCCCCACCCCCTCCCTCTGGAAGAGCGCCAGAGCCCCCTCCCCCTCCCCCCGCCATAATCCCAGCATTTCCGGCCCCCTTCTTCAGCGCCCCCACCCCAGGTTAAATGACATCCCATAAGCGCCCCCCCGCTCCAGCAGCAACGGTGGTCTTCCCTCCGAGCCCCCCCATCTCTCGGCCCCGCGGAGACCCCCGATAGCGGCGGGGAGGAGGGGGAGCCCCATGGCCTTTTGGCGGCCTCCTGGCTCCCACCCTCGCGGTCCCCCTCCCCCCCCAGGAGCGCATTTGAGGTCCCCGTCACCCCTCACCTCTCCTCCCACTTGGAAGACTCAGAAGGACCGCCTCCGGAAGTGAGCAGAGGGAAGTGCGTGGCTCTGGTCGTCTTTCCCCGCCTGAACCACCCTTCCTGCCTCTCTGGGAAGCTGCGCTCGCTGCTCCCTGGAGGATCGGCGGCTGGAAGGAGGCGGAGGCGGAGGCGGAGGTGGAGGCGGGGCGAGAGGGAGGGACCCCCAAATGTGCCCTGGGGGGGTGGGGAGGAAGGAGGGGAGGAGCCCCGCTTTGGTTCCATTTTCTGAGGGGCCTGGAGGGTCTTCTCTTTGGGGGGGCCGGGGGGGTTCAGTGGGGTGGGTGGAGAGTTACTGGGGGAGGGGCCTCTCAGTGTGAAGCCCCCTCCCCATCAAGGGCCCCAGGGCTCCTCCTCTCCCTTCTTGGTTTTTTTCCCCTTGTTTAAACATTCTCTATTTTATTTCTGAGAAACACAGCTGTCTTCTGCTACAAGACCCCGTACCTTAAGCTATATATTGACCCCTAAATAGCTGCCCAGTAACCGATCCGTGAGATATCGGTCGTATCAATTACGGTTTTAGGAGAGAAAATGAGATGTAAATGAATTGTTAAAACATCCTTATTACTTAAACGGGTCTCCAGTGCTATAAATCCATCTTACCCTATAAATCTCTCTGGACTATGAGTTACTGTCTTGAAGAAAACAAGATCCATTTGAAAATACCAGAATCCTCCACCAATTACTGATAATGAGCGAAATTTTGCTGATGAACTTGGTCTCCCCTCTTGGGGAGGGGTCTCCTTGGCGACTCAGGGGGAGAGCAGCGCGGGGGGGGCTTTGGCTCTGGGGTTGGTTGGCGGGGGCTTTCATGGGGCACCTGCAGGGGAGGGAGGACTATTATGGGATGCCAGGAGGCCAGATCATCCAAAGATGGCAGCGAAGGCCAATGAGCTGGGCGGGCAGAGAGAAAAAGGGAATAAACGGGGGGGCGCTTAGGGAAGGGAGGAGGGGGATGGAGCTGGGTTTAGAGTTCAGGTTAGGCTCTGAGGGGGAGGGGGAGGCCTCAGGCATCGTGATGAGGAGGGGGATGGGGGTGATGAGGTGTCATCTAAATGCAAAACACACCCAGAGGAAACTCTGCCTTGCTCTGGGGCTCCCCCGCCCCCTTCCTCCCCTGGCAGAGCCCCCTCATGAAGAGGGGGGGCGGAGGGGAGACCCTCCCGAGGAAGGGGGTGGGTTGAAACTGACCTCCCCCCCCGTGGCCTTCCAGGAGGAGGGTCCCTCTCCCCCTTTCCTCAGGCACAGGGGTCCAAGGCTGGGCTGCAGTGGAGAGGAGGGGAGGCCTCACCTTTAAAATACCCTCTAAAACAAAAAGGCTGGAGATTTTTAAATAGGATTTTAACCAAAATTAGAAGGAGATGCAAGGAGGTGCTTTGCTTGGGGTTTCAGGGAGGATGGAGAAGACTGGGGGGCTCTGAAAGGAAGGAAGAGCCAGCCGAGAACAGAAGACGCCCAAGAAGGCAAAATGAAGAATCTCACTGGGAGAGAGGAGGGGGAGCTCCACGGGACAAGCAGCCCCACACTTGGGAATGGAGGCAGGGATTCTGGGGAGGCCACAAGGTCCTGATTCCAGCCCACTTTTGTCCCTTCACAAGAGCCCAGTGAGGGAGGAACGTCCCAAAAGCCTTCCTTTCCTGACCCCACTGTGTTTGCTGCCTGGGATCCCTGCTGAGATACCTGCAGGAGACGCAAGTTGAAGGAGGGGGGAAAGGGGAGCTCAGGAAGGAGAGAGAGTGCCCAGGAAGGAGAAGGCAAAGCTAGGAACTCGGGAGTAACCTGAAAAAAGAAAGAAAAGAAAGTATCTCTGGGTAGTAAAATAAGTTGTCAGCACGTTGCAGGAAACTTTTTACCCAAAACGAACAACCTGCGACGTGAAATGAAGCAACCGGGTCGGGGGTTTCCCTCCCGTCCCCTCTCTGAGCTCCGACTGACCTCCGCTGGCCCTGAGGATGCTTTCCTGAGAGATGACCTGCGCTTACGTGTCCTTAATCACCCACCGACATCCTTCTAACAAAGACCCCCCATGTACAGACATGACTTTTTTCCCTTGCCCCTTGATCTCCTCACCCCAACTTGTGTCCTCTGAGCTTTCCAGGCTGAGAAGGGAGCAACAACTAGAACGTTTGGGTTGATGCTGCCAAAACCTCCTGGTGTTCCCACGTAAGGGAGCAAACTCCAGGGGGTCAGTCTTTTCCCCACTACAGACTATAATATTTCATAATTGCTTATTTAATTCCTTAGTTCTTATTTCTCCCTTGTTTCTTATTTCCAACCTAATGTCAGTCAGTCACCAATAAATTTGCTTATCCCTAATATCTAGTTTTCCTGTATCTCTTTCATGTATCGCAACCACAGTTCATGTACAAATATGAATCCCATATATTCAAATATTTCTTTTTGTTCTCAAGTAAAATGCAGACTGGACAGGGCTGCTGTTAGGTGGATTTGTAGTTGGTTGACCCACCGAACCCAAAGTGTGATCACCAAGGGCTGCTTTTCATCCTGGGGAGAAGTGACTAGTAGAGTGCCACTGGGTTCTGTCCTGGGCCCAGAGCTATTCAACATCTTCATCAATGACTTGGATGAAGGAGTAGATTGCATGCTGATCAAATTTGCAGATGACCTCAAATTGGGAGGGGTTGCTACTACGCCAGAGGACAGGATCAAAATTCAAAATGACCTTGACAGATTGGAGAGCTGGGCCAAAGCTAACAAAATGAATTTCAACAGAGAGAAATGTAAGGTCCTGCCCAAATATAGGATGGGGGACACGTGGCTGAACAACAGTGCATGTGAAGGGGATCTAGGAACCTTGGTAGATCACAAGCTGAACATGAGCCAGCAGTGTGGTGCAGCAGCCAAGAAAGCCAATGCGATTCTTGGTTGCATCAATAGGAGTATTGTGTCTAGATCAAGGGAGGTAATGGTGCTACTCTGTTCTGCATTGATTAGACCTCATCTGGAACACTGAGTCCAGTTCTGGGAACCTCAGTTCAAGAAGGACATCGGCAAGCTGGAACATGTCCAGAGGTGGGTGACCAAAAATGGTGAAGGGTCTGGAAGCCATGCCCTATGAGGAGTGGCTTAGGGAGCTGAGGATGTTTAGCCTGCAGAAAAGAAGGTTAAGAGGAGACATGATAGCCATGTTTAAGTATTTGAAGAGATGTCATGTCGAGGCTGGAGTGGGCTGGTTCTCCACTGCACCAGAGACTAGGACAAGGAACAATGGATTCAAGCTGCAGGAAAGGAGATTCCACCTGAACCTCAAGAAGAGCTTCCTGATGGTTGGAGGTTTTCAGCAGAGGCTGGATGTACCAGGATTTCATCCGGTTCCACCAGGGAGTCCTCAAAAGCCTAACAGGGAAAAAGCAGGCGGAGGAACAGGGGTGAAGGTCAAACATCCTCTAAGTGGGGTGCCCTTGAAAAGAAAGAAAACATACAGATACTATTTTGCTACAACAAAAGGTGCCAGGCACTTCCCAAAATCTGACCCACATGTCATTGGTCAGTTCTACAGATCCAAAGTGTCAAAGGAGAAACTTTTCTGGATGAGCTCAACCAGTGAAAAAATAGCCTCAGCGTTGATGAGGCTGTTGCCAGGTGAAACTTCCCTGGGCCAGAGCTGCTGCAGGAGAAGGAAAAGGGGCAGAAAATGAACTCAGCCCATGAGGAAAAAGGTTGCCATAGTGGAAGCAGTGTGGAGTAGTGGTTTGAAACAAAGGAAAACCTCTCCAAATACAACATCTGGACAGGAAAACCCCAGGAGAGGGTCCCATAGTGGAGGCAGCATGGAGTGGTGGCTTGAGACAAGGGAAAACCTTGTGTTCAGGGGAGAGTTTCCCTTGTCTCAGACCATTCCACCATGACCCTGTTGTTTCTCTCTCTCTTAATTTTTACCCAGATGTTGTCAACCCGGCTTCTAGGACTTACGTCATGGATCTCTTCACAGGTGTAAATGCCCCTGACTTATAGTGCTACTCCTCTGCTTTTCCAATTTGATCTATTTCCCCCAAAGAGTTATACCCCTCTACTGCTATGTTTCCACCAGGTTTCATCTACTTACAGATTCCTCCATTATTTAAAAAGAAATCAGTTCTGTTCTTCTCAGGAGCAGCCCTGAAGTTCTTCCTGGCAGGGCTGGTGCTGGATGCTGCCTTGGAAAGCAGTCCTCTGAGCATGCCCCTTCCCCTCCTCCCACAGCTCGCCGGCATGGTGGGCAAGTTGCCTCTGCCAGCCGGGTGAGATGGGCCAGTGCCAAAGTTACCACTTGCCATGACGGGTGCATCCTCGCCTGCCAGCTACCCACCCACAGTGACTGTCGGCTCCACCACTCATGCCACTGGGGGGAGGAGGCAGCTACTGTTGCAATGAATTGGCCTCAGGCAGCCCGCGGGCAGAGGGGCGGCATGCCGTGGACTGTGCTCCATCTTCCCTGGGATCCCCTGGCACTGCCCCGTGTGGCCAGCTAGCCTAGGGCAATGCAGAGTCTTGGCCCCCAGGCTGGTGCCAGCCGCGGGCGAGCCACCAGGAAGGGAAGGAACCGTGGGTGAGGGGAGGAGAGTGGAAGCCTGACCCCGGGAAGCTGGCAAGGGATCCTCCGGAGGTTCCGTGGTTTCCCCCAGGAAAGCCACTCTCTGGCCACCTCTTGCCAACAGAACAATCATGTGCTTGGCGCGTTGGGGCCCTGACCGTGCGGTAACGCGGAGCCAAGACAGGGGCCCAGGGCATTTCTAGGTGGGACCCATGGGCCAGGCCGGACCACGAAGGTCACCCACGGAGGTCCCGTTGGTGAAGCAACAGGGAGGTTGCAGCCAGGCTGGCTGCCCAGCAGGATGGCAAGTGCTCCGCCACTGGCACCTGAGGCCAAAGTTGATGAGTTGCTGGGTTTAGCTGGGTCTGCTTTCAGGCTTGCCAGTTGAGGTGGGTCCCGGGGCCTTTGGCGGGGGGCAGCGCGGCAGCCACTTGTTATTTTCCTCTTGCATCACTACAGTGGTAGCAGGCTGACACAGGTACAGCCATTAAAATCTTCCCAACCCAAGGAAGAACATGCTTTGGCAACTGTCTGGGGCAGGGAAGAAAGAGACCGCAGAAGCAGCTGCCCCCCCTCCACACGGCACTTGGGGTGTCGGGAGGGGGCCCGATCCGGGCGCCTTTTCTCTTTGTCACTTTGTCCAACCTTTGGAAAGAGCGGCTTGGGCGAAGGCTGGATGGGAACTCCCCCGCCCCCCTGTTACCACAGTTCTGTACTGAGTCTGTGCTGAGGGTGTAAAACAGAATGGGCTGTATGTGATGTCACCAACTGCTAAAGGTTCCCTAACAGCTAATGTTATAGCCAATGTCCCCCTACATGACAACTGTAGCCATTACCTTCAACGGGTAATGGGACATGCTAATTACGGTAGGCTGGAGCAATTGGCAAGGGTGTGTCCAGACTCGAAAGTCAAGAAATGTGGGAGATTCCTTGACTTGTTCGGTCTGCAAAAAGGCCAAGGTAAAGTCCTTTCCAGTACCCAAGGCAAGCAAAATCGCCACTCAAAGGCCCTTCCAGGTGATACATGGGGACCTAGCTGGACCATTTCTTGAGAGCGAGGGACGGTCCAAGTATATTTTTGTGTTGGTGGATAGACACACCAGGTATCGGTACGTGTTCCCATTGAGAACAAAGAATGAGGCTTTTGAGTATTTCCGAGATTGGGTTAATATGGTGGAGAGGCAATTTCCCCATAAAGTCTCGCGCCTCATCACAGACCGCGGTGGCGGATTCCACAACACCAAATTTCAGAATTGGCTCAAAAGGAGAGGTATAAGACATGATACCACCAATCCGTATACGCCAGCAGAGAATGGGCTGGCGGAGTGCAGAATTGGAGTGTTGCAACAAATGAAAAATTTCATGTTGCTTGACTCCAAATCGCCTCCTGGATTGTTCAGCCAACCACATCATCAACAGGATGTGGTGTCCCAATGTTAAGCAAATGCCTTATTACATGTTATATGGAAGACCTCCTACTCTGAAATATCTAAGGGTGTTTGGCCAATATGCTAATATCCTTATTCCCAGTAACCAGAGACACAAAGGACAGCCCAAGTGGAGGAGGCTGAGGTTTGTGGGCTACCTTGGGAATAAGTATAAATTTCACCTAAGACATGGCAAACTCAAGGAGTGCAAATTTTGAGACCAACAGTGGCTGGGAGGAGTTGCACTGCTATAAGGAAGTATTCCTACAGCCACTGGAGCTAGCACAAGATGAAAGCCCCAGGAATGGAGGGGCAGGACCATCTGCCACCACTCCACGTACACTTGAGGAGCCACTAGATAGCTCGCCCAGTACCTCCACAACTGAGGAGGAAACTGAGGTTACTTCTCCACCAAGTACTCAGGTAGAAAGTGAGCCTGAAGTGGAGGGGGCGGCAGGAGAATCTAGTGACGAGAGCCTGTCCAGTTTTTCCCCACCAAGGGCTCAGGTAGAGAATGAGCCAAAAGTGGAAGGGACGGCTGAAGCTCCCAGTGATGATGGCCTATACAGATTTGAGACCATCATCCCTAGGAGGAGTAAAAGCGGAGGAACAGCTCCTGAGGGATTCATAATCCAGGAAGTCTCCAGTTTCCCCCCATCAAGGGCTCAGGCAGAAAGGGAGCCAGAAGTGGAGGGGGCGACTAGAGCACCTGGTGATGATGGCCTGACCAGGAGTGAGACCACCATCCCCAGAAAGAGTAAAAGAAGAAAAAGGCTCCTGAGAGATTTGTCATTCAGGAGGTCAGAGCGTGCATGCTAGTTAGCAAGAAGCCAGGAAGCTTTAAGAACATGCGAGGTTGCTCGTGAGCTAAGCAACAGCTCTGAACAAGACCCAGCTTAGGTGCATGGATGCCATGCGAGTCCAAGATAGAACACCAAAAGGCTGTTGAATTGGTAAGAAGAACCCAGGGACCACAAGGCAGTGGTGGGTTGCTAAGGGGTCTGCCAAAGTAAGCCTTTGCTGGATAACAGGGTGAAACACTAGGCCAGTGTACTGGCAAAAGGATTCATGCAGCGGAAGTATGCTGAGCAAGAGAGCACTGCAGAGGTCCAGAAAGCAAAAATGTGTGGTATGAAACACAACAGGGCTTACTGTACTGTTGGTGGTAATGGTAGAGCTACAACGGCACTCACAGTTGCTAAAGGATGGTGGGGGAAAAGTTATAAACCCCAGATAGATTGAGGACTTCCGGTCTTCATGGCATCGAGACAGGCAATGGAGTGACATTCGGGTGTCACCCTTTGCCGTCAGATGCAGCATAGCTGGTAGAAC
Organism: Ctenosaura bakeri; assembly: GCA_948474755.1. NCBI lineage: Eukaryota > Metazoa > Chordata > Lepidosauria > Squamata > Iguanidae > Ctenosaura > Ctenosaura bakeri. Next base: position 277,667 of record CAOLHI010000918.1, on the reverse strand, counting down.
TTAACCAGCCGACTACCCCCCCCCGGTAAAGGGGCTGCTGAGCGGGCTCACTGGGGATCCAAAACTCTCCAGCTATCCCCGAAAATGCAATCAGGGAGAGCAGACGAGAGCTGGGTCGAAGAGTGTCCACAGCTGCATCTGACTGCTGAAATAAATCAGCACGATCGCCGCCGAAGATTTTTTTTTTAAAAAGCGTACTTTTGAGCCAAGAAAAGGGGAGCTAATGCTTATCTTTTGAAGGTGCGTACCTCTACTTTAACAGTTCACCATCTTTTCTAATAAATTTGATCCAAAAATAATGCGCTGTTGTACTAACATGGTGACAGATTCAGCTTGAGCCTGCGAAGCGGACAGTGAAAAGTTTTCTTTTAAGGATTGCATAGAGCTCGCTGAAGAAATTTAGTTTGTTAACAATAAATTAGACATATATTAAATTAATGTACTGATAGCAATATTGACTTTAACTCATCAATAATCTAAGTGGGAAGAGACGGAGTTTTTGTGAGACTAACCAATACCAACCTGTAAAAGAAAGGCAGAGAAGACGGAGAAGACGGACAAAATCGGTATTTAGTATTTCATCAGGGCGCCACCTCTATTTCACTTAAAAACATTTTGCCAGATCATTTGTGGACCTGTGGATTATAAACATCAAATACAAAAATATATAAACATATAAACTGACTCCCGGATTTTTAACCCTCAAGACGGATAAGTGGATTTAGGCTTGAGCTAGCTAATACTAGGCTAGAACTCACTGAAGAGATGTCTCCAGCATTAACTGTGTTCATGTCTGAAAGGAAAGGATGAAAGGAAAGGAAAGTATAACAAGAAACAGTTGGAGGGGAAAAAACTGAGGGAAGAGGAAAAGTAACTTGTGCCTATTGACTAACTGGTGAAGAAGAGGGGGGGAAGTAAATAGCAAGATTGTCTGGCTTAATGTTGAGCTTTAAATAATTCTTTTACTTAGCTTAAAAACTTTATAAGTCTGATGAATTAATAAGCACATTTATAAAAGTTGATATATAAGTTGATAAGTATATTTAATTTTTGTATAGTGTGTAGATAATTGGTACTCTAAGAAAAGTATTAATTATGATATTAATATTACAATACTATTGAATATTTTCTAAGACCGTTTAAGAAGCTACAATATTAACTGGAAATTTGTGCATGTCCATTAATGTACTCTGTTTAACACTACAATAATTCTTACAATTTAAGGGTGATTTTTTGGAAAACAGTTGGTGGGATCTCTTTAAAAAGGAGGGAAAAAAGAGTAAAAGCTCCTGAATTACTTTGAAAGTATAAACAACTTTGATAAGCTGGTGCTGTAATGGGTTCAAGGTCAAACAGATTAAGATAAAGCCTCAAAAATACAGCTGAACAGTAATTTAAAATAAGGAAGGAAGGGGAGATATAGCTGCAGGCTGCCAGCTAGTGCTGTCTCCTTTACAATACATTGGAAAATACAAAATCAGATCGGGAATGGCAACAATGACTACAGTTAAAAGGAAAGCGACTTTACAGGCTGAAGCGAAAATAATGACCCAGACTTCTGCAGGAAGAAGAACATCAGTGGATATACCAGCCACATCAGCCAACCCTATGGTCCCCCAAACAACAAGTCAACCAGACATATCTTTCCTGTTACAGGAATTTAAAAATCTCAGACAAGATATCAAACAGGAAATCAGACAAGAAATTAGGCATGAAATGAAAGAACTCAGAGCAGAAATTAAAATGGACATTAAAAAAGAAATGGACTTTATAAACAAAAAAATAGAGAAAGTAAATAAAGACATCTCAGAAATTAGAAGTGAAGTAACAAGTTTACATACTAAAACAAAACAACTTCAATCAGAATACAAATCAGTTAAAGGGACCCAACAACGTCAAGAAATCATGATAAATACACAAGAATTACGATATTGCGAAAAATGCTTGATCATTAAGAGGAATTCCTGAGTCAATGAAAGAGAGTCTTTATGAGAAGATAAAACCAGTATTAGTGTCTTATATAGAAGGTACTGAAGAAAAATTGGAAGCGGATATTGACAGGATTTTCAGACTGAATTCGAAATTGGCTAAAGAAAAAAATTGACCACGAGATGTAATAGCTTGTTTCACTAAATTAAGGACCAGAGATAAAATTCTTCAGAGAAATTATGACTATAAGTTAATGATAGAAAATAAAGAAATAATTTTTTTTAAAGATGTGCCATATCCAATAATTAAAAAGAGACAAGAATACAAATTTTTCACACAATTTCTACAAAAACATAAGATAAATTTCAGATGAGAAAGAATTGAGGGAATTTCAGTATTTTACAAACAAAGGTGGCATAAAGCAACCACCACAGACAAAGCGAAAGACCTATATGAAAGAATCAGGAAAGTTATGGACAGTACAGAAACAGACCTAATTTCTGAAAAACAACAAAAGCAAGAAGACAGATCACATTCGAGAGATAACCAGGAATCGAAAGAGAGTGAACCTGAGCCAGAAGAGGAAGGACTAGAAGAAGAAGAAGAGAAATTGTACCAAGAAGAGGAAATAGAACAGGAATAGAAGAAGAACCAAAAAAAAAAGGGGGGAGATGGTCATTACAATACAGTCATGAAATATTAAAGGAATTAATTCAAGCTATAAGAGAAGGCAAATATTTCATTTTCTAGAAAAAAAGAAAGCGGACTTAATATGTTTACAAGAGACCAGGATACGAGAAGCTGATATAAAACACTTAAGAAATCCGAAACTTTATAGATCAACATTTCAAAAAAAGAAGCGGGACATGGCAATGTATGTGAATTCTAAATTTCTTTTTCTTTTTTTTTTTTACACAAAAACAAACGAAAAATAAAACACCATGTGTTATTCATAATGGTGAGTTAGAAAACAAACAAACAAACCAAACAAAACAAAAAATTTTTTCTCCTTCTTTTAAACAATGCAAACTGATATTATTGTTTTTCCCTTCCCCTAAAATCATAAACTTGTTCAGCTTGTTCCGTTCATACAACTTATACATTTTTGTTACGTATCTTCAATTCTTATTTTCATTATATTCATTTTTATTATTATACTTTCACTCTTAATTCAATATTTTTCACTCCCATTTAATCTCTTACTATTATTAATTATAAACTTATTACTTAATATCTCTAAAAATAACCTCTCTCTAAAACCAATTACCTTTTAACTTTCCCCCCCCTTTTAAACATTGAACATCACATATCAAATTACATCTATAAATCACAAGTTTAACACACACAGATAATAAACAATATAAAAATAAAAAATAAAAAATAAAAGTAATAATAAAAAAAACCCACCCCCCAGAGCCAACTTTTTATTTAATCCACTTTCCAAAATTGCCATTCTTCTTTTAACAGGGTAGCATTACCATCTCTTTTCAGAACTTTTTCTAAAAATATTTTCCAAATTTCTTCAAAATCATTTGTTTTTGCCAAACCTTTCATAAACCTAGTTCTACATGTTAGTTTATCATTGATTGCAATTTTCCACACTTCCTTATACCATTCTTCTATTTGAAATTTTTCATTTGTCTTCCATTTTTTTGCTATTATTAATCTCGCTGCAGTTAACAAATTTGTTATTAATTCTTTCTTTGCCTGAGTACACTCTAGCTTATTATATATGGACAACAACGCTATATTTGGACATACTGGTATTTCTAATCCTATAATCTCTTTTATCTCTTTAAAAACCTTTTGCCAAAATTCCTTTATCTTGTTGCAATTCCACCACATATGCATATATGTACCAATTTCTTGACATCCTCTCTAACACAATCTTGAATATTTCTCATCTATTTGATTTAATTTCACTGGAGTCAAGTACCATTTCCAAACTATTTTATAATAATTCTCTTTTATTCTTATTGATAATTTTTTTAAATGGCGTTGTTCCCAAATTTTTCTCCATTCTTGTAAATCTATAGTTTGTACTGTCTCTTCCTCCCATATTTTTCTAAGATAATCCTCTTCTTGTTCTTTTGCTAATATTTTATATATTTCACTTATACTACCTTTTAATATTTCATTTTCTTGCATATTTTCTCTTTGAATAATAATTTGTTCAAATTTAGTATATTCTTTAAAATCCTTAACATATCTTTTCATACTCTTTGTCCATTGCTCTAATTGTATATAATTTAACCAAGATATCTTAGTTTCCTGCAATCTCTCTTTCATTCTTTCTTTATTTATCATTATTTTCATCCAATCTTTTAATCTATATATTTTTTGTTTTTTTATTTCTTTCTCTATTATTTCTCTTAAATTTATTGGAAATTTTTCCATCATTACTATCGGAGTTAATATTGATATATTCGGCATCAATTTTCTTTTATTTTTCTTCCATATTTCTATTATATTTTTTATAAAAGGATTTTCTATTTTTTCCATTTCTTTCTTTGAAAAATTCCTAAAAAATATATTTTCTAATTTCATCTCAATATTCTTATCATCTGTCTCTAACCAATCTAAATCACCGTTTCCTGAAACTCCATCTATGATATATCTCAATTGATTTGCATAATAATACCATTTTAAATTTGGAAGTCCGAGGCCACCTTCTTTTTGACTTTTATACCAATATTTCTTATTAATCCTCGCTTTCTTATTTCCATTACAAAAATTATTTAATATCTTTTGCCACTCCTTTAACTCTTCCTCTGATACTTTTATTGGTAACATTCTAAACAAAAAATTAATTTTAGGTAAAATTTTCATTTTTACCACTGCTATTCTACCAAACCACGATAACTTTATATTTTTATAATCCTCTAATTTCCGTTTAATTTCTAATCTTAATTTCTTGAAATTTTTTTCTTGTAGTCCTTGTAAATTTTTTGTAATATCTATTCCTAAATATTTAATTGATTCGAATTCTAAATTTCAATCAGGAGAAATATTTGTGGATGCCCAGGGACATTATATAGGAGTAGAAGTCAATTTTCTAAGTATGAATATTCTTGCAGTTGGAACACACACACCCATAGAAAACAAAGATAAATTCTATACAAAATTAGAAATGGAACTGATGAAATACACTCAAGAAAGAGATCATGAAAATATTCTTCTGTTGGGGGATATGAATGCAGTTTTAAATCCAACGGTAGACAGATCATTACAAAAACCAGGAAAGAAATTACAAGGTAAACTTCCCAAAAGTTTCTTTAATATGATTAGTAATTTTGTTTTATTGGCTGTTTGGAGTCATAAATAATGTGTTCCTCACAAGCTGAGAACAAGCACAGAGAACGCTCTTGCTCAGAATGTTCGGAGTCGGATGTGACTATACCAGGCTCTCAGGCTTCCTCGTTAACCTCCTCAGCCAGCAGCGGGATGCTGTGTGGCAACACATCCTCTCGCTCTGAGGCCAAATCAGTGCCTGGCCCTGACAGGCCTATCCAGAGCATCTCCTCTCAGACTGTCATTGAGTCATCCCTGGTACCTTGTGATACCTGTGAGAAGGCCCAGGCCAGCCTGTGGGGACTGGGTCGCACTGTCATCGGCATCTGCAACAGCCAGAACCTCCCATCATCTCTGAGCCGGTTCCTCAAAATGGCAGAAGAGACCTTCAGGGGCAAACTCCTGACGGCCATGGACATCGGCTTCTGGGCCTCTGAGCAGAGCAAGGACCTCTCCCAGATCAACAAACATCTCCGGGTGCTGACGGAGCTCGTCAGTCCTTTGAAGGACGAACTGGAAACCTCGCAGAGGGAGAAGGAGGAACTGAGGAAACAGTTGGAGAGCTTCGAGGGCGGCCTTCAGAAAGAGAAAGAAGCCCAGGAGCAACTGAGGAAGGAGGCAGAGGTGGTGTTTGAGAAGCAGCACAGGAAGAACCTGCAGCTGGTGGCCAGGCTGGAGAAGGAGAAAGAAGATCTCCAGAACAGTGAGTCACCACCTCTCTTTCTCTGGCTTGGTGAGAGAAGGAATCCACACAAATGGGGGTTCTCCAATCCCTGCCCAGAGACATGCATGAACACAGTGTTCTCTCCTGAGCCCAGTGATATTCAGCTTCATTATCAAAGACTCAGATGATGGAACTGAGGGCATGCTTCTCCTATTTGCAGATGACATCACATTGGGAAGGGTTTGAGCATTGGCCTACAACATTGGAGACCAGAGTTCACTTCCCTGCTCAGCCATGGAAGCCCACCGGGTGACCCTGGGTGCATCAGTCTCAGCCCCAGAAATCCCGTGATAGCTTGCCTTAGGGTCGCCTTAAGTCAGAAATGACTCGAAGGCACACAACAGCAACAAACTAATACCCCAGAGGACAGTTTCAGGATTCAAAATCACCTAAACCAATTAGATCGCTAGGCCAAAACTAACACAATGAATTTCAACAGGGTGAAATGTAAGCTACTTAGGTAGAAAAAAAAATGAAATTCACAAATATAGCATGGGTGACACCTGGCTTGATCATAGTTCCTGTGAAAGGGATCTAGAAATCTTAGTAGACCACAAGCTGAACACGAGTCAGCAGTGTGATGCGGCAACTCAGGATTGGGTGAACCTGTGACAACTCCCAATATTGCTGAACAACAGTTTCCATCCTTCCCCAGCATGGGTGGAGGGTTGATGGAAAATGGAAACTCAGGAGAGCCATGGGCCTGCTGTTTTCCACATCCCATGTTTGCTGCGTGGATGATAGCTGTTTCAGCTGAGCAGTGTGTGTCTCTTGGCTTCTTGCAGAGGCTGTTTCCTTGGAGAAGAATATTTCCATCTTGAAAGAGAAGCTCCAGTCTCAGGAAGCTGCAGTCCAAGAGCTAGGTAAGACTTGTGAGAGCGCCCGTGTCAGTTGCACATTCCAAGCTGCAAAAATGTAGTGACCAGCTTATTAGACGGGCTGTTGTTTTTTGATCGTTCTGCTGGCTAGTGAAGGAGGCCTGGGGCTGGGTGAGGTCCAGTTCTGGGCACCAAAGTTCAGGAAGGATATGGACAAGCTGGAGTGTGTCCAGAGGAGGGAGACCAACATGGTTGAAGGCCTGGAAACCATAAAGCCCTCTGAGGAGTGGCTGAGGGAGGTGGGTAGGTGCAGCCCGGAGAAGAGAAGGTTAAGAGGGGACATGATACCCTTTTGCCTTCCACACAGAGCGGGCCAAAGCAGATCTGCTTGAGAAAGTGAGGGTGAAAACGGTGGACAAGGCCAAAGTGCAGAGCCGGAAGGAGCGTCAGGAAGCCCTCACAAGTCAACTAGAGGCTGCCAAGCAGCAGGTGGGCTGGGCTATGACTGAGCTCAACAAGAAGGCCAAGGTGGAGAGTTATGTGCCGGCACAAAGAGGTGAGGCCCCCTCTTCATTTTCTCCAAAAAAATTCTGTTTTCTCTTTTTGCTGACAACGCCATTTTAAGTGCACTGCCTGTGGATTCAAATCTCCAAGTTAACTTAAAAGAGAGAGAGAAATGAGAAGAGAGAGAGAGAGAGAGAATGAGAATGTGAATGAGAATGGGCCGGGCCGTACATGGCCCTCTGGCTACTTGTGGCCATTTTTGTGACCCTTCATCCCTGCAGGCTCTCTGGTTGTGATTTCTGTGGTGAAAAAGGTAAACTAGAACTTTCCAGGAATGGCTATTCACCTTTAGATAGCTCCCACAAACTCACACTGTTTGACATCAGAAGAGACCCATTTTTCAAAGCAGAACTGGACTTATGGGCATGTGTGTGGGCATTTTGGAGGTCTGCTCTGTCCCTAGAGAGTGACATGGGCAAACTATTGGCTTCCAGATTTGCTGCCCACCCTGTGATTGTAATTTTTGTTGTTATTATTTTATTCATTTATATATCGCCTTTCTCCCAGTCACGGGACTTATAGTGGCTAACAGTGTATTTGAAGCAAATTAGAAACAAAACGAAAACATTAATATGTGGGGGGCTGACTGTACACATACAGAGGAAGATAGGACATTGCCCCAAGGTGCTTACAGTCCAGAAGATAACACAAGGAAGATGATGGAGGAAGGAATGGGAGATGGCCTGCTCCCTGTGACACCAGCAAAACAATCCTCCAAATGCAAAAGAAGAAGCTTTTTTCCCAGAGTTGAGAGCAGAGGAGAGCTGGGTCTGTGAAGACATCCTAGACCAGGTGTGTTTACAGGCTTGTGGGGCTGTGCTTGTTTTTGCTGTTTATTTGCTTGCTATTGTTTGCTTGCTATTGTGCTGGCCGTGGGCTCTGCCTGATCACACAGTCTGACTAACAAGGGGGAGGAGGCAGCTAGTGGGGAGGAGCTTTATTAGGAGCTCCCAACGGCAAGCGCCTTCGGCGCCACACTTGAACTCCTTTATTTCAATCCTCCAAGTTTAACCTTTGACAATCAATAGAGTTAACATAGCTTACATAGCTGAATTTCAGAAAGAAAGCCCAATTATTCTTTCTCAAGCTTCGTCCTGTACTACTCTCTGTAGTTTCAAGGATGGAAGGTGAGGGAGCTGCTGCAGTCACCTGTGGCATGTTCCTTTTCTTGCCACAAGATGTTCTCGGGTACACCTGCACCAAGTGCAAGCTGGTCACCTTCTTGGAGGAGAAGGTTTGCCAGCTGGAAGCATGAATTTCTGATCTCCATATTATTAGGGAAGGGGAAGAGTTTTTGGATAGGGCAGAGAAGACCTACCAGAAATCCCAATGCATGGAGGAGCTGCCAGATCAGGAAGTCACCACACTTTGCCAGGAAACGGAGGCGTGGGCGAATGTCACACGGAGGAGTAAAAGGACCAGGAAGGTAACAGAGACTCTTAACCTACACAATCGCTTCGAACTACTTGGCCTTACGAACAATGAGGAGCACCACACGGAGGGAACAGAATGTCAACAAGAAGGAATCCAACTTCGGCAACAGGAACTAGATCAATGCTCCCAGCCTCAACAGAATGCCCAGGCAGTCCTAGTAGATTACAGTTTCCCGATGGAGTTCCTCTTCTGTCTCTTCCTACTTTCTTTTTCTACTTTCCAATTTCGTCTCTCCGCTATCAACTCTCTTCTTTATATTTTTCTCTATTTCCTTCCTTTTTCCATTGATATCACTACCTTCAATTTATTTGTTCAATTTCAAATCTGAGAAGTCCTTGTATTTATACTTGCAGCTAAACTTGTTGCTTGTTGCTTAAACTTTTTTCCAGTATTGTGGAGTCTATCCCTCGGTCTCCTTACAAATCTCCGTGCTTCCTTTTATTATTTTTCCTTAATATGAAAGTGCCCTTAATGAGAAGGCGCTTCTATTTATGTCCTGAGTTTCTGCAATAAAAAATAGTTGACTTACTTGTTTAGCATCCCTCTATTTGTTAATTTCTCGTGGCGCAGCCACTGTCACTCATGCAATGGTTACACAGAATCCGGAGGCTCTTTGACTCATTGACTTTGTCAGCTCCCCTCTTCTTCATGAATTTTTGGGGACGCTAACATCGGAATTAGTCCATTCAGAGCCCCTCCAAATCCCTTCTCCCAAAGGGATAGATTGTCCCGTTTCTTTCCTTCCAAAACCGGCTTACGATCCTGTGTACCGGTCGTCTGTTTCACAGCTGTGCGAGTAGACGACCAGTCGCTATGCCATCTTAGCTCTCTCCCCAATCCCCCCATTTTAATTTTTTTTATTATTATTTATTTGTATCCCGCCTCTCCATATGGATCAAGGCGGCGAACAACTTACAAATAGCATGTATTTCGAAACATTTCTATACATGCCCCCAACAAGCTGGGTACTCATTTTACCAACCTGCGAAAGGATGGAAGGCTGAGTCATCCTTGGAGCCGGGCAGGATCAAACTCACAACCTTGTGGCTTGCAGTACTGGCATTTAACCACTGCGCCACCAGGGCTCCTTTTAAGAGGTTCTTACCAGCTCTGGGGCATCCCTTCCTGCCACCTTTCGTTAATGTATATATATTTAAGTGCACTTTGCTGAATGAGCACTAGATGTCGCTTTGAGTCTATAGAATAATGTTCCAGTTGTTTATGTATTGTGCTGTGAATACAGCTGTGGATTGTTCTATTATCTATGGCTCAACAATATTCAAGGTCATCTATTCAAAAACAGCACTTTAGCAAGATTAACAGTATGTAATGTACTGAAGCAAAAATTATAACATCGACATTGTTTTCCAGTTTCTCAACTATATAAGCTTTTCTAAATAGCATTTTTCTATCTTATTTCTTTCTTATTTCTATCTTATTTTAATTTAATCCAGGCTTTAGATTATCTTAATTATATGGTTATTTGGGTAAGGAATTATTTACAATATTATTCGATGTGATATCTAAATACGGATTTAAATACACTGCTTCACTTTTCCAAGTCCTCTCCTTTGCTTAACTGCCCAGATATTTGTGCTTATTTATCTGTCTTATAAACTAGATTAGTGCACTTTCACTATATACTTAACTATATCAATGTAAATATATCGTATATATTGTGTAATATATGTAAACTATATCAATGTAAATATATTCTTTAGTGAGTTTTAAATTAAAGTGATTCTTATAACCGTGTATATATTTTGTTTTACAGTATTACTTATTTTACAGTTAACTCTTCACAGCACACTCTTTACTGTCCGTCTTCTCTTTCTCTGCCTGCCATTCCATTTCCCCATCTCGATCTTCCGCCTCTTTGCCGCTCCTCTTTTTGCTTCCAGCCGCCAATGTCCTAAAGTTCTTGTTAAACCTGGAGCTCTAGAGTTCTTATTAAATATATTTTCCAATTACCTATTATCCTTTTACTTCTTAAAAAATTAATTATAGCTCCACACACCGCATAAAATTCCAATATATAAGGTCCAGAAATCCAAAACACATAGTTCAATCACGCAGCTCAATATCTAAAAATCCGCCAGATCAGAGGTCCAGTTGTTCACCTAATCCAGTGGTTCTCAACCTTCCTAATGCCGTGACCCCTTAATATAGTTCCTCATGTTGTGGTGACCCCAACCATAAAATCATTTCGTTATTTTTTATTTATTTATTTATTTATTTAATTATTATTTAGTTAGTTAGTTAGTTATTTCCACCGTCAAATAGATTGGAAACACTGCCCTAAATCACTGCTCTGGATAGACTTCTAATGCCTAAAAACTGGTAACCCTCCCCCCTTCTTCAAGCACAGAAAGCGTCCATCAATGCCAGAATTAAGGCAGTAGTTCTAGTCCTGAATGTTGGGTTTCCACAGTTCAAAAAGCCAGTCACTCCCAAAGGCAATGCCGAAAGAGCCCACATTTTACACGAGGCGCAGGGAGGAAGGAACAGGGAGAGAGGAAAGATGGCGGCGGCATAAGCAGACGCGTTTTGCTTCACTCCCTCCCTTCCTCCCTCCCTTAAAGGGAGTGCGGACGCTGAACATACACAAAGCGAGGAATGCAAGACAGTCAGGGCGAAGAACACAACACGTGCGTGTGGCAAGCGCCAAGGGTCCACACACAACAAAAGCGAGAGGAGAAAGTCATCCTGGCTATTTCTGCACTAGACTGTTATAGCACTATTATTCCACTTTCACCATCCTATGGAATCCTGGGTTTGCAGTTTGAACCCCAGCGCAGGGGTCTCAGAAGCACTGCTCCCATTGGCTGTGAGGCCACCTTCTTTTAAAAGGGGGGCAGGATTGAGGAGTGGCGACCCCTGTGAAATGGTCGTTCGACCCCCAAAGGGGTCCCGACCTCCAGGTTGAGAACCACTGACCTAATCAATTTCTCAGTCCTTCTTTCTACCCAGAAGTCCAGCATGCAGAAAAGTATGCAAGAATTTTTTTTTAAAGTCCAGCCCTTAAAACCTTGTACAGAAGGCTGTTTTAAATATAATGTCACAATACACATATAAGATGAATTTGTCAAATCCGAGTCCGAGTCCAAAGCTGGTTACGAGGAAACCTTCAACTCAAAGTCTTTTACAAAGTATTACAAAGTATCAGGTCTCTGTCACACTATATCACACTATATCAAAGGGTTTTTCCTTCTCTCCGGATACCTCCTGTCTGTAGCGGAGAAATCTACCACATTGCTTTTCTTCTCTGCAGTGCACACAGTTTGCAACGGCAAAATTAATTTCTTCAATCAGGATATTGGCAATATTATTTAGATATGTTCTTTTAATTTGTACTTATTTAGTCCTTAAAAAGGTCTTGGCATTGCTTGTTTGAAGTTACAAAAAAACCCTCCAAGGCACACTGAGCGGTTGTGGAAGTTCTGTGATCCCCCGCCTCTGCCCGCTTGCCTTCCAGTGATTCGACCCCGGGCTTGCGGGCTGGCGATCTTCAGGATCCCTGGCAAACCCCCTCTGGATTCCCTTTACTGGGGGAGTACTCATCCAGGCTCCTCCGAACTAACGTACTTGCGGTCTTATTCAGATTGCAAGACGTAGTTCGGAACTGCTGACACTTTCGGACCTAGAAAAACCGCTTGTGGCGACAACCTAGTGACTGCACTAGTCCTAGGTGGCCAACCACTCCACCATCAAACTGGAAACCTCCAGGTCTCCGTGTTATGAGAGGTCCCGGGAACGTTCACCACGCTACCAGGCGGTGTCACCGCCACCCAGAGTCACCGCGATGGTGTCACGTCCGGTTTTGGAGGCCCTCCCGACACAGACCCCGGCTTCGGCGTTGACCTCCACCCACGCAACATCCGCGGGTGAGCGCGATGGGGCATGAAAAACACAACATCAACATGTGGGCGTGAAGGGGCCCAAAAAACGCATCACCCACAAGTGGGCATGACGGGGCCTTAAAAACACAACAACCTCAAGTGGGCGTGACAGGGCCTGAAAAAACGAAACTGCCTGGGATTGGCACGACGGAGTCTGAAAAATGCAACACCCGTGTGAGTGCGCAACGGGGCCAGAAAACGCAAAACCTGCGGGTTGCAACGACGGGGCCAGGAAAACCCAACACCCATGGTTCAGTGCGACAGCAACTGAATAACACAACACCCGCGGGTGGGCAATAAGGCGCCAAAAAACACAACATCCTTGGGTGGGCGCGACAGAGCTTGAAAAATGAGAATGCCTGGGGTTGGCACGACAGGCCCGTAAAACGCAACATCTGCAGGTGGGGGTGACTGGGAACGAAAAACGCAACTCCCACAGGTGGGCGCAGCGGCTCCCAAAAAAAGCAACAACCGCGGTTGGGCACGACGGGGCCAGAAAAACGCAACACCCATGGTTTGGTGAGACGGCGACCGAAAAATGCAACATCCGCGGGTGGATGCGATATGGCCTGAAAAAGGCAAATCCCGGGGGGGTGCGACTGGGCCCGAAAAATGCAATACCTGCTGCTGGTCGCGATATGGCCCAAAAAAGGGAAACCCTGCTGGTGGGCGAGACTGGGCCCAAAAAGCGCAAAACCCGCTGGTGGTTGTGACGGGTCCAGAAAAAACAAAACTGCCTGGGGTTGGCACGATGGGGGCTGAAAAACGCAACACCCATGTGAGGGCGCGCCGGGGCCTGAAAAAGCAACACCTGCAGGTGGGTGTGATGGAGCCCGAAAAAGGCAACACCTGTGGTTGGGCACGACGGAGCCTGAAAAAATGCATAACCCGCGGGTGGGTGCTAAGGGGCCTGCAAAACGCATAACCCATGGGTGGGCTTAACGAGGCCCCAAAAACGCATCACCCTCGGGCGGGCGATACGGCGCCCGAAAACCACAACAGCCGCAGGTGGTTGCGCCAGGGTCTGAAATATGCAACACCCACTGGTGAGCACGACAGGGCCCGAAAAATGCAAAACCCGCCAGTGAGCGCAACAAGGCCCGAAAACCGCATCACCCGTGGGTGGGCATGCCAGAGCCTGAAAAGGCAACACCCACAGGTGTGCATGATGGGCCCTGAAAAATGCAACACCTGTGAGTGGGCATGATGGGCCCGAAAAACGCATAACCCGCGGGTGGGTGCTACGTGGCTGTAAAACACAACACCCACGGTTCGTTGGCACGGCCCCCGAAAAAAGCATCAGCCATGGGTGGGCCCGATAGGGCCTGAAAAACACAACACGGTTTGATGCGACGGGGCCTGAAAAACGCAAAACCTACTGGTGGGGGCAACGGGGCCCAAAAAACGCAACAGCAGCAGGTGAGCACAATGGTGCCCGAAAAACGCATCACGCGCGGGTCGGTGCGATGGGGCCCAAAAAATGAATCACACACGGTTGGGCGTGATGGGGCCTGAAAAACAAAATACCCGCGGGTTGGCGCGACGAGGCCAGAAAAAGGAACACCCGCGGGTGTGTGCGACAGGGCCCGAAAAACACAACACCTGCCGGTGAGCACAACGGGGCCAAAAAAACGCATAACCCATGGGTGGGTGAGACGGGACCCCAAAAACGCATCACCCACAGGTGGGTGCAATGGCACCCGAAAACCGCGAGAGCCGTGGGTGGTTGCGCCGGGGCCTGAAAAACGCTACACCCGCAGGTGAGCGCAACGGGGCCCGAAAAAGGCATCAACCGCAGGTGGGCTCGACATGGCCCAAAAAAGGCAACACCCGGACATGACGGGCCCCAAAAAACACATCAACTCTGGGTGGGCGCGAAGGGGCCCGAAAACGCAACACCAATGAGTGGAGATGACAGGGCCCGAAAAACATATCCCCTGCTGGTGGGTGCGACGGGGCCTGAAGAAAGCATCACATGTGGGTGGGTGCGACGGAGCCTGAAAAATGCAACACCCCCGGGTGGGCGCGACAGGTCCTGAAAAACGCATCAACCACAGGTAGGCACCACAAGGAATGAAAAAAGCAACACCCACAGGTGGACGCGACGGGGCCTGAAAAACGCAACACCCGTGGGTTGGCCCAACGAAGCCCGAAAAAAGCTACAATCATGGGTGAGCGCGATGAGGCTGAAAAAAGGCAACGCCTGTGGTTGGACGCGATGGGGTCTGAAAAACATGACACCTGTGTGTGGGCACAACGCGGCCCGAAAAACACAACACCCAAGGGTGGGCGTGACGAGAGCCAAAAAACACAAAACCCGCTGGTGGGCGCGACGGGGACTGAAAAATACAACACCCATGGTTGAGCACGATGGGGCCCGAAAAACGCAACACCAGTGGGTTTGCGAGACAGGGCCCGAAATATGCATCAACCGCAGGTAGGCGCAATGGGGCCGTAAAAATGCCACACCCATGGAAGGGTGCGACAGGGCCCGAAAAACGCATCACCCGCTGGTTGACGTGACGGAACCCTAAAAACGCAACAACCGCAGGTGGACAGGATGGGGAACAAAAAACACAACACCTGCGGGTGAGCGCGACGGCACCCAAATAACACATCAGCCACAAGAGGGCGCGACGGGGCCAGTAAAATGCAATATCTGCAGGTGGGTGCGACTGGCACGGAAAAACACAACACCCATGGGTGGGCACAACGGAACACGAATAATGCAACACCCGCGGGTGAGTGCGTTGGGGCCCAAAATATGCATCAAGCACGGGTGGGCGCAATGGGGCCCTGAAAACACCACACCCATGGATGGGCGCGACGGGGCCGGAAAAACGGATCAAGTGCAGGTGGGCGTGGCAGAACCCTAAAAATGCAACAACCGCAGGTGGGCGGGATAGGGCCCGAAAAACACTTGACCTGTGGGTAGGCGCGACGAGGCCTGAAAAATGGAACACCCGCAGGTGGGCCCAACAGAGCACGAAAAAAGCTACAACCACAGGTGAGCACGACAAGGCTGAAAAAGGCAACGCCCGCGGTTGGGTGCTATGGGGTCCGAAAAACGTAACACCTGCAGGTGGGCGCAATGAGACCGTAAAAATGCAATACCCGCGGGTGGGCACGACAGGAGCCAAAAAATGCAAAACCCGCTGGTGGGCGCGATGGAGACCAAAAAAAGCAACACCCACCATTGGTAACGACAGGGCCACAAAACCGCAACACCCACAGTTGAGAGCGACGGGGACTGAAAAACGCAACACCCGTGGGTGAGCGTGACGGGGCCCAAAAAACGCATCAACTCTGGGTGGGTGCAACGGGGCCCAAAAAACCCCCGCGGGTGGGCATGATGGGGCCTTAAAAATGTAACACCCTCGGGTGGGCATGACAGGACCAGAAAAAATGAAACTGCCTGGGGTTGGCGCAACGGGGCCCGAAAAACGCATCCACCACGGGTGGGCGCGATGGGTGCTGAAAAATACAACACCCACGGGTGGGCACTACGGGTCCCAAAAAACGCATCACCTGCAGGTGGGCGCGACGGGTTCCAAAAAACATAACAGCCACAGGTGGGCGTGACAGGACCTGAAAAACGCAACACCCGCGGGTTGGCCCAACGAAGCCCGAAAAAGGCTACAATGGCGGATGAGAGCAACGAAGCTGAAAAAGGCAACGCCCGTGGTTGGGCGCGATGGGGTCTGAAAAAAGCAAAACCCACTGGTGGGTGCGACAGGGTCCGAAAAATGCAACACCCATGGGTGAACGCGACGGGGCCCGAAAAATGCATCAACTCTGGGTGGGCGTGACGGGGCCCGAAAATGCATCCCCCACATGTGGGCTTGACGGGTCCTGAAAAATGCAACAACCGCAGGTGGGCGTGACGGGGCATGAAAAACGCATCAGCCACGAGTGGGCACGACAGGGCCCAAAAAATGCTAAACCCGCTGGTGGGCATGATGGGGACTGAATAAAGCAAACCCCGCATGTGGGCTCAATGGGGCCTGAAAAACGCAACACCAGTGGGTTTGTGCGACAGGGCCCGAAATACACATCAACCGCAGGTGGGCGCAATGGGGCTGTAAAAACGCCACACCCATAGAAGCGTGTGACGGGCCCCAAAAATGCATCACCCACGGGTGGGCACGATGGAGCCCTTAAAACGCAACAACCACAGGTGGGCGGGACAGGGAACGAAAAAAGCAACACCTGCGTATGAGCCCAACGGAGCCCAAATAACACATCTCCCACGAGAGGGCGCGACGGGGCTGGTAAAACGCAACATCTGCAGGTGGGTGTGACTGGGACAGAAAAACGCAAGACCTGCGGCTGGTCGAGACGGGGTCCGAAAACGCAACTCCAGCGGGTGGGCGCTACAGGACCCGAAAAATCCAACACCCCGGGGTGGGTGTGACAGGGCCCAAAAAACCCAACACCCATAGGTGGGAACGAAGGGGCAGGAAAAATGCAACAACCGCGGTTGGATGCGACGGGGTCTGAAAAACACAACAACCGCGAGTGGCCCCGACGGACCCCGAAAAAAGCTATAATCACGAGTGAGCACGACAAGGCTGGAAAAAGGCAACGCCCATGGTTGGATGCGATGGGTTCTGAAAAATGAAACACCTGCGGGTGGGCGCAACGGGGCCTGAAAAACGCAACACCCATGTGAGGGCACAACAGAGCTTGAAAAATGCAACACCCTCCTATTGGCGCGACAGGGCCCAGAAAACGCAACACCCGCTGTTGGGAGCAACAGGGCCGGCAAACCACAACACCCACAGTTGACAGTGATGGGGCCCAAAAAACCGCAACACCCACGGGTGGAAACGACCAAGCCCGAAAAACGCAACACCCATGGGAACGGCGGGGCCTGAAAAGCGCATGACATGCGGGTGGGTGGGACGGGGCAGAAAAAATTGTGACCCACGGGTGGGCACAACGGGGCTCGAAAAACACATAACCCATGGGTCGGAGAGACGGGGCCTGAAAAACGTGTGACCCACTGGTGGGCGGGACGGGGACCGAAAAAGGCATGACCCGCGGGTGGGCGTGACGGGGCCCGAAAAACACATGACTCACGGGTAGGTGCGACGGGGCCCAAAAAACATGTTACCCGCGGGTGTGTGCGATGAGGCCCAAAAACCACGTCTCCCGTGGGCAGGTGCGACAGGGCCCGAAAAGTGCGTGACCCGCAAGTGGGCGCAATGGCACCCAAAAAACTCATGAACCACAGCTGGGCGCAACAGGGCCTGGAAAATATGTGACCAGAAGGTGGGCGAGACGAGGCCTGAAAAATGAGTGACCGCTGGCGGGCGTGATGGGGCCTGAAATACACCTGACCCATGAGTGGGCGTGATGGCGCTCGAAAAACACATGACCAACGGGTGGGCACGACAGGGCCTGAAAAAAGCGTGACCCACGGGTGGCTCAATGGGGCCCGGAAAACACATGACCCGTGGGTCAGAGCGACGGGGCCCGAAAAACGCATGATCCAAGGTTGGGCGGGACGGGACCCAAAAAACGCGTGACCTGCGGGTGGGTGGGACGGGGCCCGAAAAACATGTGACTTGAGGGTCGGCATGACGGGGCCTGAAAAAAGCGTTACCCGCAGGTGTGCACAACGAGGCCCGAAAACAACGTCTCTTTCTGGTTGGCGCGACAGGGCCCAAAAAGTGTGTGACCCGCACGTGGGTGCGACGGGGCCTGAAAAACGCATGACCAGCAGGTGGACGCGAAGAGGCCCGAAAAACGCATGACCCGTGGGTGGGCGCGACAGCGCCCGAAAAACGCTTGGCCTACAGGAGGACGCGACAGGGCCCAAAAAGTGTGTGACCCACAGGTGGGCGCAACAGGGTCAGAAAAAAGGGTGACCTGCAGGTGGGCACAACGGGGCCGAAAAATGCATGACCCGGGGGTTGGTGGGACGGGCCCCAAAATACGCGTGACCTGCAGGTGGGTGCGACGGTGCCTGAAAAACGCGTGACCCACAGATGGGCGCGACGAGGACCAAAAAACACATGAGCTGCAGATGGGCACGACGGGGATTGAAAAACGCGTGTGACGAGTTTTTCGTACCTCGTCGCGCCCACCTGTGGGTGTCGCGTTTTCGGGCCACATCGTGCCCACCCGCAGGTGACGCATTTTTCGGGCCCCGTTGCACGCACCCACAGGTGATGCATTTTTCTGGCTCTGCCACACACACCCGTGGATGACACGTTTTTCGGGGCCCGACACGCCCACCCGTGTTTGATGCATTTTTCAGGCCCTGTCGCGCCCACCCACGGGTGACAGGTTT
Organism: Ctenosaura bakeri; assembly: GCA_948474755.1. NCBI lineage: Eukaryota > Metazoa > Chordata > Lepidosauria > Squamata > Iguanidae > Ctenosaura > Ctenosaura bakeri. The sequence goes on along the minus strand of CAOLHI010000918.1, from coordinate 258,710 downwards.
TTTGGGCCCTGTCGCACGCACCTGTGGGGTGACATGTTTTTCAGGCCCCGTCGCGCCCACGTGACGGTGTCACGTTTTTCGGGCAATGTCGTGCCCACCCGTGGGTGACATGTTTTTTGGAACCCCGTCATGCCCAACCGTTTGTGACGCATTTTTCGATCCCTGTCATGCCCACCCACGGGTGACGCATTTTTCTGGCCCCATTGCGCCCACCCGCACGTGACGTGTTTTTCGGACCGCATTGCGAAAAGAGTAATTTTTTATTTAGGATGCTACCAATAAGAAGATCAGAAATAGAATTGAAAAAAAATGGTAATCAGTAGTCAAAAAGTTTTGTAATAGGAAGAAGAAAGTGAGGATCAATAAGAAATTTTGGTAGAAACCCGAGAAAGGAGGTTGGTTTGCCCCGCCCCCAATTAAAAAGGTTATTTTCTTAGAAAGAAATAGTTTTATTAAAAGGTTCGTTGCATAAAAAACAGAATGGATATACCCCATTATCGGATATATCACACCCTCCCCCGCTTCCACATTATTTTACTCCAGTTGAGTCTTCTTTCTTTCCATTTTCCAAAAAAAAGGAATAACAGTTACATTTTACAGAAGAGAAAACAATTGTATCGTCTCTTTCTTTGCTTTCATATGCACTTAAATTTTTATCCATTCCAAAACTTTTTTCCATTCCCTTTCAAAGTTCAGAATAGGTTTATTTTTCAATGAAAAACTAACTTTTCTGTATCTACAATATCCAGTACTTTGAATTTCCACTCTTCTAAATCAATACCTTTCTTTTCTTTCCAATGTTGTGCGTATTTCAACCTCGCAGCTGTTATCAAATATGACAATATCTTCTAAAGACTTCTAATCTCCCTTTCTTGTCCTAACATATTTAATAGATCAAATTCTGGTTTCATTTCAAAGGTCATTTTACAGATTCTTTGAATTTCATCACGTATCTCCTTCCAGAACTTTCTTGCCCTTCTACAAGTCCACCGCAGATGAAAAAATTACCCAATCTTTTCATCACACTTCCAACCTTTCTCGTTTTTAGTTATTTTAGGCAGCCTTTCTGGGGTCATATACCCCAAATTTAAAGGTTTTTTTTAATGCAAATCAAGTGAGAGACGGAGGGTTGGGCAAAGGGGATATTAGAATGAGTAGAGGCAGAAACAAGAGAAATTGAGAGGAGATTAAGGAAGATATTTGTTTGAAACTATGGTAAGAGTTTTTGAAGAATATATTAGAAATTTGGAAGCAAAAATAAGAAAAAAAATGAATGCTGGCTATTTCACCATAAACCCCAGTAGGGATGAAGGAAAACTTTCCAAAGAATTTGAGAGATGAATTACAGAAGGAATGAAAGAAGCATCATCATCATCATCATTGTTTATTGATTAGTCAACTGATCATATCAACAATAAAAACATAATACATAATACAAAAATACAGATACAGATACAGAAATTATGTACACAAATGGACTCAATTCATATAAAATTAACTTAAATAATTAAAACATATAAACTTAGACTTAATAAATAGTGAATTTGATATAAGAAGTAAAATGCATGGTAAACAAGAAAAATAAAATAGCAAGTATAAAAATTCAGTCATAGCATTTAAATAAGCTCATCGCCATGACAGTGGACCCCATTTTGTGTGATAAAAAGATCTCTCAGGTAGGCAGCTTTTATAATAAATTTTGCAATCTGGCGGACTGAGTGTGGATTCTCTCTGAAAAGAAAATAGGTCAATTTAACAGTTGGATCCCAATTGGTCATTCTAACCAAAAGTGGTTATAAGTATCGGGATCTCACCTTGTATACAGCAATCAAACAGGATACACGCAATATCCTCTATGGCTGATGCGCCACAGATGCATGTTCTTTCGTGGTATGGAATTTTTTTGAAACCGTCCTATTCTTACCATAGAATTAAGTTGTTCAAATCTAGCTCTGGTGAAGGCTATTCTCTGTCTTTGTGTTAGGTTCAACCTAAGATACTTTTCTAGACCAAAAATAGTTTTATTTTTGGCTAACCAATTTAGAGACTTAGAACCGGCCAGCAGAGCTATATCTGTTTGGGCACTGATGTCCAAAATTCTTTGTTTTAATATTTCCTGTGCTGAGTGTCCACAAGATAATAAATAAGACAGGGAAAAGCCAAGCTGGTGCATTAGTTGGAACAGCTGGCATATCCAAGAATTTGAATGCTGGAGATCTAACTGTTCGTCTAAGCAAAGTTTAGGGAGTCTTCCTGGGTCCATTTGGAGGATCCTTAGCCAGTAGTTAAAAGCTTTTATCAAAACCTGGCACTGAATAGAATGTGCCCCTAATTCTGCTCTCAATGCTTGAGCCAGAGTGTTCTTATCTATTCCTAGTATCCTCCTTAAGAAGCAGCTCTGTGCCTGCTCCAAAAGTGGTATTTTCATTTGACCCCACAATTCTGCCCCGTAGGACAGAATAGGCATGATTTTAGCCTTATAAACTTTTAGAATAGGGGATATACTGGAGGGGTGGTTATAGTTTATCAATTTATAGAGTATATTAGAGTTGACCATAGCTCTCTGTTTATTTCTTCTAAGATGATTTGTCCATTTCCCTGTGTTTGAAAAGGACAACCGTAGATATAAATAGGAGATGACTTGTTCAATCGGGACTCCTTCCAGGAACCAATTATATTTTTTGGACCTTTTCCCAAATACCACCACCTTAGATTTATCTTTGTTAATGGCTAAGTCATTGTGGGAACAGTAATTAGCTAGGTTCTGTAAAAGCCGTCTCAAACCAACCTGCGAACGGGCGATCAGAACCATGTCATCGGCATAGAGGAGGACATTGAGGAATGCGTTGCCTGTCTTGGGTGTACGGGCCGTTGTAAAATACATCCCTGTCTAACTCCTCTGTGCACATTAACTTTCTTAGTCAGTGCACCATTGGCTCCAATAGGCACTTTAAGACAAGTATCTGTATGGAGGGCCTTGAGCAGATAAAGGAGTCTTGGCTCCATATTCAAATCTGCCAATTTGTTCTAAAGAATATCCCTGTTAATTGTATCAAACGCTGCTCTGAGATCTATGAACGCTGTGAAGAGTTGTTTTCCTTCAGACATATATTTTGTTATAAGGTGGTGTAAAATAAAACAATTATCCACAGTGGATCTTCCTGATCTAAAACCTGCTTGTTCTTCCACTAACAAGTTTTTATCAGCAATCCAATCCTCAATTTTGCCTAACAGATGTTTTGTATACATTTCGGGCACAATGTCGATAAGGCTTATAGGTCTGCAGTTTTTAGGGTCTCCTTTGTCACCTTTTTTGTCTATGGGCACAATGATGGAAAGTTTCCATCCAGATGGAAAATGGCCTGTATTGTCAATAAAGGTGAACAGACCAGCCAGGATAGGCGCCCACCAATCCACATATGTCTTAAACATTTCTGGAGGAAGTAAATCTTCACCTGGAGCTTTATTTGATTTCAGGGACTGTATAATATTTGTAGTTTCAGCCACTGTAACTGGAGACCACTGGGGGAACTCTGCAGAGGTTTTAGCAAATAAACTGTCTTATGTCACCACTGATATCGCAAACATGGGAGAGCCCATAAGGCAATCTAGTCAGGTCTTATCTGATGTACAACACTCTGTAACTTTATTACTCTTGGGTTGGGAACTAAATATGGAAAGAAGTGATTTGATCCTGGCACGAGAAATGCATTTTGATAACAAGAACATTTCCACTGCCTTGGTGTGTATTCAAACGCACACCACAAATATGATGACCATTAGAGAATTGATTCGGAATACCTACGATGGGCACATTCCAAAAGGAATTAGAGAAATGATTCAGCCTAAACTTAGGAAAATGGAGGTACAACTTGAAGCCTGGTGGACTCTAGTGAATTCCACCTACATTCCCCGATGGAACCAATTACAATTGTTTATGGTGACTGTCACTGCAAGGACCATTCTCCCCATACATCCCATTGTGCCCCTTGGCATTCAAACTGTCTCTGGGGAAATACTATTTTCCAAAGTTCGGAATCATTGGGCAGCTGTACTGGGTCCACGATGAAAGACTGTCAATTTGGAAGGCTGCAAGCATCGGGAAAATTTAGGCTTCATTTGTTCTGATGAGAACTTAATGTCCCATCATCAGTGTCTGATGCCCCTTAAGGGCCACGAAGGCAGCTGTGCCTATGAAATTACCCATGATATGAATTTGGCCGTGTACACTGGAAAGGGTTGTGTCTGTATTAGGACCGCGTGTCATGTAATTATTATAAATGGATACACTCTACAACCCATGATCCCCACCTTGAACCGATGCTTCTGTAACGTCACCACTGTAAGCAGCTGTGATATAGACTATGCCATCCCCATCTAGACCATGCAAGAAATGGCTGCAATCCCCTCTCTGTACAGTTCCGTCTCCCCTGTGTTCTTTGGGCTCAACCTATGCATTTTACATCAACTTCTAACTCACCCAGACTTAAAGGAACAGTTGATGAATATAAAGGCTGCAGGCAACAAGGCAGCTCTTTTGGTTTCTCATAACGGTGAAACAATTGCCAACATTTCAAAGGAAATTTTAAGTGCTGGGCACCATTCCTGGTGGGAGTCTCTCCTAGGGTGGTCCCCAAAGGCAACAGGGTTCTTCAACCTTATGTTGCACCCCATTGTGGTAATTCTGGTTTTTCAAATTACTTCAGTGCTCAGCCTCACTGGCCTCGTGTATTGGATTCACCACCAGCTAGCTAAATTCAAAGCCCTCAGGGAATCGGTTAGAGCTACCCCAGCTCAGTCGTTCCTTTAGGCTGTAGGAATGGTTCTTCCCTATTGGTAGTGCTTGGTTAATTTTCTTTTATTTTTTCTTTTCTATCTTTTACTTGTATTTAGGGAAGGGGATTTGGGGAATAGGAGGAACCAAGGTACTAGATTTCCAAAGCACCTCTGAAGTAGATCGGGCCATCAGAGTCAGCCCTACTACCCTGAGTGAGGAATGGCTTATTCTATGGAGTCTGGATCCCTGAGCTCGGGGACGCCGCATGCAATGACGCCATAGGGGGGAGGGGCGATTATGCCCTACCTCTCAGGAGAACTAGGTCCGACTCTGAAGAGCCAGTCTAGCGCCCAGATATGCCCAAAACCCCAAGAGACCATCAATCCCATCCTGTCCGAAAGCCCTGACAGTTAGGGTGAGATCTGTCAAACCTGCCAAAACGTTCCGCACTAGTGTTAACTTCGAGTGCGTGAGCCTGTATACCTCTTCCATGGCCTCTCTGGGAGATAAGACCCCCCAAATGTGTTAATCAGAGTACTAGTGCCTTCTGGGAACATTTGCATATGTCCCAAGGTATCTGCATAAACGTAGCTGTCTCTGGCTGACAAGCTGTCAATAAGTGTCAGCACCCCCTCTGTCAAGGAGCGAGCACAGTCCAGGCTTGCCCTGCAATGGATTACTTCTGTCTTTTTACTATGTAAGGGGGCTGCCGCTCACCAGAGCAAGGAGCTGAAGATCAGAGTCTAACCTGGTTCAATCTGAGCCAGTGGTCACCACGGCCATCGCATCCTCTTGATAGTGCCCAAAGTGGATATCTGCGTGCCCATCCAAGGATTGGGCACCTGGCCCCAGTTGGTTCACCGTACCCCCTGAGATTTGCAGGTCCAGTTCAGCTTAGAGGCGAGGCCTGACTGGAAGAGCAGCCTCCCAAGCTACGGCTGACCCACCAACGCCTCAAGGTGACGAGGGTCAGTTTCAGCCACGGCACCACCTCCCGGGTTAGACTCGTAGCCCTAACACTTGTTACCCTTTGCAATTCATCCCCAGAACCCCAGTTCAACAAAGCAACCTCACCTCTCAATCTTCCTAATTCCCATGACAGGACCTGTCAATCTTTGATTGGTCACTAATTCGCGTGACCACCATTAACGAAAATGTTTAGTCACTCCCCTTAAAATAGGTTGGAGGCGACAGAGGAGACCGGATTCGAGAACAGAGCAGCCGAAGAACGAGCAGCCATCGAGGGGTGCATTCAACAGACCCGCTGTCGCCAAAGCTGTCAACATCAGGGCGGTCAACATCAAGCACCCCACTGTCAAAGAAGAGGCGCGGCGAGCTTCTCCGGCCGCCCATGCTAGTTCCAGACTGCAAAACCACAGCTCTCTTTGCACTGATGGACTCACTTTAAGTACACTTTTCTTGCCTCTAGAAGACGTTTTTGGACTCGGGGGTGTGTGAAGGGAACTCTTTGCTTGAACTGCACCCCCGGACTTATGAACTGCAACTTTTAACTCTCGCCATGAATGGATGACTCCGCTGGTTTTCTTCCTTGCTGTGCCTTGTACATTATGTTTATGGGAACTGTTTATTTTAAATTATAGTCAATGGATACTTGGATTTGCATTATTTACTTGCTTATTGATAACTTGTTGCCACTTCTCCATTGGTGGGAAGACTCTTTTATTGTTTACTTTCTACATGTATGCATTGTGTGGGTGTGCATAGCTACATTAGAATTGTAACTCTAGGTTTGACACTCTATTCTTTTCCCCTGAAATCCTCTCTTTTTCCCTATGGTGGAATACTGCAGCTTTGCCTTACTATTCCTATTCGGCTCTAAAACTAATTTTTGCTTTTAATTGAAAAATGTTCGATATTGTCCCAAATCGCCCATTTCCGGGGGCGGGGATTCTTACTGTGATGGATTAGCCTGAATCCGGGGTCTACAATTTAATATAAATTGGCTATTAAAAATATACCCCTTCCACATAGGTCAATAACAAGGCATGAGTAGTCTACTCAGAAGTGCCAGCAACCTTAAATCACAAATTCACCGTACGCATAGGTCTATCCCAAGGCATGAGTAGTCTACTCGGAGGTGCAAGCCACCTTCAATCACAAATTCCCCTTAGACATAGGTCAGTCACAAGGCATGAGTAGTCTAATCAGAGGTGCAAGCCACTTACAATGAGGTCGATCCCAAACCATAAGTAGTCTACTCAGAGGTGCAAGCCACTTACAATAAGGTCAATCCCAAGGCATGAGTAGTCTACTCAGAGGTGAAAGCCACTTACAATGAGGTCAATCCCAAACCGTAAGTAGTCTATTCAGATGTGCAAGCGCTTAGAATGAGGTCAATCCTAAGGTATGAGTAGTCTACTCAGAGGAGCAAGCCACTTACAATGAAGTCAATACCAAGACATCAGTAGTCTACACAGAAGTGCAAGCCACCTTCAACCACAATTTCCCCTTACGCATAGGTCAATCCAAAGGCAAGAATAGTCTCCTCAGAGGTGCAAGCCACTTACAATGAGTTCAATCCCAAGGCATGAGTAGTCTACTCAGATGTGTAAGCCAATTAAAATTAGGTCCATCCCAAGGCATGAGTAGTATACTCAGAAGTGCAATCATGTACAATGGGGTCAATCCCAAGGCATAAGTACTCTGTTCAGAGGTGCAAGCCACTTTCAATCACAAATTCCCTTTACACATAGGCCAATCCCAAGTCATGAGTAAACTACTCAGAAGTGCAAGCCACCTTCAACCACAAATGCCATTTACACATAGGTCTATCCCAAGGCATGAGTAGTCTACTCAGGGGTGCAAGCCACTTACAATGAGCTCAACTGCAAGGCATGAGAAGTCTATTGAGAGGTGGAAGCCACCTTTAATCACAAATTCACCATGCACGTAGGTCAATCCCGTCATGTGTAGTCTACTAAGAGGTGCAAGCCACTTACAGTGAGGTCAATCCCAGGGCATGAGTAGTATACTCAGAGGTGCAAGTCATTGACAATGAGGTCAATCCCAAGGCAGAAGTAGACTACTCAGAGGAACAAGCCACACTGGGACATAACATCCCCTTACACATAGGTCAATCCCAGGGCATGAGTATTCTACTCAGAGGTGGAAGCCAATTACAATGAGGTCAGTCTCAAGGCATGAGTAGTCTACTAAGAGGTGCAAGCCGAACACATGAGTAGTCTACTCACAGCTGCAAGCCACATTGGTACACAACATTCCCTTACACATAGGTCAGTCCCAAGGCATGACAAGTCTACTCAAAGGTTTAAAAATATAATGTGATCCCAAGCCAGTACTCCATATTTATTTATTTATTTGGGAAATAAGGTCAGTAACTCAGCTCCCTCAGCTGCTTCTCAGAGGGCTTGATGGTTCCCAGGTCTTCTACCATTTTGGTCACCCTCCTCTGGACATATCTTTTCTGACCTGTGCCCAGAACTAGACACAGAACTAGACTATTCCAGGTGAGATCTGACCAAAGCAGAATAGAATGGTATCACTACTTCCTTTGACTTAGACACCAGACTCTGACTGATGCAGAATCACATTAGCTTTTTTAGCTGCCACATCACACTGCTGATTCTTGTTCAGCTTGTGGCCTCCTAAATCTTTTTTATTTGCTCTGGGGTCAAGCCAGGTCTCACCCATGTTATATCTGTGCATTTCATTTTTTTTCCTTGCCCAAATGTAGTTCCTGACACTTCTTCCTCGGGTTTTAATCCAATACCCCTGCAGAAAAGGAGGTTGTAGTAAGGCTATATTACAATACTAGGAAGAATGCCTGAAGTTCTGCTTGGCACTTTGTTATTATGTGCTTTCACATTGTTTCTGACTTATGGCAAACCTAAAGTGAACCTATTATGGGATTTTCTGGGGCTGAGAGTATATGATGCACCCAAGGCCATCATCCAGTGGGTTTCTGTCATGTGCACAAAACTGAGTTTAGTAATTTTGTCACATCCATATTCACTTTGGTGCTGCTGGGATGTTACAATATATGGACATGAGGAGTGACGGGTGCATTGAGTGCTGAGAGTACATCTTTGCAACTGACTGAAAATGTTTTGTTGCACTCCTGCAATGTAGCTACAGATTCATGAAATTACAAAATTCAGACCATGATATATCAAACATATCAAACTATTAAGTTCTAGAAAAGAGTCAGCAGACTATAGAAGAAATGAAAGAAACAAAGCCATCTCTTTTAATAATAAAATTCTGCAGAAAAGAACCCATTTTGGTCCCTTCCTCTCCCAGGTATTTTTAATAACAAAAATGAAGAGGTTTAAATAAAGGTTTCTGCACATCCACTGCTTTTCTGTCTACATTGATGGTCTCTTCTTTGAACTCTCAACTTCATCTGCTTCTTTCTCCTTTTCCAAATTCTCCTGAATCAGGGCACGGAGATTTTCATGGTCCAAGGGGGCATCCACTGTTTTGGGGAGAAATCAATTTGAACTCAGTTAAAAAAACAACAGTAGCATTTTTTCTTTTAAATTGCAGTTTTAATTGGCACCAGATTTATTTCATTTCAGTTATATGTGTCATGGCCTGGATAACTTGGCTCCAGAAACTTCAATTCAGACGTGTTTATTTGTAGCAAAACAAGCAAAGCAGCAACCTTCCTTAGAAGTTGCTGAGACTAAAGGCATGCATGGTGGTTATATGTTTTATACCTTTTAATACAATTTTAGGCACACATAGCAGTAATAAGTGAAAAAAATCAAAACTCACTTCACCTCACCAGTTTAGACATTTTCCCAGACCCTCCGTTGTTTACATATCTTTCATCCTTAAAGCAGGAGCAAGTTCCTGTTTTCTTCTCTTGAGTATTGCCGGTTCTCATAATACCTTTCATGAGCATAGTATCTCAACTACAACTACAACTACAACCTCAGAGAAGGCTGCAGAAGAAGAACTACAACAGAGAATCAGAGAAGAACTACAACAGGAATCAATGGAAACAAATTTCTTTCTGGAAGAATTAAGGAAATTCAAGATGGAGATGATGATAGAGCTGAAAGAAATAAAAGAAATAAACACACAAATTTAAAAATGAACTGGACCATTTTGGACAAAAGTTAGAAAAGGTGGCAGAAGAATTAAAGAGCATGAATGAGAAGATAAATGATTTGCAAACACACATTACCAAGCTGGAAAAACATACTTCAAAACTAGAAAAAGTAGTGGGACAAAAAGAAGTTAAAAACACATCCACAGAAATCAAAATCAGAGAGAAATGCTTGAAATTATGGGGCTTAGAAGAAAGGCAAGAGGAGGATCTCTATTCTCACCTGATTCCCCCCCTTGCACAATTTATTGGTTGGCCTCTTGAGCAAACAGACTCAGAATTGATAAGATGTTTAGATTAAGCATTAAAACATTGCAAAAAAAATGGAAAAAAATAAATGTTCCTAGAGACATCGTGATTTATTTTGTGAGAGAATATGTGAAAGATTTAATACTGCAACAAAGTTATTTGGATAAATTAATAGTGAATGACAACAAAATCAAAACATTCAACAATATATCCAACAATTAATCTTAAAGAAAAGACTACTCCTTTATAATTTAAATCCTTGAAAAGGAAAAAAAATCAACTATAGATGGTGTAGATTTGAAGGCATTTCTTTTGTATTTACCAAAAAGGTATACACTGGATACAACTTTGAAAGCCTGTGAGTTTCTGTGTCATTACGGTGAAGAATTAAATAAACCAGCAAAGAAAGAAGAAATCTCTTATTTGAGAAAACCTAGAGATGAGGGAATTGAACAAAGAAAGAACAGGTTGCTTACCTGTAACTGTGGTTCTTTGAGTGGTCTTCTGTGAAGTCATACAATGGAATATTTCGCGCCTGTACGATACAGCATTGGAACCTTCTGGAAGCCTAAGATTAGGTATTTTGGCAGTTGGCCTATCCCCCACATCCCTACGGTGTATAAGGCCCCTCCCCAAATAATGGTCAGTTCCTTCGCCGCTATGGTAGCAGCTACAGAAACCAACCAAACATAGAACATAATGTGGGGGAGGATGGGTGGGTTTGTGTGACTTCACAGAAGACTACTCAGAGAACCACAGTTACAGGTAAGCAACCTCTTCTTCTTCTTTGTGGTCTCTGTGAATCACACGATGGGGAGATTAGCAAGCTGTCAATGAGGGAGGAGGGAATGTTATGCTGCAAATATCCAAAAAATATGAATATACATGACAATTAATAGAATTATTATCACTATACCCATTATTACTATTGTTTTGATATTATCTTATATTCTCTTTTTTCCCCAGAGAAATACTGAATTCTGTTTTTCATATTTCAAACAATAAACATTTATTAATGGAACATTCATGTTGTGTTTTTTTAAACAGTTTTTCCCCTTTAATTTTTTTCCATTACACAACAGAAGAAAACAAGAGAGCTCTCTCAAAGGCTACATCACTTCTTTCTCTTGTATCTATTCTGTAGTGTGAAATAAATGTTAGTGGTTGCAACCATGTAGTCACCCTACATATTTCCTCTAACTATACACCATGCATGAAAGCAACTGAAGCTGACACAGACCTAATGGAGTTCACTGTTATATTTTCTGGTAATTTTTTCTTAGCAACTTCATAAGACCATTTTATTGCAGACACCATCCATTTAGAAATAATTTGGGATGATACAGGTTCACCCAGTTTCTGACCAGAATAACAAACAAATAGCTGCTTGGTTTTCCTTACAGTAGCAGTACGTTGGACATAGAAAGTCAGAGCCCTTCTCACATCAAGGCAATGTAAGGTTTTTTTCCATGTCAGTTTCTGGATTCTGCAGGTAAGCTGGCAGAATAATGTCCTGATTCAAATGGAAAAGTGATTCCATCTTTGATAGGAAGGTAATATCTGGTCTTAGTACCAGTTTCCCCTTATGGAATCGCAAAGAATCCACTCTTACAGCTGCCAGCTCACTTGCTCTTCTAGCAGAAGTTATAGCTACTAGAAAAACTGCTTTCCAAGATAACCTCATATCACACATAGCCATTGGTTCAAATGGTTTACATGTGAGTTGCAACAACGCAAAACTCAAATCCCACACTGGTACCACAGACTGAACTTGAGGGTATACATGTTTGTAACCTCTTAAAAATCTTTTAACTGTTGAGTCCAAGAAACAAGAAGGCTTTCCCTTTCTCTGTAGATAGCATGAAATTGCTGGTAGATAACATTTGACAGAAGACAATGACAGTTCCTCGGTACCGAGATGTGCCAAGAAAGAAAGTACATCAGCAGTTAACTGTAAAACTTGTCCCATTTGCAGGCATATGATTTCACAGTAGATGGTTTATGAGCTGCTCTTAATATGTGGTTAACTTCCTCTGGGTAAGCAGAATCTACAGTATTTTTTCTCTACATCCAGGTGAAACACAATACTGTTGTGTATAACCAACAAGTTCGGTATCAACAGTAATCTCTGGTGCTGATGTTTCGACATTCCTAGGAGTGGCAAAAACCACGGCTGTCTTGGCCACCATGGTGTTATCAGTATGACCCTTGCATCGTCCTGTCTTATCTTTGATATTACTTTTGTTATAATAGGAAATGGAGGGAATGCATATAGAAGCGGTCCTGTCCAACTGTATAGAAAAGCATCTCCCAGACTCCCTTTGTCTGTTTTTTGTCCAGAGCAGTACATTTTGCATTTCTTGCTGTCCTTGGATGCAAACAAGTCTATTGATGGTACTGTCCACCGACTGAACAAATTGTCCGCCACAAAGTTGTCCAGTTTCCACTTGTGGCAGGACATTGGAGGGCATCCGCCAGAAGGTTGTCTGTTCTTGGCAGATGAATTGCCAATGGGGTTATCCCTCTGGAGAGGCACCAGTTCCCAAACTTGATTGTTAGTTTCAGAAGTGCATCAGAATGACTCCTTCCTTGCTTGTTGATATAATACATCACTGTTGTATTGTCTGTTTTCATCGCACTGTGAGGACCTTCAGATGTGACTGAAAGGCTCTGAATGTCTTGATGACAGCTAGGAACTCCAGAATATTTATATGTTGCTTTTTCTCTGACAACGTCCAATGTCCTTTCATTGTTAAACTTCCCATGTGCGTTCCCCAGCTGTCCATGGAAGCATCTGTTGTCACCGATAGAACAGGTGGGTCTGGTAGAAAAGGCATGCCCTTTAGAACATTTTCTTCTTTCACCCACCAAGTTAGGGGTTGACATATAATTTTTGGAACTGTCAGAAACTTTTTCTGATGATGCAGAAGCAGATTGAAGTTCCTTATGAACCAATGTTGTAGAGGTCTCATTCTTAGCCTTGCATTTGGAGTCAACACAGTGGTTGATGCCATTAGTCCTAGAGCCACCTGTTTAGTTCTGGCTCTTACTCTTCAAGTTTTTACTAATTCCCATAAAATATTCCATATTCTTTGCCATCTGTTGTCTGGCAAAAAGACCATTTCTTTGTCTGAGTCTAGTATGGCTCCAATAAATTTTATTTTCGTTTGTGGTATCAAATGTGATTTCTTGTAGTTTATCATCAGTCCTAATGAATTTAGTAGATTTATTGTAGCCTTGAGATGTTTTAATGCTTTTTCTTGGGATGAAGCAACTATCAACCAGTCGTCTATGTATGGAAATAGACGATACCTTTCTGATGCAGATATGCCATCACCACTGACATGCATTTTGTGAATACTCTTGGTGCCGAACTTATCCTGAAAGGGAGGACTCTGAAGTGATAAGCTTGTTTTCCCAGTACCAAGGCTAGATACCTTCTCTGTTCGTTTCTTATCGATATATGGAAATATACACCTTTTAAGTCTAATGTTACAAACCAGTCCCCTTTTTTCAGAAGCAGCATAATCGATGCTAGTGTTACCATCCAAAACCGTTTTGTTTTTATATAATGGTTGACACCTCTCAGTTCTAGAATGGGTCGAAGCCCACCGTCTTTCTTCGGTACCAGGAAGTATTTGGAGGAAAAACTCCTTCTTACCTGAGCGTATGATATCTTTTCTATTGCTCCCTTCTACAACAATGTTGTTATTTCTTCTTCCAACTCAAACAGACGAAGGTGTGATACAGACTCACTCTACTGGAGGTAGACGGCAAAATTCTATCATATAGCCCAGTCTCACTACATCCAGCACCCATGAGTCTATTGTCCTTGAAGACCAAATGTGGATGAAGTGTTTCAGTCTGTCTCCAAAGGGCTTTCCTTCTTTCCCATAACTTCCAATAGTTTAGTCAATACCAGTGTCGACATCGATGTCGACAGAGGTGTTGCTACCTTGTGCTGCTTCGATGTCAGTACCGCAGTTGCAATTGGTATTGATCTCGGTACCGATGGTGGAGATTTGCACAGAATAGTTTAGGTCTTCAGCAGTGGTAACAGTAGATTGATGGTAACAGTGTACGGCAGAGATATTGTCCACTTGGTTGTCAAACTCATCATTTCTGTTGATCTTGCTGTCTCTTTTTGTATTATGGTTGCTTAAACTTAAAAGTTGGAAATTTCCTGGATGACTGTTGCTGTGCTGTTGCTTGTCGCTGTTGCTGACTGGGAGTTGGGCTTCTTGTTCTTCTACTGTATGGTTGGAAACGACGGTATCGGTACCTTGAAGAATATGACGGTACCGGAAATCCATATTTTTTAGCAGTAGTACGCATCTTCTGCATGTGTTCCAATTTATTGTCTGTGCTTCCATTGAACAAATCTGCAGAGTCAAAGGGAAGATCTTCAATCATGCTCTTTGCTTGTTGAAACAATCCAGATGATCTTAGCCATGCATGACATCTTAAGGCCACTGCTCCAGCAATTGCTTTCCCACTGCAATCTGCAATGTGTTTTGATGTCATGATTTGCTGTGAGGATAAACGGTACGCCTCACCATACAAAGAAGTAGCAGTCTTTCTTTCCTCCTTCAGAAGCATATCTATAAACCTTTTTATTCTTCTCCACAGAAATTGTTGGTAGGCACCCATACATACTGCATAGTTTGATATCTTGAATAACAAAGCAGCATTCAAATATGATTTCTTCCCTAAATTATCCAACTTTCTGCCTTCTCTATCAAGTTGGTGACACATGTAGCTTCTGAGACTGTCTGGATTGAGTTGCATCAAGAATTATTGAATTTGGCTTTGAATGGTGTGTTAGCCATTTTTGATCATTCTTAATCAGATGGTACAGTGCTTCCACCTTCTTAGAAGTGGAAGGAATAGAAGAAGGTGTATCCCATGATTTCTTGACTGTTTTCAACAAGTAAGGCAGTGGTGCAATGATGGATGGCACTGGTGCTCTCTCCTGTAACTCTTGAAATATAGAATCCTAAAGATCTTCTGTCTATTTCAGCCCAGAGGTTCAATGATCTAGACATTCTCAGAACTAAATCTGAGAAGGATCAAACATAATCAGCTAGCAATATGCATTCTGCTGTCGATACAAAATTAGTCTTTGAATGCTCAGCTGCATATGATGCATGAGATTCATTCGATTCAGACACAGAGGGAGATCTTGCAGTTTGGTATCTAGGAGATCGATACCGAGGGCTTCTCACTCCTTCAGGAAAGAGCGCACTGCGATCGGAATGTTGGTGAAATTCCTGGAGTCAATCGAAATTTCATCTTCAATATAGCACTGATAACAGCATGGAGGTGTTTCTCTTACATATTGATATCGACACGGAGATCTTGTGTGTGAATGTGAGTGCCTACTCACAGATCTTGGAGGCGAGGGTGGTGTTCTTCATCAACGTAGTGGTGAACTGTAGCTCTCGCCGATTTCACGTTGCACTGATCTTAGTTGTCTGACATCAGGAGATCTTTGTTCTTGGTAACATGTGACCGATCCTACAGAGAGGATTGGTGACAAATCCATAATTTCTCCCTCAGAGGCAATACAACCTCTTCGATCTCACTTAGATGGTACCGTGTCCTTATACACATCCTTTTTTATGTGTCTCCTCTTCAGTCTTCTCAACAGAGGTGTTTGGTACCATTGGAGATGGAAATCGAACTGCAGCAGGGAGACTTGGCTGCTCAATCCTTTTTGGTCTTTTTGTTGGCTCTTCATGAAAAGAGTCCTTCAACATTCTTTTCTTTTCCTTGTCTTTCTCACCCTGTCTTCTTTGACAGTGAGGTGGAAGATTGCTTTTTCACATCAGTCTTTTTCTTTGTTGACACTGATGGTTGCACCGATGTTCCCGGTCTCGAGATGACTCCTGTGCAGTGTCGAACTGTGGAGGACGTAGATGATGTCTGTGCAATTTTTGTTGACTGAGCAGACTTTTGTGAAGTTGTAGGTTTGAAGCCAACAGAACTTGTTCCCACAAAAGTACTTTTAAGCGAGCCACTCTATTCCTTCTCATTTGTGAGGTAAATAACTGGCAATGGTCACAATTTGCCACGTTATGGCCCAAAGAAGACACTCAAAATGACCGTCGTTATCTGGGATCTTTCCTCCACAAGATAGGCAATGTTTAAATTATGTGGTTGCCATACAAAACTCAAATTTGAACCGTTATCCATACTCTCTGTCCAATAAACAGTCCACCTTGTCTGTCCAACCACCAAAATGCCAAGAGAAAAATACAAATCCAATAACAAACCAAGTTCAAAAACCCATTAATCTACCCATTAGGCTTAGACAGGCTCCTTGCTTGCTGCGACCATGGGGGAAGTAAAGGAACTGACCATTATTCAGGGAGGGGCCTTATATACCATAGGGATGTGAGGGAATGGGCCAACTGCCAAAATGCCTGATCTTAGGCTTCCAGAAGGTTCCGAATGCTATATCACACAGACGCAACATACCCCATTGTGTGATTCACAGAGACCACAAAGAAGAAACAAAGATAAAGAACAAAGATAAAGCAGGTATAGATCTTCTAAAAGAACCCCAAACAGAAGAACAAGAGACCGACCCAGACCAAGAACAAGAAGAGCACTATTAACTGATTTAGAATCAGAAGGTACAAGACACTTACAGGAAGATCAACAATTAATCTAAGACAAGATAATAATGAATACAAAAATTTTATCTTGGAACATTCAAGGACTGAACTCCTCAATTAAAAGGAAAAGAATATTTAACATTCTTGAAAAACAAAAGTTAGATATTATTTGTCTTCAAGAAAACACATGTAAGAGCAAATGACTTAAAATGTTTGGAAAATCCCAAATTGGGAGAGGTTTTCTCTTCTGTATCGGACAAGAAGAAAAAGGAGTGTACTGTTAGTAAAAAAAAAAAATTTAAACTAAACAAATACTTGATGATTCAACAGAATTGAATTAGATATATCTGAAATAAAACTTCTTCTGGTGGGGGGTCTACAGTCTTTTGGAAAACAAGCCTGACTTATACGAGAAGATTCTACATAAAATTCTAGGAGTGGAATATCAAGATATTCTTTTCATGAGGGACTGGAATGGAGTGATAAATCCAATTTTGGACAGAACAATGGATAACAGAACAAATATGAACCAAAGAAAGCTACCCAATACCTTTTTTGAGCTTTTAGAAACTTTTACTTTGATGGACTTTTACTTTGATGATCTCATTTAAATGGGAATGAAAAAAAAGAATATACATATTTTTCAGACAGACACAAGAGTTGGTCAAGGATTGATATGTTCATTGCATCTAAATCTTTTATGGAAAAGAATTAAAAAGATGATAATGCCAAGAACAGTATCTGACTATGGTCCAATTTTATTGCTGCTACAAGAAGGAAATTCAGATTACCAATGGACACTAAAAGACTCATTGCTGAAAGATGAAAATGTAATTGAAAAAGCCAAGTTTGAGTTAAAACAGTTCTTTGAAAACAATTGGAAAAAAGAGACTTCAAATAATGTAGTATGGGATGCAGAAAAAGCTGTGATGTGCAGCTTTTTTATACAACAAGAAGCCTATTTAAAGAGAAAAAGAAAAGAGTACAGAGTCTACATGAGGCATTAGAGAAGAAAGAAATGGAGCTTTAAAATGATCCCAAAAATTCGAAAATCAGACTGGAATTAAAAGCTTTACGAAAACAAGTATTAATTAAAGATACTACAGAAATTGAGAAGAAACTGAGATGTGCAAAACAGAGATATTTTGAACAATCAAATAAAACTGAAAATGATTGGTATATAAATTAAAGAAAGAAAAAGAAAAAAGATTAATCTTGGAAATCAGAAAGGGAAAAACAATACACAGGGAACAAAATACAATAAAAGGAATATCTGAGCACTATTTTAAGAAATTATTTAAAGAAGAGGACTTAACAACAGAGAGAATGGAAGAAATCAACAGATACCTTGACCAATCAAAAATAGCACCAATTGATGAGAATTAAATAAAGTGAATTAAATAAACCAGTCTCGAAGATGGAAATTCTAACAGCTATTAAGAACCTAAAATCTAGGAAAGCACCTGTCCTGAGGGATTTACAGCTCAATTTTATAAAAACAGCTCAATATTATAAAACCTTTCAGATCAACTAATCAATCCTCTATAAGAAATTATGAATGGTAAGTGTGCCAAAGACTGAGCCTCCTCTTGGGGCGAGCCTACAGAAACCTTAATTCCAAAACAATCAAAAGATCCTTTGGATGTGAAAAATTACAGACCAATCTCCTTAATACAGATTATAAATTATTCACTGCAGGTTTGCCAGAGAGATTAAAGAAAATTTTAAAGCAGTGGATACACGAAGATCGATCAGGCTTCCTTCTGAAATGACATTTAAAGGATAATATCTGCATAATCCTGAACTCAATTGAATACTTCCATAAGCATAATGAGAAAAAACTGGCAATGATATTTGTCTATGCAGAGAAAGCGTTAGACAATGTAAATTGGACTTTTATAAATGAAGTTCTAAAAAGAATGGATTTGGGTATTACTTTCTTAAATTGGATATCATCAATTTACAACAATCAAACAGCACATTTATTAATAAATGGACAAAAATTAGAAAAACTGCTTATACAAAAAGATATGAGACAAAGGCTGTCCATTGTCCTCAGTGCTCTTTTTAACTGTAATAGAAATCTTAAACAACCAGATAAGAAAGGACCCACAAATAGAAGGTGTTTGAATTAAAAAGCACATGTTCAAAAGTAGAGTCTTTATGGACAATCTAGTGATTTTACTAGAGAATCCTATTACTTCTATTAAATGACAAATCAAACCTTAGAAGAATTCAGAAAATTAGCTGGCTTTAAAGTTAATAGTGAAAAGACAACTATGATTACAAAAAATCTGACAAAAATGGAAAAACTTGAATTAGAATACCAATCCCACTTCAAAATTACAAATAAATCCCAAATATTTGAGAATTAATATAACCAAAAATAATGCAGACTTATTCAACAACAATTATAAGAGGATCTGGTGTGAAATTAAAGAGGATTTACAAAAGTGGACTAAATTTGAACTTTCTTTATTGGGAAGAATAGTAACAATAAAAATGAATACCTAAATGAATTCAGAAAAATGCCCGTTTTATTTCAATGACTTCTGATTATTATGAATGATACTCCTTTTAAACAGTGAAAAAAAGACCTGGCCAAATTTATCTGGAAGGGCAAAAAAACAAGAGTTAAATGGAAAACACTCACAGATGTAAAAGAAAGAGGAGGAGTAGGCCTTTCAGATTTGAGATTGTACCACCATGCTGTTACTGCAGCCCAGGCCTACCCAGAGATAGCATTCGATATCGTTTTGATATCAAACCATTTGGCTTTCCTCTGCCACCCCACTCCATGTGTTTGCGAGGCCTCCAGGCAAGCATGTAAACAGGTGCGGACGATAATTGCTGGACATTCCATTCCCCACCTGAGCAGGACAGACAGAGCCAGTTCGTCGCTTCAGGGACCTCTCTGGCAAACACCTTGTTGCTTATGCGTGATACTAACAAAGGTTCCCCTGCCCCGAGCAGGTAGCCTCACAAAGCTGCACTAAGCGCTCCGCATTTGCATACTGGCTACACTATTGTTAATTTGGCTCTAAGCCAATCATGCTAAGCTCTGACCTTTCCAAAGCTTTGTCCCGCTCTTAAATTGCATTGTTCTCACCGAGTAAGGTATGGCCTGCAGTCACAATTCACCTTATAAAAAACCCCAATTCCGAGACCTTCCTCAGACCTCCAGACTTCCATCCCGCCTTGCTGCCGCTTTGTTTGGCGAGCTCCCCTCAGCAAACCGTGCTTCTTGACTGCACCCCAACATCGCTCTCAAACTATAGGACTACAAGGCAGGTGTCGTATCATCCATTTTCCTCCAAAAATCCCTATTTCCAATTCTTTAGTTAGCTGTGTGACTGTGTTGTCTTTAATATTTGTCTGTACTTAATAAAACATCATTTTTGCTATTTTAAACCATCTGACTGCTTGACTGACCTGACCCCGTAGACGCTGGGTTGCAAGATCCTGGTAAGTTACCCTGCCTCTCGCTAGCCTTAGTGAATGCTCCAGCTAATTTTCCCCAAGTTGTTGTGTTGTTGTTGTTGTTTGGTTATTTGGGTGTCCCTCCTGGGACCCCCAGAGATCAGGGTAACAATGCATCAGGTCTGAGCTGGACTCTTGACTAGATTAGACTGGATAACACACGCTTAGTTGAATTAGAAGGAGCAGAACTTGTATTTGGGTGGCATGCCTACTGTTGTTATGATAAAGTGAACAAAGAATTTCACAAACATTTTATAAGGAAGTCCTCATTGAAAATATGGAAATACTACAAGAGGAAATTATATCTGGACCTCCATACATGAAGCATTTTACAGAAGAGAAAAACCAAAATTTCAAAATTGGATTACTTACAAAGATTTACTGAAAATACAATGAAACAATATTACATTTAAGACTGAAGAGGAATTAATACAACAAGGGCTTACTTTCCTTTGGTTCCTTCTAAGGCAATTGAGGGGGAAAATTAGAATGGACTTAAAAATGGAAGGCATAGAAAACAGAGAAAGAATTTGATAAATTTTTAAAATTGACCATAAAATTGGAAGAATTTATAGTTTGTTATTATCCATTGATCAGGAATAAGAGTTTGCAAAAGATGACATGATAAGACCAATAAACTTTGTTGGAAATGTAATCAAAGAGGCACTTTTTTTCCACCTATGGTGGAGTTGCCAACAAGCAAAAAAATTCTGGAAACTAATTTATGAAAATATTACTAAAATTCTTAATATTCACATTCCACTAAAACCAGAATTTTTTATTAAACATCCTGGATGAAGTTAAATTGCAAGATCAGAGACAACAGAAAATTATACTTTATATGATCACAGTTGCTAGGATGATCTATGCTCAATATTGGAAAGAAAAGTCTACACCATCTTTAGATGATTGGCTATTGAAGTTGTATGATATGGCAGAACTTGATAAATTGACAACTTTACTTTCAGGTTCAAGTTCGAAACAATTCAAAGATGATTGGGAGCTAGTAAGTCTCCTCTGGAAATCTAAATGGGGACAGACTCCAACAATTGGAATTATGATTTGAATCAATGACTGTAGCTATAGAGATTTAGCTATAAAATATTATAGAAATATCTATATGGTGAATATGTATATAGGTAAATAATTATATTGATAAATGTATATAATTTTATAATATAAGCTAATAGTTAAAATGACGGAACCATTGGATATAGTTTAGCAACTACAATGTAAAAATCCAAAGAGGAAACCATGACCTCACACACTGGTAACTGGCATTAAACAAAAAATATACAAAAAATATATACATGATATAAATATCCTTCTTCCAGGTACTATAGATTGCCACTATAGTGGTAGAGTTCTAACAGTAATTAATACTATTTCTTTGGATAAATGTTGGCATAGACAAATAAAATATCAACTTAACTTCCTTAGTTTGTTCATTAGGACAAGGGGAAAAGAAAATACATATACAGTCAACTATATGAGGGCAGAGAAAATTAACAATTTAGATACAATATATATACACATATATTTGTTATTCTTAAATAGATCTAATTTTGATGTAGTGATTTACTACATGTCTTATGAGATAGATTATTCTCAACCTTTTTTTGCATATAATCTTATTTTAAAAAAAACACCTTTCCAATACTTTTGGTTTTCCCTCTCTGATTCCCTTGGCCAGATACATTGAAGCAGCAAACAATATGGCAATTAACAATTTGTTGCCCTGGAATACCTTAATAAGCTTCAACTGGATACATGGTTGCAATCAACAATTGGCAAGTGATACTTTGCAGCACCCTAGCAGATTCTAGCAATGCCTAACCTAGCTGATCTACTCTAATGTCCATCCAGCAGATCTTCATGATAGGATCCACAGATCACATTATGCCACATTTCTTCTTATGTGAGACCCAAGATAGTTCACAAGATAGGATGAAATCCCAAATCTGAAGCTCACAACAGAAATGAGAATCAAGTTTTGTGGCTCACAACACAGATACAATGACATTTTGCGGTAAAAAACTGAAGACTGAGCCCAAGTTTTGTAGCTCACAATAGAAAAGAAAACCAAATTTTACAGCACACAACTGGAATTTCAACAGAAATTATGGCACAGAAGACCAATTTTTCCATTTGCAACATAGATTAAAAAACAAGTTTTGCAGTTTTTGCAACATGGATTGAAAGCAAATTTTGCCATTTACAATCAGGATTAGAACCAAATCTTATGGCTTACAGCATGGAATAAAATCGAAATTTGAAATGCGCAAAAGAAGATTATAATCAATTTTTTGGGCCCACAGCAGAAATTAAAACCACATTTTGCAGGGCACAATTTAAGAGTGATCCCATATTTTCTTATTTTTAATAGTACTTTTATTATACATTTTAAGTAGAATAAAACTACGCATCACACAGTGAAGAATGACTACAAAATGAAGAAAATGAACAGGCTGCTTACCTGTAACTGTGGTTCATCGAGTGGTCATCTGTGAGGACACAATGGGAATCTTCGCGCATGCGCAGTAGCTTTTCGGAAAGTTCCAGAGTTGAGCAGCTTGGTGGGAATCCCTCCCCCATCTGGTACTGAGCATGCTCAGTCCCGCCAAGCTAACAGTCTCTCCTCAGTTTCGAAGGCCACCAAAGCAAGACCTGAAAGAGGGGAAGCTGGGCGGGTGTATGTGAGGGCACAGATGACCATTCGAAGAACCACAGTTACAGGTAAGCAACCTGTTCTTCTTCTTCATGGTCTCTGTGCCTCACACACTGGGAGACTTGAGTAGCTTACCGTTGCACAGTGGATCAGGTCCTAGAGGATAGAAGACAGCACCGCACAGCTGAAGCAAGCATCATGCCGGGCCCTACAGTCAAGGCGGTAGTGGCAGACGAAAGTCGAAGACTGTGACCATGTAGCCACACGGTAAAGCTCCTGTAGGTCAACTCCCCTGAGAAGGGCTGCTGAGGAGGCTATCGCCCTGGTAGAATGGGCCTGAAGCAAAGCTGGGGGAGGTTGCCTGGCAAGTTCATAGGCAAGGTGAATTGTCTGGGTAACCCATTTGGAAAACTGTTGAGAGGAGATTTTATGACCTTTCCGACACCCACTGTAGCATACAAAAAGGTGGGGAGTCTGACGGAAGGTGGAGGTCCATTGAAGGTACACATCGAGCGAGTGAAGAGAGCACTTGAGGGGCGATGCAGGGTCTAGATAGAAAGTAGGTAGAATCAAGTCTTGATTTATATGGAAATCGGAGACTGCTTTAGGAAGAAAAGAAAGATTGAGATGGAGGACCACTTTGTCCCGGTAGAACAACAGGAATGGCTCATCACAACACAACACAGTTAGTTCTCCTGCCCGCCTGGCTGAAGTGACAGCGACCAAGAACTCCATAGTGAAGAGGCGGTCATCAGACTCAGCCATTGGTTCAAAGGGATGGTGCATGAGTTGGGACAGAACAAGCGACAGTGACCATGGAGGAAGTGGTGGAGTGACAGGAGAATACAGATGTTGCAGGCTCTTGAGGAATTGCTTCACTGTAACATTCCAGAAAAGGGTAGAAGAAGGAGAACCCCATGGCTGATAGGCCACGATTGCAGAGTGATAAACTTTCAGGGAGGAAAAGGCGAGGTCCTGATCCCATAACGCCAAGAGGAAGTGAAGCACTGTGGACAGGGAGATAGGAGAAGCAGGCTCATTATGGGAAATGGCAAAGGTCACAAATTTCTTCCATTTGTACTCATAGGAGCTACGAGTCGATTCTTTCCTTGCAGCCATGAGAACAGTTTGGATAGCGGGGGAGTCTAGAACGTTATCCTCCAAGCATGCAGGCGGAGAAGAGGGAGGTCCAGGTGCAGTACCTGACCCCCTGAATGAGAGAGGAGGTCCAGCATGTTCTGGAGCCTCATGGTGTGGCCCCGTGCCATGGCGAGGAGGGAGCTGAACCAATGCTGCCTCAGCCAGAAGGGAGTGAAAAGGATGGTGTTTGCCTTGTCTGTTGTGATCTTTGCCATCACTCGCCCTAGGAGAGGAAATAGTGGAAATGTCGGCGGCAAGCTGGGGTCAAGTGGGCATGGGGCAAGAGTTAAAGGAGTCTCGCCTATGGAGGCCCCTGCCATCAGTCTTAAGGCAAACACAAACAGTTCTTGAAGCAGGTACAACAGAAAATAAAGAAAGGGTTACTTCAACCGGGATGCTGGCAGAGGACTGGGCTGGCTGGAACTCCGGACGAGGACACGAGCGTAGACAGGCGTGGCAGGACCAAGCACGGACAGGAGACTCATGGATGGCCAACAGTTGTTGCTCCGTGCCTGCCTCTGCCTCTCGCTGGCCTTAAGTAAGCCTCCAGGGTCGGCGGCAGCCAATCTGACAGTTGGCTCGCAGCTGCAAGCCCTCAGCCGGGCTCACAGCTGCGAGCCATCAGCCAGCTGAGAGCTCTCAGCCTGCAGCCGCTGTTCCAGCAGCCGTCAGGGGCGGCGGGCGGCCTCCTTGGCCTGCCGCCGCTGCTGGAACGTGGGAGGAGGGCCGGCAGCTTCCTCGGGATCAGGACTGTGGGGGGCGGTGCCCCAGGATGGAGCCTGGGTCCCGCCCACCCCGGCAGACCGCTCGGGCGTTCTCCCTCAACAGCGGCGGCCTCCGTGATGACCGGGCGCTCTTCCTCGGAGGCGAAGGCTTCTGCGGCATCCTCCTCGGGGGCGGCGTCCTCCGCGGTGTCCTCCTCAGCGACGGCGGCCTCCGCAGCATCCGAGCAGCCCCTCCCGGTGGCGGAGGCCTCGGCGGCGGCCTCCTCAGCAGCAGCGGCCTCCGCGGCGTCCTCTTCGGCGGCGGCGGCCTCGGCGGCGTCTGGGCAGCCCTTCCCGGTGGCAGAGGCCTCCGCAACGACTCAGGAGTCATCTGGGTAGTCCTCCGTTCCGGAGGCCGCATCTGCAGCAGCCTCCGAGACGCCGGGGGGTCTGGCCGGGCCGGAGCCCCCGACAGGAAAGATGTAAAGGAACTTTCTGTTCCAAGGAAACTGGAATACATTGCCAAGAGAGCCAGGGTCCAGGAAGCTCTTGAGTAATAACGGGAACACTTCCTGTTGCGATTGGTCATGAAGAGATCAACGGTTGGAGTGCCCCATCAGGACACTATCTGCCAGAAGGCAGCATCAGACAGGGACCATTCGTGATGACACACTGTGTCCCTGCTCAACGTGTCTGCTGTCACACTGTCCCACCCTGCAAGGTGGACTGCAACAGGGTGTATCCGTAGTGGAATGCACCAGTCCCAGATGCGTAGAGACAGATGGAGCAGAGTGGAAGAGTGAGTGCCTCCCTGCCGATTCACATAACAAGACAGCTGTTGTATTGTCTGATAGGATCTGGACGGTCCGTCCAACAACGAGGTTTCAAAATGCCCGAAGCGCTTTGAAAATTGCCAGTAGCTCCAACACGCTGATATGAAGATGCAACTCCAGGCCAGCCCAGTGACCTTGAACTGTGCAACCATGACAGTGAGCTCCCCAGCCCAGGAGAGACACATTGGTCATGATAGTGAGAGTCGGACAGGGCTCCCAAGACGGCATCCCCAATAAGAGATGGCTTGGGGACAGCCACCAACAAAGTGAGTCCTGCACCGGATGAGGCACCCAAAAAGCACGATGTTGATCGTCGAGGAGAGGGTCGAAACATCAGAGAAACCAGTGCTGGAAAGGGCGAGTGTGAAGGCAGGAGGAATAGGTGACTGCCATCGTCACAGCCATGTAGCCTAGGAGCTGTTGAATTTTGTGGGCAGAAATGGATGGATTGCGCAGGATGATGGCCTCAGCCTGTCACAGAGTCCATGCACACCTCAGAGGTAAGAACACCCTGGCTCAAGTGGAGTCAAGGGTGGCCCCGATGAAATCTAGGACGTGCAAGGGCTCAAGGTGGGATTTCTTGGGGTTTACTATGAGTCTGAGATCGGAAAGGAGGGAGAGGGCAATATGGATGTCCTCATATAGCTTTTGTTTGCAGGACGCCACCAGGAACCAGTTGTTCAAATAGGGGTAGACCAGAACATTCTTCATGTGGAGGTAAGACACTACAGGGGTTAGGCATTTTGTGAAGACCTGGGGGGGGGGTGGAGAGGCTGAAGGGAAGAACCTTGTATTGGTAGCAGATGCCGTTGATCACAAAGCAGAGGTACCTCCTGTGCTGGGGGTGAATGGAAATGTGGAAGTAGGTGTCCTGTAGATCGATGGATGCAAACGAGTCCCAGCGCCTCAGAAAAGGTAAAATCAAGGACAGGGTGACCATCTTGAACTTCCGGGGGGCAATGAAGGAGTTCAGCCCCCTGAGGTCCAGAATGGGTCAGAGCGTGCCATCTGATTTGGGTACTGTGAAGTACTGGGAGAAGAAGCCTGTGGATTTTGCTGTGGGTGGAAGTCGCTCTATGGCCCCTTTGAGAAGGAGGGTCTCTACCTCTTCCAGGAGGGCTGGGCTGGTAGAGGTAGAATAGAAGACGCCAAGAGGAGGAGTACTTCGAAACTCAATGGCATAACCTGTTGCAAAACAGGAGTCGAGAAACTCCTGCTGATAAAAAGAAATAAAAACTCCTGCTTGCTTTAGACTTCATGCCTGCTTCACGTAGCAAGTAACAAAACACTGCTGAGGTCATACTAGCAGATTGACTACGTTTATTAGTAAAAAAGAATTTCATAACAGCCTAAGTTACAGAAGCAAAATCTATTCTGCCCAACATCATGGCAGATCAGCAACAGAGTGCAAAGAGAAAAGAACAGAGAGACTTTTACACAAGGCATGGGGTTTATATGATATGCAGTAAACATGCTTTAGGCACCTTCACCTCACGACAACAAGCGTGAATAACAAGTTCATAGCCATAACATGTCATGTAGCAAAAACACATATGATGGCGCAGCTGTGTGCCAGTTCCGGACAAGCTGATAACGCTGAGGAAAAGTTTCCCATGGAACTGGCTAGCCATAACAACAGGTTTGTAACAGTTTGCGTTCTCACACACACACACACAAGAGCTGTGAGAAATTTGTGGAGCAAGGAGTCCATTATGCATCCACATAATGCAACATAACCAAGACGAACTATGGTCAAAACCCATGAGTCCGAAGTGATGTTGCACCAGATGTTGAGTTAGCGGGCCAGTCCTGTGGTTCTGGCAAGGCAGTTGGGCAAGTGGAAGAGAGGCAGAGGCGGCGACCTGCAACGAGAGTCAAAAACGAGATTTGGCAGTCGAGGAGGATTTCTTGGAAGACGGCTGGCGATGTCTAAAGTAGCGGCGGGAAGAGGCCAGTACGGAAGATTGCAGAGATGAGCAGTGAGGAAAGTGTGACCTGTAAGAGTAGGAAAGGCGCCTCCAGGAAGAATGTGATGAAGGTGGCCTTCTAGGCTAGGCCGAGGGGTGAAGGCCCATCTTTTTAGCTGTCAGACAAGCTTTCACAAGTTGGTTCATCACCTTGTCTGTAGTGGCATGGAACAGCCCTTGGCCGTCAAAGGGCAGGTCCTCAATATGCTTTCAGCTATCCTTGGTTAAACCGGTGGACCAGAGCCAAGCGAAATGGCAGAGAGCAATTGTACTGACCATCACACACGCCGCACCCTCAACAGCATGTCGAGAGGACAAAATCTGTTGATTCAAAAGGGCCACAGACTAGTTAAAATATTGAACAGCAGTGGCCCTATGATCATCCGGCAGGTGGGAGAGGAGGGGAAAGAATCTATCCCAGATGTTGCATTGATAGGCCACAAGGCAAGCTTGAGTATTGGAGATCCTGGTGATCAACGAGGAAGCAGAATAGAAGCAATGGCCGAAGACATCTAAACAGCGGCCCTCATGATCAGGCAGGGTCGTATGAGCCCTTTTGTCCCCTTTAGTTTGAGACGACTCAACAACAATCGAATTTGGAGTCGGATGATTGAAGAGGAAATCAACGTCTTCCTTCTGGGTGCAGTAGAGATGCTCCAAGCAGTGAGGGATTGGTTGAAGCGAAGCCAGCTGAGCCCAAAGGTGCTTCACAACCTCCTGCAGGATGAGTAGAAATGGAATCGGAGCCATTGACGGGCGACAAGTATCAACATAGTGGAAGACCGGGTCCTGTACAGTAGGAGCAGGTTCAGAGATGTCGTGGCCCAAGGCAGTGGCCATGCGGACTAAGATGTCTGAGAACTGCTTGATGTCCTCAGCAGCAGAATCAAGAGACAAGTCTCCAAACACTAGAGGCAGTGAGGTGTGAGACTGTGGTGTGGAATCCATAGAATCACTGTTAGAATCATAAGAACCAGAAGAAGGAGATGATGAGCGAAGGGACTGAGAATGATGATGTCGGGCTGGTCCTGTTGCAGAAAGAACAGCAGAAGCTGGTAGAACAGTCGGGGCTGCTAGCAAAACTGGAATTTGCACCAGTACCGAGGCTGGGGTGCTAATCAGTACAGAAGTCAATGCTGACGAAATGAGTAGTACGGTCGGGATTGGTGCAACGACAGACTGTGTCGACAACGAAGCTGACAGAGATGTTGGCAGAGTGGAAGAAGGTTGAGTATCCGGCAGAGGCTGTGACACTATGGCTGTCACCTGAGGAGGAGGTGAAATGGCCCAACGATGAGGTGATGTACCTCATGTCCGGCGGCGAGACCGAGAGCAGCAGTAGTAGGCTGATTGGGACAGAGAATGGGATCTGGTGCAGCAATATCAAGGGGAACACCGGTAACAAGATCCTGAAGGGGAACGCGATGGAGAGCATAAATGTCGAGGGCAGTAAGGAGACCAACGACAAACATCAGGATGGTACCAATCGTGGTAGGCGGGCGAGTAAGAGTGGTAGGAGCCAGGCTGTTCTCTCCAAAGATGTTCGTGACCGTACCTGGTGATATAGGAGGCCAAGGAAAAGGGCAAATCCACCCTCACCAGCGAAGGCTCATAAGCGGTGTGATGTCAGTAGTCCTGACAATGTGGGGATCTACCCCATTCACTACGTCCTGGAAAGCAAGCCACACTGAGCTGTGATCAGTCTCAGGAAACAGCCAGAGGAGCGTCCAAAGCAGGCAGACGGTCGAACTCAGGATGACCAGGAGAGAGAGTTGGAGCCATCGGAGTTCACAGGCAGCCATCTCTGGATTGGCTAGAGGTCACAGGCAAGGAAGCCATCAGCGAGGATCGATGGTCCAAGTCGGAATCTAGAGCCACAGTAGCTGGGGCCAATAGTACGGGAGCTGAGTAGCATCCCGTACCGGCGAAAGGATGGGAGCATCCTCGTCTTCAACAGTGGACATTGCAGGCTGCGTTGGCAGAGGGGTCGGTAAGGGACTGAGAGAGACAGGTCAAGTGGCCAATGGACAGGTAGTGGGAGAGGAGAGCAGTAGCAGGAGAAGGAGAGCGGTGAGGAAGCAGGGGAAATGAGGCACATCATAGGTAGAGAGGTGGTACAAGAATACCTGGCCACACTGGATGAATTCAAGTCTCCAGGGCCAGATGAATTGCATCCTAGGATATTAAAAGAGCTGGTAGAGGTCATTTCGGAACCGCTTGCTATAATCTTTGAGAAATCTTGGAGGACAGGAGAAGTTCCAGCAGACTGGAAGGGAGCAAATGTTGTCCCCATCTTCAAGAAGGGAAAAAAAGAGGACCCAAATAATTATCGCCCAGTCAGCCTGACATCAGTACCCAGAAAGATCCTGGAGCAGATCATTAAGCAGTCAGTTTCTAATCATTTAGAAAGCAACACGATAATCACGAGAAGTCAACATGGATTTCTCAAAAATAAGTCATGCCAGACTAATCTTATCTCTTTTTATGATAGAGTTACTAGCTTGATAGATGAAGGGAATGCTGTGGATGTAGCATATCTCGATTTCAGTAAGGCCTTCGACAAAGTTCCCCATGACATTCTTGCAACGAAGCTAGTAATAGGCGGGCTGGACAGGGCTACTGTTAGATGGATTTGTAATTGGTTGACCGGCCGAACCCAAAGGGTGATCACGAATGGCTGCTTTTCATCCTGGAGAGAAGTGACTAGTGGGGTGCCACAGGGTTCTGTCCTGGGCCCAGTGCTGTTCAATATTTTTATCAACGACTTGGATGAAGGAATAGAGGGCATGCTCATCAAATTTGCAGATGACACTAAATTGGGAGGGGTTGCTAATACGCCAGAGGACAGGATCAAAATTCAAAATGACCTGGATAGATTGGAGAGCTGGGCCAAGGCTAACAAAATGAAATTCAACAGAGAGAAGTGTAAGGTCCTACACTTAGGTAGAAAGAATGGAATACAGAAATATAGGATGGGGGACACGTGGCTGGATAGCAGTACGTGTGAAAGGGATCTAGGAGTCTTCATAGACCGCAAGCTGAACATGAGTCAGCAGTGTGATGCAGCAGCCAAGAAAGCCAATGCAATTCTCGGCTGCATCGATAGGAGTATGGTGTCTAGATCGAGGGAGGTACTGGTACCACTCTATTTTGCTTTGGTTAGACCTCATCTCGAATACTGTGTCCAGTTCTGGGCACCCCAGTTCAAAAAGGACATGACAAGCTGGAGCAAGTCCAGAGAAGGGCGACCAAAATGGTGAGGGACCTGGAAGCCATGCCCTATGAGGATAGACTTAGAAAGCTGGGTACGTTTAGTCTGCAGAAGAGAAGGTTAAGAGGGGACGTGATTGCCATGTTTAAATATTTGAAGGGATGCCCTGTAGAGGAAGGAGAGGGCTTGTTTTCTGCTGCTCCAGAGACCAGGACAAGGAGCAATGGATACAAGCTGCAGGAAAGGAGATTCTACCTGAACCTCAGGAAGAACTTCCTGACAGTCAGGGCTGTCCGGCAGTGGAATCTGCTGCCTTGGAGTGTAGTCGAGTCTCCTTCCTTGGAGGTTTTTAAGCAGAGGCTGGATGGCCATCTGTCGGGAGTGCTTTGAGGGCGTTCCTGCATGGCAGGGGGTTGGACTGGATGGCCTGTGTGGTCTCTTCCAACTCTACATTTCTATGATTTATTTTCCTTGTTGGAGGAAACAGAAGGATGGTGCAACAAGGCGTGTTTACATTCTGCCAAGGTAAGGACCTTGTGAGCTTGTTGTGAGGTCAAAGTGGCATCTCCAGCAGCTTGGACAGTAGGCATCTTGGAGAGCTTCAGAATCTTAGGCAGAGATGAAATCGGCGGCAAGGTTGACGAGGCTGCCATCAGTACCGGTACCAAGGTTGTCGATACCGAAGGAGGGGATGCTACTGATAACTTTGGGGCCAAAGTAGAGGACGTCGTGGGAGGTGCCGATACCGACATGATGGACAGAGCGGTATTCGAAGAAGCCTGCTCCTTAATGTGAAGGGCCTGTTCCCAACAATAGGATTTCAACCGAGAAGCTCTAGTCTTAAGAATCTGTGAGGTGAAGATGGCCCTCCCCGAGGCAGAACAAACACGTGGGGTGGGCGTCCGAAAGGGAGACCTTACGACCGCAAGACATGCACAACTTAAAGATGACATAAGAAAGGGGGGAGAGTTCTTACAGTTTTTGTTGTAAAAGACGAAGAAAAAGGCCAAGAATCAAGGAACTGCTCAGCAAGGTAACCTTCCGAGCTGCTAACAGGTCGGCGAACGAAAGAAACTGAGGAGAGACCATTAGCTTGGCAGGACTGAGCATGCTCAGTACCGGATGGGGGAGGGGTTCCTGCCAAGCTCCTCAGCTCTGGAACTTTCCAAAAAGCTACTGCACATGCACAAAGATTTCCATTGTGTGAGGCACAGAGACCACAAAGAAGAAATATAATAACACCATCCTCTTAACAACTACCTATCCTACTACCTACTTTGAAAAGAAAAGAGAAAAAAAATTACAAACATACATATGGTATACATATGGTTCCAAGTCTGGGTTATAAAGTTGGAAATACTCGTTTATGCTTCCTTTGAAATTTTAGATACATACTTTTTGCTTATATAGTCCAAGAAATTTCCGATAATTATTACTTTAAAACGTCCTTATATTATTTGTATTAAATGCTGTTCTGCATAAATTCCTCTAACTTAATCTGTGTCTCAAATCCTCTTGCTGCTTGTAGCTCATAACAAAGACAAAACCCAAATTTCATTCTTGGAATGAAACCAAAATGTAGAAAACACAAAATGAGATTAAAATTCAATATATTTTTTTTGCTTACTACAGAGAGTAAAATAAAATGTTATGGCTCACAGCATGGAGCAAAACCAGAATTTTCAGCACAAAAGATTAGATTGAAGCTTAGCTTTCTGAACAAGAACAATAACCACAACTACACACACACACACACACACAGCTGTGCCTGGTGCACACTGGAGCAACGTTATTTCCATTGATCCCATGGTGAGTCCAAATTGGACTGAACCCACTAAATCAGTTGCTAAATGGTGAGTCAACACAGAGCTAAATCTCATTGATTCAAGCATTAGTTCACACTACAGAAGACCCACTGAGTCAATGATTCAATGTAGGTCAAACCCCAGAGAAAATCCCACTGACCCTATTGTTAGTCCCAAGCAGAGTAAGCCCATTGAACCCAGTGTTGAATGGTAAGCACAACACACAGCTGAATCCCATTAATTCCACTGTTAGTCCCAACAACAGTAGATCCATTCAGTAAATAGCTGAATGGTGAGCCACCGTGCCAGGAAAATCCCATTGATTCAATGCCCTTACTGTAAGTCAGGACTAAGAACAGTGCTAAGGTCCTGCTTTTCAATTATCCTTCCCCCGCACTGGTTGTATAAATATGATGGATAAATAAATGTCAACTTACATGGTTCTAAAACATCTGCAAAGGGATCGATTCCAATGGAAGGTGGGACTATTGTAACTGATTCCAGCCTGGTCAGTAGTGAAAAACCTCCCAAAAATGGGTTCTGAATGGGCACTGCTTCAAGCTCCTCTTCTACTTCCTTGTAGCGCAAGAACGATTCAATCAGGAGAAGTTTGTTTGTCTTCTTCTCAATTACACCTGGTAGTGGGGTGAGAGACACAGATTAAGGACAGGTTGTAGGCAGGCGTTTATCTTTCCTCTTTGTTGCAAAGTGGAAAAATTGGCAATTAATGGGATTGGGACCACAGCATACCAGCCCTGGAGCCAATGTGTTCCAACTTCCCATCAGAAATATATTTGTGGTAAATGGACACTGTGAGCCACACAGCAGAGCAACACTGATGAATTCCAGCTTTGTTCAACCAAGTGCTGTAAAGGGATTCTGGAAGCAATCGGCTTAATAACACCGCCAATGGAAGAGGAATTCTAGGTGTGAAGGATGTTGCTTTTCCCATACCTGTCCCTGTTTTTAATATTTGACATATTGGAGAGGATGCTGTAACTTCCAGTATGGCATGGTGGGTGAGGACTCCCAGATATCACTTTGATATCATCTAATTCGGCCTTAGCTGGACTAGTTTTCAGTCACCTCACTCCACGTGTTTGCAAGGTTCTCCGGACAAGCACGGACATGAGTGTGGCCGCTAATGGTTTCACATTCCAGACCCTATTGAGGCCAGCAACCCAAGCTTCGCTCCCAGCTTCAGGGAACTTCCACTTGCAAACTTCACAATAGCTGCGCGGCTCTCAGCACAGCCAGTCCGGTAAACAAGTCATTTAAACTCTTGTCATCAAGTGCTAAGCTCATCATGTTAAATTTGACCTTTCCACATCCTTTGTCCAGTGCCAAAACTCCTTTTGTTCTCACCTGGCTTGCCATAGCCGGTAGGCACATTCTCCTCTATAAAAACCCTTCATTTTCAAATGGTCTTCGGACTACTTTGGACTGCCATCCCACCCTGCTGCTGGTCGTCTAAGGAAACTCCCCTCAGCCAGCCACACTGAGCTTTCTTCTTCGGAACCCCATCTCTCTTTCTCCAGGACAACGAGACCAGGTGTTGTATTGCCTATCCTTAAGCTCTCCAATTCGGTTTCCCAGTTAGTTAGCGTGTGTGTGTGTTATTTATTTTCTGTTGTTTTTCAATAAAACTGTTATTTTTGGTTACTTTTAAACTTGCGTGCCTGTTCCCTGATCTGAAGCCATAGACATTGGGTTTCAAGATCCTTGCAAAGTTACCCTGCCTCTCGCTAGCCAAAAGAGTGCTCCAGCTAATTTTCCCCAATTGGTACTTTATATTTGATAATCTGGGCCCCTCCCGGGACCCCCCAAAACACAGGGTAACAATGCAATCTAACTTAACATACTGAAATACTGCATCAGGTTCTGATCTGTGACTTCTCCTGTTTCACCCAGATGCTCCTGGATTGTAGTGGCATCGCAGTCCATCTGCTGGAAGAGGAACTTTACAGCTGATTTGAGGTGGTCCAAGATTTTACTGCTTTCCTTGACTTTGTACGCATACCGGTTGCCTTCCTCCGTGGTCCACCTGAGTTTCTCCTAGAGGACAAAGAACGGGGGATACCTTGTTAGCTTGGTGGCTCAGAGTCGCGTCATCATGGCTGACAGCAGAATTCCCCAAAGTTTCCCTAAACTTGGACACTTAACTTCTTTGGACTATAGTTCCCAGAATTCGAGAGAGAAGAACCTAGAAGTGATTAAGAGTTGCCAGGACCACCTTCTTTCTAGATGCTAGATCGGCACCATAATTCAGGAAGAATGTGGACAACCTGGAACATGTCCACTGAAGGGTGACCAAAATAATGGAAGGCCTAGAAACCATGAAGCCTTCTGAGGAGCAACTTAGGGAGCTGGATAGGTTTAGTCTGGAGAAGAGAAGGTTAAGAGGGGACATGATGGCTATGTGTAAATATTTGAAGGGATGTCATATGGAGAATGAAGTAAGCTTTTTTCTGCTGCTCTAGAGACTAGAACACAATGGAGCAATGGCTTCAAGCTTCAAGAAAAGAGATTCCAGTTAAACCTTAGGAAGAACTTCCTGATGGTAAGAGCAATTGGACAGTGGGATACACTTCCTGGTAGTGTGGTGGAGTCTCCTCCTTCTTTGAAGGTTTTTAAACAGAGGCTGGATGGCCATCTGTCAAAGGGAGGGCTTTGATCGAGTCTTCCTGCCTGGCAAAAGAGGGTTGAACTGGATGGCCCTTGAAGTGTCTTCTAACTCTAGGATTCTGTGATTCTACGAAAGCCATCATCAGGTAGCCAGTTGTAGTGCAGAAAAAAGGATGAAAATGGAGGATAAAATGGCCTCCTTCCTACATCTTCCCACTGTTCCCCCCTTGGCCAGGTACCTCTAGTTCCTTCAGGTGTCCATGCTGAATGTCTTGGTCTGTCTTCTGCTCCAATTTTAGTTGACCAATTTCATTCTGAAGGGCAAAAGAAGCACACAAGGCAATTACAAGCACATTTATTCCTCCTTTAACAGAAGATTTGGTCCCAGAGGCAGGGATAACATGAGGAGAAAAGGGAGAGGTTCCTATACTCACCAGAAAGAAAATCCCAAGTATACATGCTTGAAATGAAACAAACAGGTCAGGAAAGGCTTGGCAAAAGGAAAGAAAAACATTTTGAACCTTCTAGAGACCACTTAAAAGATTCTTCCAAAAGGCATTCAGGAACAACTATTTCTTTCAGTAGCTTTTGCTTTTTTATGATTTTTTCATTTTTTTTTAATTATTAAGAACTTCTAAAATACATTAAAAGTTGTATAGAACTACAGAATTACAAAGAAATAGAAAGAAATAGAAATAGAAAGAAGAAAAGAAAAGAAAGAAAATGAGTTCCTATCTTCATTTTAGCAGCCATTGTTGCTTGAACAACAAAAAATTTGGGGAGAGTACAATAATTTGCAATCCACACACTCTACTCAGAGATAGTCAGCAGTGTTGATCTGTAGCAAAGCAAGCAACACAGCACACTTCTTCCAAAGTTGCTGAGACTAAAGCAGACATGGTGGTTACAGGTTTTATACATTTTCAAATAAACTTAGATGCACAAAGCTGTGATTAGAGAGAGGTCATTCATCTCACATCATCCTACCATTCTATACATTTTCTCAGACTCACCGTTGCTTATACATCTTTCATCCTTGAGGCGAGAACATGTTTCCTGTCCCTTAACTGTGAACACTTCAAGTTCTCATAACATCTTTTGGGGCTTTTGTTTTCACCTGCTCTGAACTTCTTCTCTCACTGGGATATGTTGTAGTAGTGGGCAATAAAGCAATTAACCATTTGATAAATTGGAATAGACAGTGTTAACCCAAAACGCAGGTGCCACAAGGGCCACCAGGCAAATCCAAACACCTCCTTGAAAAAGTGGGGAATTGGACTTCTGGTTAAGATGTCGGCATGATAGGCAGCCAAAGCCGGCTGGCTCTGGACTGCCGTTACTAATCTGGTCATAAATAACATCTGGAGTTCCTGCAACCGCCCCCCCAAATTTCTCCCTTTGAAATGGGGAGAACAGAGCAGCTCACAGTGTCCCAGTGATGGTGAAGGAAGGTGGAGGAGAGACACCAACATAGACAGGACAGCAAGGGAGCAAAGCCAGCGGATCAGCAACCAGATTACTCTGAGAGGCATCGACAAAATAACCTTTTTAATCTAACTGATCTGAAGCGAGTACCCAGTTAACCCCAGCTGAACTGTGAGTAGCAAATTATATACAAGGACTTTTCAAACATATGAATAAGAAGGCACATACAAAAAACCCCCGGACTCTCTGATTCTCTGGCTGAGAGCAGAAACTAGAGGGAGAAAAGCTGGGTCCCCACCCATTCACGTTGAGGTTTGACTCTTTTCCTCTGAGAGTACGAAGTTGCAAAGTTATGTAATGATGAAGGGCTACTCAGAAATATTTTGAAACTGGTTTTCTGAGGTCTGTTTTATAGATTGATGAGAGCAGAGAGGGAGTTTTGGATGTTTAAACTTTAAGCAAAGAAAACAAAGAGAGAAAATGGTGACGAGCACATGGAGGAGGAGGAGAGGGGACAGAGCTGAAAGTAAAGCAACTAGAACTGCGACTGTCTGGGATGGGGGGAAGATTCAGTGTTATGAAGATTTTTTGCTCTCTCTCCTGAATACTATGGTTTATAAATGAATTATAATAATATGGATTACAAGTGATTATAAGTGAACTATACTGAATGGAACATATCCTGGGACTAGGAAGAGAAGAGAAGGTTTTTCAAACCTACAAATGGATCTTTCCTCTCTCCCTCTATTACATATGAGACTTAATGGGAGTGAAAGAAGAATTTCAACTGAACTGAACTGAAAGGACATTCAACAGATTTAATAAACTTCGGATTATAATAATGGATTAGCTTCTGGAAGAGAAGTGAAGATTTGGAGAGATAGCTGTTTTCAAATATAATTATTGTTTTAGAATTAACTCTGGCAGATATAGTGATACAACTTAAACTTTCATTCTTTGGGATCTATGGAGATTAACTGACTCGTGTTTAAAATGAAGATAACTTCTGGAAAAGGAAAACATGGGGAACTTATAAAAATGAAATGAACCTTTGCTAAGGTAACAAATTTTGGGTGACTGTAATAAGAAAGAGAAACTACGAGACATGAAAATCGATGGGATTAGCTTCTTGAAGAGAAACAAGGGTGAAAAATACATCAAATATAAATGTAAGATTTAAGAGTAATGAACTAAGGAGGGTTGATCAAAGGACTTAGAATGAATTGAGACTGTAAAATAATTGATGATTACTGGTGAAATTTGGTAATAAGCGATACTTACTGATATTTGAAGAAATTGATATTTCTACCTATAGATGTTGTTATGTACATTGAAATGTAGACATTTATTGTTTGATTTATAGAGTGATACGAATTGATATGTTGACATTAGATATTTGACACTTGGTATATAAATTATCTGATTTATAGATACATAGATATAAAGAGTGACTGATTGATAGATCACATTGACATTGATATACTATAACTAAGGAATTTTAAAATTATTTAAGGACGAAGAGTCAATAATATAAAGTGAGACTGGTTTAAAGATTACGGCAACAGGACCAAAAAAGACAGTACAACAGCAACTTTACCCTGTAATATTAGAAAGATGAGTTTCAATAGGTTCTAAGATGATGGAGACAATGAAACTTTTGGAAGAAATCCAGAAGATGAAAACAGAAATGATGGATGAATTAAAAGTGACAAGAACAGAGATTAAAAACTACAAGAACAGAAATTAAACAGGATTTAAAGAGGGAAGTAGAAAATTTAAATAAAAACTTACAGAAACTTGCAACAGATACAACAACAATAGACTCATAAGTTGAAGTAGTAAGAGAAAAAAAAAGTTGGAAGATTTGGTAGAAAAAATGAAACAGGAGCAGAAAAAAGACAGAGAGACTATAATGAAGTTGGAAATGAGACAACGGAATAAAAGTT
The DNA here is from genome assembly GCA_948474755.1 of Ctenosaura bakeri. Taxonomy (NCBI): domain Eukaryota; kingdom Metazoa; phylum Chordata; class Lepidosauria; order Squamata; family Iguanidae; genus Ctenosaura; species Ctenosaura bakeri. The sequence goes on along the minus strand of CAOLHI010000918.1, from coordinate 220,165 downwards.
TGAGATTAAGAGGTTTGGAGGAGCAGAAAATTGAAAATTTACTACAAAGAGTGATAGATATTATTGCTCCATATACAGGCCAGAGAAGACGGAGATTTGACATAAAGATTGACAAAACATTCAGGATCGAATCCTCAATTGCAAAGAGAAGGGGGCTCTTGCGAGACATGATGATTTATTTTACCAGAAAAAAAATAAGGATTTAATCATGGAGCAAAGTTACAAAGAGAAACTGATAGTGGGTGATGTGGAAATCAAAATATTTAAAGATATACCACCAAGTGTAATGAGAGAAAGAAGAGAATATTTTTCCTTGACAAAGAGTCTTCAGAGGAGAGACATAAGATATAGATAGGAATTACCTGAGGGAATCTTTTTTTTTTTTAATGAAAACAAGAAAGTAAGGATTTGTTACCCTGTTTGGTTAGGACTTCTTTAAAGGATTCCCAAAAGCTGTCAAAATTGTCTCTTGTGGGGAAAAATTAGCTCTGAGCAACTCCTTTAGTTATACAAAGAGGCCAGGGTAATTAAAAGGATCTTTTAACCCAATTTAACCGAGTCAGGCCAGAAATCACACAAAGGGATACAATGAATAACTTTTATTGACTAACAATAGGTTATACTTAAGCTAATGTATATTGTCAACCTTTATGTCACATCTCCCTCTTGTTAGGTTGTTATAACCCCACACTCACTACAAGAGCTAATAGATTATAGAAAGTTAAAATTCATACAATCACTCACTCATCTTCACACACACTGCAAACATACAAGACTATATAGAAAGTTAGAAATAGAGGAAAATTAGGAAAGAAAGAAAAGGAGACATAAAAGGTCTGATACCACTCCAGAAGTCTTCAGCTGGAAGAAACGATCTTAGCCATGCCTGGAAGGGCCGCAGGGAGCTTACAAACTTCATTGTTTTGCAGATTTGAAAGAATCTCCTTACTCTAGCTCTCAAAACTACAGACTCCAAACTCCCAAAAGGAATCAGAACATGCCTGGTTATATGTGAACAAAGTCCTGGGAAAGCCAGATGTTCCATCTTTTTATTAAGATGGAGTATTTCCTTTTAGTTCAAAGAAAATACAACCAAAACATCATTGTTGTTTCCTGTTAGATAGTATCTCTCCAGAGATGCAAGCATGCCTTAGGTGTCAGATTCCAGGCCATTTGCATTGTAAACAAAGAGTAATTGTCTTCCTGATGGCTGCTGACCATCCTTTCAAGTTTCCGTGAGCCAATTTGCCAGACAACTCCAGGGTGTATGACAGAAAACAGAAATCTCCTGCCTACATCCTTCCAGTATCTCTATGACTCACTATTTTTGATATAAAATAATTAGGTTCCTCAGGACATATACTGGGGGTATAACAGATTACCTCAATTGAAGAGGCACAAGAATTTCAAGAAGAACATTTTAAGAAAGATATGATGAAAGAAGAAGAGATAAGGAAAAAACCAGAATACCAATCAAGAGGAGCAACACTGGTTGAAAATTCTAGCCAAGTGTCAGAAGAAGAGATAACAAATGGTAAAAATAGAAGAAAAGAAGAAAAAGGGAGGTAGAAAAAAGAAAATGAAGCTAATCTCCTGGAACGTGCATGGAATAAACTTGCAGGTGAAAAGAAGGCAAATCTTCCATCATCTAGAAAGATTAAAAGCTCAAATTATTGTTTTACAGGAAACTCACATAAAGGTGAACCAAGAAAAATATTTGAGAAATCATAAATTAGGAGAATGTTTTACATCCCTATATACAAAGAAAAAAAGAGGAATAGCAATCTATGTGAAAAAAGAAATCCAAGCTAAAGAAATCTTCAAAGATAAAGAAGGGAGAATTTTGGGGACTGAGATTAAAAAAAAACAGGAAAAAATTACGTTAATACGAATGTATGCGCCAAATGAAAACAAAGCAGAATTTTATAAAAAATTCTGAGATAACCTGCAAGCATATGAATACGAAGAATAGATTTTAATGGGAGATTGGGACAGAGTTCAAGACATAAAATTGGATAAAATAATGGTGAAAGGGAAACAACAAAAAGAAAAGAAAGGTAAACTACCCCCCCAAAATTTTCAAATTATGTGAAGATCTGGCTGTAATGGATGCCTGTAGATTTAATCATCCAAATATCAAAGATTTCACATTCTTCTCAGATCCGCATCAAACTTGGTTCCGTATTGATATGATCTTACTGTCAAAAACTCTATTAGCAGAAGTACAACAGATGGAAATTTTACCCAAAGTAATATCAGACCACCATCCGGTGATGTTACAGATGAGAGATAAAATTAAACAGTTTCTATGGTGACTTAATGATGGCTTATTGAATGATGAAGACATTATAAAAAAGCTAAAGAGACATTGGATAGATATTTTAAAGAAAATATGAGACAAGAGACTCAGATGAAAACAGCCTGGGATGCATCTAAAGCATCTAAATGCATCTAAATGAGATGATTTTTTTATCCGACAATTACAATATAAGAAAAGAGATGAAAAATACCAGAATTTATTGAAAAAAACTTCAAGATGAAGTTCAATGAACTTCAAAAAGAATTTAAGGAAAATCCGGCCAAGGAAGTTATGCAATTGGATATTAAAAAAATACAAAAAGAAATAGCAGTATTAACAACAGAAGAGACAGAGAAAAAAATGAAATATATGAAACAAACAGAATTTGAACATGCAAACAAAATTGGGAAGTGGCTGGCTTACAGGATAAAAAAGAAGAAAGTTTAAAGGATACAAAATTATGGAAAATATCGGACCAAGCTCAGAAACAATTGAATGAACCTATTACATGTAAAGAATTGGAAGAAGTCAAAGATTTGAAAGTAGACAAAGTTCCAGGATGGGATGGATTTATACCATTATATTATAAGAGACTATCAAAAGAATTAATAAAACCATTACAAGCTACAATAGCAAAGTTAGTGGAAGAGGGAAAACCAGAAACATGGGGAGCATCAAACATAGTAGCAATACCCAAAGAAGGAAAAAATAAAAGAAAGAAGAAGAATTACAGACCAATTTCTTTATTGAGTGTGGGTTATAAAATTTTTGCAACAGTGCTGGCAAGAAGGTTAAAAAAGGTATTTGCAAGAAAAAATTCAGGAAGAGCAGACTGGGTTTATACCAGGCAGAAATATGAAAGACAATGTGAGAATACTGTTAGATGCAATAGAATATTATGATAAAAGCCTAGGGGAAAAATCTGCAATGATTTTCTTGGATGCAGAGAAAGCATTTGATAATATATCGTGGAAATTTTTACAACGGATAATAAGAGAAAGTATTTTTGGAGATGTGTTTCGTAAATGAATTGAAAAGATATACCAATCAACAAGATTGGTGATTAACAGACACACAACAGGAAAATCTGATATAACAAAAGGAGTAAGACAAGGATGTCCGTTATCACCATTATTATTTATTGTGGCTTTGAATGTTTTGATTACGAAGATAAAAGAAGAACAGGAGATAAAAGGCCTGAAGATAAAGAGAAAAGAAATACAACTGAGAGCTTTTGCAGATGACATAATTATTTTTTTGGAAGAACCAAGGGAATCAATGCAGAAACTTCAAGAGTGCCTTACAGAATTTGGAAAGGTAGCTGGATATAGAATAAATAAAGAAAAGACAATGATGTTGACTATGAATATGTTGAAAAAGGAACAAATTGAATTAGAGAGAATATCAAGTTTCCAGTCCTCTAATAAGATAAAATACTTAGGAATTTATGTAACAAAGAAGAATCAAGAATTGTTCCGAAATAATTATGAAATGGTCTGGAAAGAACTGAAAAAAGAAATGGAGAAATGGAGCAAATTGAATCTATCTTTCTTGAGAAGGATAAATGCTTTTAGAATGACATTATTACAGAAAATGATGTTCCTATTTCAAAATTTACCAATAATCAGAACTGGAAAAATACTTAAAGACTGGGGAAAGGAAATATCAATATATATATGGCTAGGTAAAAGGCCAAGATTTAAAACATTACAGGACACTAAAGAAAGAGGAGGATTGGATTTACCATCCTTGAAAATATATTATCAAGCATGTTGCTTAGTATGGTTCAAAATCAGAGATCATTACAAAAATCATCAATAAAAGATTTAGAAGAACATGAGAATGTCAAGGTGTCCTTTTGATCCAGGCAGAAATTCAGCCACCCCAGACTATAGGATTTTCAATAGAGACACGTAGGAAACCAGATCTGGATTTTAACCACTATGCATGTAACATTTATTAAAACATGAAATACAAAATCACATAAGTATCAAGAGAGCTCTCTTTCACACACTCATTCATACAAGACATACTCACAAACGGTCCTTCTGGCTGAACGTTGATCAGGCGCTGTCAAAAGGAATGGATGACCTCCGTTGCCGCGGTGGAGAGCCAACAACAAGGCGTCCAAAATTCCCCCTCTATATACCCATCTTGTTCACTTCTCGATGAACAACATGTTTTCCTGGTTGTCATAGTTCCAGAACATGCCAACATCTTCTCTGTTTCAGGTCAAAACAATCTGTATCATGTCCAGTTCTTATCTTGTTTTTGACATTTCGTGCAACTCGGGGCTCAGAACACACCTTGTTGATTCAAATTCCTCCTTGTTTTGGCAATCTCTTCTCCGGCCAAGTCAGCATTCCTTATTTTTCTCGCTTCACAGTCCAAATCCTTCCCACAGTAATGCCTTGCGAGACACCATTTTATTTGCTCTTCTTTGGTTCAGGACCTAACATTCAACAGGAACCCACTCAATTCCTCACAAGAACAGATTTGGATGGCATGGTTACTTGTGTTATAATAAACAAAGAGTTGAATAACCATTGCATCCGGAAGACCCTATTAAAAGTATGGCAACAACTATACTCAAGATTTTATTCCAGCCTCCCAACTTGGATATCACCACAAGAAGCCTTTAAAATTTCCCCAACAAAAGAAGGGAAAATGTTGACATACCAGGACATACTTATTTGGGATGGAAATAAACCAAGAATGAAAATGCAGGAAGAAATGAAGGAGGCTGAACACGAAATGAATTGGTTTCCATGGAGACAACTGATAGAAAGGTACAAAACAGACATAAAATTATTTGGATTTGAGAAGAAAGAAAATGAATTGGATGTACTCATGAAAGAAAATCAAAAGAAAAGAATATGCAAAAATTATAAACTGTTATTACAAAGAAAAATGGAACAGGAAGAAATTAAAGAAACGATGGCGAGATGGTCACAAAATATAGGACATTCTGTCGGGGGCTCCGGCCTTGCCGGCCCCCCTGGAGCCTCAGAGGCCACCGCGGAAGCAGCTCCCGAGGCAGAGGAAATCCCGGTCTCCTCATGAGTCACGGTGGAGGCCTCCGGCGCCGGGAACCGCTGCCCAGACGCCAACGAGGCCACCGCCGCCGCAGAGGAGGCAGCGGATCCTCCCATCGCGAGGAACGGCTGCCCCGGTGCCGTCGGAACCACCGCTGCCGAGGATGAGGCCGCGGGGGCCTCTGCCGCCAAGGAACCCACCCGGGAGGCCACCACTGCTGAAGGAGATGCCAATGAAACCGCCACCGCGGAGGGGAACCACCCAGACGTCGCTGAGGACGACGACGAGGCCGCCGTCACCGGGGGAGGCCGATCGGGCGTTCTCCCGGGGTGGGCGGGGCCCAGGCTCCACTCTGGGACACCGCCCACCCGCGGGCCCGATCCTGAGGAGACCGTCGGCCTCCCTCCCACGTTCCTACAGTGGCGGCAAGCCAAGGAGGCTGCCCACCGCTCCCGTCGGCTGCTGGCTGAGGGCTCTCAGCTGGCTGATGGCTCTCAGCTGTGAGCCCAGCTGAGGGCTCCCAGCTGCGCGGCAGCTCCCGGATTGGCCGGCGCCAGCCCTGAAGGCCTACTTAAGGCCAGGAGGAAACAGAGTTCAGCACGGAGCAACAACCATTGGTCCTCCATGTGTTGTCCGTCCGCACCGTGTCCACTGCCTGCCGTGTTCCTGTCCAGAAGTCCTGCCAGCCAGCTGACCACCAGTTATCCGGGTGAGGAAACCCTTTCTTTTGTTACTTTGTTTTGCCTGCCGCAAGGACTATCTTTGTTTGTTGCTGGACTGCTGGCTGTGGCTACTGAGGCGAGTCCTGGCTCGAGCCTGCCCAGCCTGCCCGGCCCTGGCCTGCCGCCGACACATTCAATAGATATTGAGAGTTGGAGAATGATATGGAAAACAGATTTAAGATTTACATTAAATTTAAATTTAAGGGAAAACTATTATAAAATGTTACATAGATGGTATATGACACCAGAGAGATTACAAAAAATTATAAAGAACAGAAATTCAAAATGTTGGAAGTGCGGAGAAAAAGAGGGAACATTTTATCATATGTTGTGGACATGTAAAAAGGCGAAGAAATTTTGGAAAGAAATACATGATGAAATTAAAAAAATATTCAAAATGAATTTTGAAATGATACCTGAATTATGTTTATTGAGTATAATAAAATTAAAGGCAGAAATTAGAAAGCATAAAAAAATGTTATATTTAGTTACAGTAGCTAGATTAACCTATGCTCAACATTGGAAACAAGATATTAAAGTAAATTTAAATGAATGGAAATTAAAGGTTATGGATATGATGGAGATGGAATAATTGACAAATGCATTAAACAACAGATCCATTCAACAATTTGATAGAGAATGGAGCAAAATAAAAGAGTGGCTACAACTGTAAAGCTAATGATTACAATGATATAATCTGATAAAAAAGGTAAAAATGTATTGACTGGTTAAAAGATAAATTATGACTATTTTGCCGAGGATTTTATGTATAGTGGATTGGACTCCTTGTATTGTATTGTATTGTATTGTATTGTATTGTATTATATTGTATTTTTTGTTTGACTCAGTTGAGCAAAACTGGAGAAGAAAACTTGTTATGGGAGTTGGGGGGGGACATTTAGAAGAAATGTTCCCATTTTATACTTTCTTTTAGAAATTTTAATAAAAATAATTATTAAAAAAAAAGAAAAAGTAAGGAATTAATTAGCTCAAAATCAGGAGGCTGCGACGGGGGGCAACTTAGCAAGATCTTTCCTACCAGTGTTTACGGGCACACACAGAAAAAGAACCAGCCAGAGATTCAGAAGTAAGCTAAAAATGTGTTTTATTGAGGGGAATTCACTCATGCATGCACACAAGATACACACAATCACACATTCACATCAGAGCTAACCGAAAGAGAAAGGGAGGAAAAATTATAGAGAGGCTGAGGGATTTGGGGGGATTTATCATTACCAGTCCAGAAGTGTAGTGAAGAGCAGAAATGTATTTTGGCTCAGGTGGGACCTAAAGACAGTTCTCATTCAGGAGCCAGATGGACAGAGTGACGGGGAGACCTTCGAGAGATCGCACTGAGCATCCTCAAATCAGGGGTATTTGTACCCTGAAAATGGCCTGTGGCTGTGAAGGTTCCAGATGCAAGACACAGGGAATCTCTTGTGGACAATGGGCCTTTAGCCTGTTGATGGGTTTAGTGTTTTGATTGACAAAGACATGATGGGTGTTGTAATAGCTGTCTATTGTGCATGCTGTGAGGAAAGAGGAAAGAGTCCAGGTGTACAAGGGATGGATATCTCTCATTCAGTGTCAATCATTTAAATCTATCAATCAATCATCTGTCAATTATTTAAAACTTCCAGAAGGCAGACTGGCAGCAGGGAGTCATGTGCTGGAGTGAAAAATAGTGTAACATATCAAAGATGAGAGTGTGATTACAACCAAGATCAGGATTAAGACTGATTGAACTCTGGAAGAAGAAAAAGAAAAAACAGGAGATCATAAAGGATTAAGAGACATTGGAAAGCTGCAGTGATTGTATTAATTGTGAATTTTATTACCTAGAAGAAAAGGACTGATTATCAGGATTAAATCACAATTAGCTGATCATTAGGAATAAATTGTGTTTGACTGTATTTTGGAATGGACGGAGGAATTAACAGTATTGAAATAAGAAAGAGAGCCAGCATTGGAAAGAGAAGATGCGACCCAGCGAACTTTAGGATGTCAGAGAGAGTGGAGCTAAAAGAAGCCGGAGGAAGCCCTCATGCTTGGGTGATTACAGAAATCAGAAGACTGTAATAATTGTGAAGGGTAGAAGAGGGGAAGGTTTGGCAAAGGGAGGGAGGTTGTGGCGAGAGGAAGAAGAGATTTGTCTGAACTAGTCACACACAACTCTACTTATAAAAACAATTGAATGATATATATATATATATATACCAGTATATAGCTCCCATACACATATACACATACATATTTATTTACATATTTATTTACACATACACATATACCCATACATATATTCAATAAATACATAAACATACTTACCCAAATACAGACATATATTCACTGGTTTACACCTACACATTTAAACAAATATATAAACACATACATCTATATATACACATGCACAAGTATACTTATATAATTACACATAACCACTCATAGACACTAACTTGTATATAATTATCAATTCAATTCTACTAAGGCATATATATATTAAGAATAGAAGAGTAGAACAAAAGATATAAATAATAAGAAAATAATATATATAACCAAGAAGAAGAAGAAGAGCAAGAAAGAAGAGAAGATATTATAAACCTGTTACACCAAGAAGAGGACTTGAGGAGAGAAGGAGAAGAATTGTTAGTGGACACCTCAGAGTAAAGAAAGAATAAAAAAAAAAGGGAAATGAGATGAAAATGGTTTCCTGGAATGTTCATAGGATAAATCCACAATATAAAAGAAGGCAAGTGTTTCATCAGTTAGAAAAATTTAAAACAGAAATTATATGCCCTCAAGAAACCCGCACAGATGTTAAGAACGAAAAATATTTGAAGAACAGAAAACTAAGAGAATGTTTTATAACTATGAAAAGAAAAAGAGTAGCAGCAATATAAATTCAAAAAAGATCTCATCAAAACAAATATTCAAGGATGAAAAGAGAAGAATCATCAGGATAGAGATACAGGTCAACAGATGGACAACGTTAATTGTGAGGCATATGCCCCAAACAGCAACAAAGATGAATTCTATAAGAAATTAAACAACATGATTTAAGAACACGAATACAACAACCTGATCCTTGCTGGGGACTGGAATAGAGTACTGGACACAGAAAAAGATAAACAAACAAAGAAAAATAGGGAAAAAATTCAAGGGAGAGTGTTCTTTGGGATGATAGAAGACTTAACATTAGCAGATTCCTGGAGATACCTGCAACCAACGGATAACCCTGTGTCTTGCATCTTTTTTTCAGACACAGACACCCATCAATCATGAACTAGAATAGATATCAGTGTCTAAGAATTTATTGAAGGAAACAAAAAAGTGGAGATACTTCCAAAAGTAATATCAGACCACAACGTTCATTTTTAAAAAAGTTTTTAAAAAAGTTTAATTGGAGACTAAATGAAAACCTCTTTAGTAAAAGCTGAAAGATTTATACAATCTGAAGAGAAACCAGAGTATAAAATGACAACCTTTAAAAATTCTGAAACTCTGAAGCTCTTTTTTCAAGAAAATATTAAGGAAGGTGTTAAAATGAGCACTATCTGAGATATAAGCAAAGCAGTAATGCAAGATTTCTTCCTACAACAGCAATTTTTACAAAAAAGAAAAAATTCAGAAGTTATCATTGAGGTTGCAAAAGAAAGAAGAATTAAAAAAAAACTCTGGTAAGAAGAGAATAAATTATGAAATTAAAATAACCTAGAAAGAAATTTCCCAATTGATGAGAGAGGAAATAGAAAGGAAATTCTCATATCTGAAATGCTACCATTTTGAACAGGCAAACAGAATTGGAAAATGGCTTGCCTATAGATTGAAAAAAAAAAGAAGGAAAGAAATTTGATAACGGAGATAAAATAAGGAAAGAAGGCGCACACAAACCAGGAGAAAATCAAGCAGATATTTGTAAAGTACTACAAGAATCTATTCCAAGAGAAAACAATAACCTCTCAACGAAAACACCGAATCTAGTCTTATCTAAAAAGACAAGTAACTAGGGAGATACAGAGGAACATTACAAAAATTTAAATTCTCCAATTGCAATTAGCAAGGTTATAAAGGCAATTGAAGATTTGAAAGTAGGAAAATCCCCACTTTCCAATGGATTTACAGCAATGTATTATAAGAAACTACAAGATGAGCTGGTACTACCAGATGATAAAAACAATGTCAATTCAGGGAAGACCTAGAACCTGGGGAGATTCAAACATAATTTAATCCCAAAAGAAAGGAAAGACCTTAAAGATGTCAGAACTTCAGACCAATTTCATTATTGAATATTGACTATAAAATTTTCACAATGATATTAACTAAAAGATTGAAAAGGATTCTTCAAGATTATATACGTGAAGACCAAGCAGGTTTTTTACCTAGAAGGAGTCTTAAACAAAATATAAGAAGAGTCATAAACTGTAGAGAGTATTATGACAAAAATCCAGGGAAGGAGTTTGCGATGGCATTCCTTGACGCCAAGAAGGATTTTGATAATATCTCCTGGATGTTTATGAAAAATACCATAGAAGAGTATGACCATAAAGAGAAATTTAAAGAATGTATAGATATCATCTATAGAGACCAAAAGCTAACTTGATAATCAATGGGAAAAGATCCACCCAGTTTTAGATATCAAAGGGGGTGAGACAGGGTTGCCCACTCTAGTCCCTTCTTTTTATTATGACACTGGAAATACCGAACAACAAGATCAGAGAGACAAGCCAGATAAGAGGGGTTAAAATAAAGAAGAATGAACATAAAATATGAGCATTTGCTGATGATATGGTAGTATTCTTGGAAGAACCAAAAGATACTCTTCCCAGACTTTTAGAAGAACTGAAGGATTACGGTCAGGTGGCTGGCTTTAGAATTAAAAAAGATAAATCATCGTTATTAACAATGAACTTGTTGAAAAAAAGAAGGGGAGGAGCTGAAGGAGATTTCAGGTTTCCATATTGAATAAAAAGTTAAATACTTAGGAATTTATATTACAAAGAAGAATTCAGAACCCTATGATAACAACTATAAAAAAATCTAGACTCAAATAAAGACCAACTCACAAAAATGGAACAAATTTAATCTCTCACTATTAGGTCGAATAGATACAGTAAAGATGGCAATGCTTTTAAAATCCATGTTTTTGTCCCATAATCTTCCTATAATAAACAACGAGAAGCCATTCACAGGTTGGAATAGTTATCCAAAGTTATAAAGAAACCAAGAATTAAACTGAAAACACTATGAAAGAGCAAGGAGAGAAGAGGATTTGGACTGTCCCATTTGAAAGTATATTATCAAGCATGTTGTCTAGAATGGATCAAAGATTGGATACAATCAAAAAACAATAAATTACTGGAATTAGAAGGCTTCGGTGTTTGATTTGGCTGGCATGGCTACCTTTGCTACAGGAAAACAGAAGTAAACAGAGATTTTAGAGATCATTTTTCTCAAAGTGTGGCAGGCCATCAATAGGAAATTCTATAGTAAGTTGCCAATCTAGACATCACCTCAAAAAGCTTTTAAAATATCTGAAACCACATCAGGAGCAATATTAAGGTATAAGGATCTAATAAAATGGGAAGGAAGAACCCCAGTGCTGAAGACTACGGAAGAATTAAGAGAAGTAATAGAATCCTATTAGAAAGAGAGCTGGAGCAACAACAAATAAAGGACTTCAAGCTAAAGTGGACACAAAATATTGGTCATAACATTGAGTTAGAAAAATGAGAAAGAGCATGGAGTGAAGACATAAAATTTACTCAATGTTTAAGCCTGAGAGAGAACTTTTATAAGATGATTCCCTGGTGGTATATTGTTACCCTGTTTACTGGGGGTCCCGGGAGGGACACCTAAATAACCTTACAATTACACAAGATGGGGAAATTAGTCAAGAGCACTGGTTGGCACTACGAGAGGCAGGGTAACACAGCAGGATCTTGTAACCCAATGTTTACAGGGTCAGGCCAAGTCAAGAAGCAGACCAGCTTGAATGAATGATCTTTATTAACTACAGGCACACAATGTAAGCAACACACGCACACAGATAACTAAGGAAAATAAAGGTGCGAGTATGATAGTGGGATTTTCAGAGGGATAGTAGATTTGGGTGATACGAAACCTGTTCCTGAAGCCTGGAGGAAGATAGAGAGCGATGCTGGAGTTCGATGTGGCTCAGCACTTGGAGCTGAGGGGAGGCTCACCAAGTGAAGCGGCAGCAAGGCGGTTAGGTACTTGGGAGCGATCCGAGGAAGGTCTCGGAATCAGGGGTTTTTATAGGGAGAAGTGCAACTGCAGGCTATGCCTTACTCGGGGACAACAATGAGTTTTGGGTGTGAGACAATGTCTCTGAAAGGTCACGATTTAGCATGATGGACTCAGAGCCAAATTAACAATGGTGCAGCCAGTATGTAAATATGCAATGCTTGACAGTGGATGGTTCAGCCTTTGTCAAGTTACCTGCTCAGGGCAAGGGAGCCTTTTGTAGGTAGCGCGCATACATAATGAGGTGTTCGTCTGGGAGGTCTCCTAAAGTGGAGATCTGGCTATGTCTGGCTTGCCTGTATTGTTTGAGACTATTTCAGCAGTTAACTGCCGAGACTAGTTTCATGCTTGTCTGGAGGCCTCACAAACATGTGTAGAGGGATGGCAGAAGAGAACCGAATTATGATATCAAAATGATATCCATACGCTATCTCCAAATAGGCCCAAACTGCATTAACAATATGACTCCTCAAGAAGATAACATATAAAGGGAACGGCCAATGTTGGAAATGTGGAAAAACAACAAAAACTTATTTTCATACCTGATGGCCATGCCAAATAGCTAAAGAATATTGGGAAAACAATTCACAACAGCATTACAAAGATCCTTGATGTTAAATATGAGATAACCCTGGAAACATACTTATTAAACATGATAGAAAGGAATAATCAAATGGAAACAAAGAAGACACTGCTAAATTTAATCACTGCAGCAAGATTGTGTGACACAAAGCATTGGAAAGAAGAAACAGAGCCCCCCTAGAAGAATGCAAGATCAAAGTAATTGACATTATAAAAATAGAAAAACTGACCGGCACGCTGAAAGGCAATCCCTACCAACAGTTAAAAGCAATGGAATTCAATTATTAAATGGCTGAAGGAACGTTAGACATTAAAGCATAGGAACGGAGAGTAGATTTGATGTGGTACTTTCTATATTATGGGTGGAACGTAGAAGGAGAAAATAATTTAAAAATTAAATGGAAAATATACGGTACCAGGCAGTAAAACATTAGAGTAAAAATATGACAAGAATAGCACATTTCATACTAAGGAGGTTTAGTCTAAGACAAACTCAAGACGGAGATTGGATTGGAGGAAAGCATGCAAAAAGAATAGTAGGGTAGGGAGGTGGGGGAGGAAATATGGAGAGAAGGAGGGGAGAAGTAACTAATTGGTTGTATAAAAATATAGAATATTGATATTTAAGGAGTCTAAAAGGTTGGGGAGGGAGGGGGAAAGATGCAATACAGGCATACTAAAATGGTACTTAGGAAGAAAAACAGTTATTTTATTTTTGATAGAAAATTCTTTCCAATTCTGTATGTGACAGTTTGGATTGGCGTTGTCCATACGGTTGTTTGGTATGTAAAAATTACTACTAGTAATAATAACAACAAAAAGATACTTTGACGCACTCTATCTAATTCTAGCAATGCCTAAGCCCAATATATTCTAAATGAAAGTGCTTAAAAGTGTTGTGAGAGCTGGAAATGCTCAGAGATAAATAACAAGAAACATGTTCCTGCTTCAAGGATGAAAGGGGGTAAAGAACAGAGCCTGGAAATTATAGTTGATAAAACCCAGTGTGATTTCCAAAGCTAGAGAACTACCATCTGCCTTGTATGTGAGTAACATGCAACATCTCCCTGTGATAATTCAGTGCTTTAAATATGGAAAAATAGATAAGAAATTCATAAATTGTTCTTATACCAAGACGAGTTAGGAGGAAGTCAACGTATGCAGAATATAATGAGCTGTATCAACTTATTGTGTTTTTAACAATCAAAAGAAGAGTCTTTCTGCCAGCATGGTTTATGATGTTTGTTTTAAAAATTGTGTGTGCGTTTTCCCAAAAAAAACACAAATCACTTGCAAAAGAATCAGTAGCCAAGAATCCAGAATTGGCAGCTATCTGACCCACATGAGCAGAGAAAACAGGAAATGCTTGGGTGGAAAGGAACTTGTTCTAAAGAAGAGCTTGGGAAAGTCCCTTTTTTTCTTTTTTAGACTATGTTAGAATGGGGAATTCTGGTTTGTCGGTCTGTGGCTGTCTGCCTTCATGCCATTTCTGACTTCTGGTGACCCCAAGGCAAGCCTGTCACAGAGTTTTCTTGGCAAGATTTGTTCAAAGGAGGTTTGTCTACATTGTCTGCCTCTGGGGCTGAGACAGTGTGACTTGCCCAAAGTCACCCAGTGGGTTTCCAGGGTCAAGCGAGGATCTGAACCCTGGTCTCCAGGGTCACAGTCCAACACTCAGACCATGACACCACAAAGTTCAGTTTTTCCAAGTTCTGGTTTAGATTGAGAGAGGAAAGAGAAAAAAAATTACCTGGATGTTTTGGATCTTTTTCTGAAGTCTCTCATTGTCATCATTGAGTTCGGTGATGTAGCTGAATGCCGCAAAATTCTTCTTCTCTTTCTCAGTGAACTTCTCCACCAGTCGGTCAATGTCACCATTCTCTGTCAATTTCAGCAGGCGCATGTAGGCCACCTCGTAGCTCTCAAAGCTCTCCCCTTTGGTCTTGGCCCGAGTCTTCTCCTTGAGAGCTGAGAGAGAAATCAGAATAGATGACCAGAGTGGTTAAGGTCACAGGAAGCTAACCTACTCAAACAGGGCATCTTCTTGTGGGAAAAAGATTTTGGCAAAGTGTGCCACAGCTAATGCTCATGATGTTATTACAGTTATTTTTGAAGGTGCTATTATTAATTAAAGGGTTGGGATGCTTTTCTATATACCCATTCACCACTTTCAAATTGCTGTGTCCCTTCAAGTCATTTCTGACTTATGAAAACCCTAAGGCAAACCCAGTTTGGATGACGGCGGAGCGAGGAGACTGCTCTGTGTTTCGCTCACAGAGAGAGAGCTCACACCCAGCAGCAAAGGAGGTCGGCGGTGTAGAGACCAACCATATACACTCCCTATGGGACAGGGGAGTCTTTTTTGGGCTCCAGAGGTATGTTGCCTTCTTCGAGCTTCAGATTTTGACGTGCAAGTTGCCTCAATGATAAGCTGTTCATACTGTTCCTTTATCTCTTCCTTATTAGATTATTGTAGTAGTTAAACAAAGGTTGTACACAAATATATACACTTATATATATTTACCCTAACATATTTAGAGCATTTAATATACTGAAAGCCTCTCTTTTTCTGCTTATTATACTGGTTTTCTGTCTATTATATTAGAAGACAGAGTTGCAGAGAATTTGACTATTGAGAAGATCCAGAAAGTCATGAGGATTATAATTTGATAATCAGACAATATTCTGAATAGTTTCTAGAGTTTGATTTGTACAAGAATAAGCTTGTATTTAAGACAGAAAGTTGTAAAGCATAGACTTATATATTAGAAATTGAAGCAAATCCTTATTTGGTTATTACTTTACTGTACTTGAAGGAATGAGTAAGAATAATGAAAAAATTAATTTGACTAATTTATGGCAGATATGGATATCAAGTTAACTTAAAATACAGTACCTAACTTGAATATAATAACAAGAGTAATTTAACCTTCAATTAATTTTTTGATGATTTAATTTTTCTGGATGAATTTTATTATAGAAAGGAAATATTAATTGGTATTGATTCCCTTTTTCCTCTCTATCTTCCATTCTCTTCTCCCCCCTTAATTATTTATGAATGCCTAAGATAAGCATGAATAGACTTATGAAATATAATTGGGAAATTAATTTATCTAGTATCTACAGACAAGAAGAGTGGGTGACAGGCAATTAAAAATTGTTTATATGGCCCCTGGATGCTTTATAAATTGTGGGATTATAAAAAGAAAGAGAATAGGAGGAAGAAGGGGTGAAAGACCAGAGAAGGGGAGAAATAAGGGACACTTGTGTAAGACAAGGTTAAGATAAAATTAATCAAGAATAAACTATTGAGTTACTAGAAACTTCTAAAGAAATACAGATGGATACAAGGAAAAAACAGCTTTTGCAGCTTCGCAAACGGAAAGACGGCCATCCACAGAAATAACTACAAAACAGATTGAACAATTAACCACAAAACAAATTGAGCAATTAACAATCTTAGAAGAAATCAGAAAGATGAAAGATGAAATGAAACAAGAAAGGAAAGAATTGAGAGCAGAGATAAAACAAGATTTTAAAAATGAAATAAAAGAAATTAAAAAGCCATAGATAAACTATCAGAAGATCTAAAAAGGATAGCAAGTAGAGTTACTAACTTAGAGGAAAAAATGAAAAAAGTCAAAGATAAAATAGAAACTAAAGAAAAAGAATTAGATGAGAAAGCAACGATGGACTTGAAATGGTGTGATCACCGTCTGAAATTAAGGGGACTAAAAGAACAGAACCAAGAAAGCTTATACGAATTACTTATTCCGACATTTGCCAATTTTATAAATCACCCTCAGGAGCAATATGAGAAGGAGACAGACAAGATATTGAGAATAAGATCATCAGTTGCTCAGGAAAAAAAATCTCCCAAGGGACCTAGTGATTTATTTCCTGAGGGAAAAAATACAAGATGTTATCATTCAAAGAAATGTTGAAAATCCCTTTAAATTAAGAAAAGATAAGATCCTGTTATATAAAGATATTCTGGTAAAAATCCTACAAAAGAGGACTATAATTTTCTAACAACCCAATTAAGAATTCCAAATAGATGGGGAAGGATAGATGGACTGATTTTTTGATTCAGGAAAAAAACTTGAGAGATTAAATTCCCCATTAGTAACCCAGGAATTTTGGAAGAAATTTAAAAGATACACTGAAGGATATGACAAAGAATATAAAAATGTAAGACCTAAAGGGAAACATCAAAAAGAAAATGGAGTAGAAGAAGAGACAGATTTGGAACACAAGACAGAAAAAGGAGAAATCATAGATATTGAATCAGGAGAAGAGAATCAGAGTCAGAAGAAGAGATAGAAACACAAGAACAAGAAGAAGATGAAAAAGAGAAACAAGAGGAAGTAGAAGTGGAGAGAACTAAATTAAAAGAAACAACTGAAATACAAATTGAAACAGGAAAATAAGGACTGGAAAAACTTGATTGAAAGAAATCATGGAATTGAAAATATTATCGTGAAACATAAAATGAATAAATATACTCCAAAAAAAGAGGAAAATACTTCATTATCTGGGAAAAAAGAAATTCAATATCATTTGTCTATAAGAAATTAGAATAAAAAAGAAGATAAAATTAATTAAAAATAAAAGATTAGGGAAGAAATTTGTATCAACAACGGAGAAGAAAAAGAAAGGTGTAGCTATTTATATAAACCATAACACTGAAGCAAAAGAAATCTTTAATGACAACAATGGCCATTACCTAGGAGTGGAAATTATGTGGCAAAACAAAAAGATCCTATTAGTGAGAATATACGGGCCCCATAATAATAAAGATAAATTTTATGAACAATTGGAATTAAACATTTCTGAATATGATTATGAAGACATAATTACGCTAGGAAATTGGAATAGAGTAATTGATACTTCTATAGACAGGAAATGAAAAAAAGTGATGAAAAAAGACAAGGAAAACTGCCCAAATCAAGATGTTGAAAAACTCAAAGTGTTAGACGTATGGCCAATATCCATATGGCAATTTGGAGAATTTATATTCTTTTCAGAAAGCCACTGATCTTTTTTGAGAATAGACTTGTTTTTTATTTGACCAACACTTTGCAAAACTGTGCCCAAAATGGATGCCCTTCCTAGAACCTTATCAGATCAGAATGCTGTTACTATGTCATCAAAGAAAGATAGGCAAGAATATAGATGGCACTTGAATGAAAGACTTTCACTAGATGAAAAGATTGCAAAGGCTAAAAAGAACTTAAAACTATATCTTCTTGAAAACCACCAGAAAGACATTAGTATAGAACTTATTTGGGACACAAACAAAGGAGTCATGCGTGGTTTTTTTAATGAAACAGAATGCTGAGGAGAAAAGAAAAAGGAATGAAGAACTTCAAATAATTAACAATCAAATTAAAATAAGAGAGAAAGAACTGGTAAGAAAGCCAAAAAACAGGACTCTTCAGAAAGAGATAGAAGCCCTACAATCACAATTAGACATGGACAGAAATTAGTAAAAAAAAAATGCTGCATTTAAAACAAAACCATTTTGAATGGGTAAATAAGCTGGGAAAACGGATGACTGCAAAACTGAGGAAGGAAAAAGAAAGGTCCTTGATTACTAAAACAAAATCCAGGGAAGAAATTATTACAGAAAAATGTTGAAAAAAACTAAAAAAAATATTTTCTTTTTCTTATTCATACTTTATATAAAGTAAAAAAGATCAATGATGAGGACATTGGAAAATATCTAAAAGAACTGAAAATAAAAGAGATAAATGACAAACAAAGAAGCACACTAAATCATCCAATTACTGTTATGGAAATAATAGAAGCAATCCATAATAGCAAAAAAGATAAATCCTCAGGCCCAGACAGCTTCACTATGTCTTACTACAAAACATTTCAAGATTAATTATTATTAGCATTTCAAACTACAATGAATGCAATTTTTGAAGGAAAAATCTCTGGGACTTGGAGAGAAGCTAACATTTTATTAATCCATGAGGAAGACAGAGACCCTTTATTGCCAAAAAAATACAGACAAATACCACTTTTGAATGTAGATTATAAAATCTTTACTTCAGTCCTTGCTAACCGATTGAAAAAGATTCTAAAAGATTTAATTGAGAAGATCAAGTTGGTTTCCTACTGAATAAACATTTGAAGGGCAACTTGAGAATAATTACAAATATCTTAGAATACTTTGAAAAACATTCTGAGGAAAAACTGGCTCTGATCTTTCTTGATATAGAAAAGGCTTTTGATACTATAAGCTGGAACTTCATGTTTGAGGCACTAGCACAAATGAAGGTAGAAGACTAATTTTTGAATGGTATTAAATCCATTTATAACAGCCAGACTGCACAAATCATAATAGAGAAAAAAAACAAAGAAAATCAATATTCAGCGAGGAACAAGACAGAGATGCCCCTTTACTATTTTTACTGGCAATAGAATTGTTTGATAATGAATTTAAAATCAAATTGCAAAATTCAAGGTATGAAAGAAAGAATTCAAAATTAGAGCATTCGTGGACAATGTTGTTTTAATGCTGTAAGATCCAAAAGAAACTCTAGAAGAACTAAAATTCCAGTTAAGAGAATTTGGAAGGATTACTGACTTAAAAATTAATGAGGAAAAAATGAATATTGTAACTAAAAATATGAATAAGAAAGAGGAGAAACAACTGAACTTAATATCAGGATACAACATCACTAATAAAGTAAAATACCTAGGTATCCATCTAACCAAAAAGATTCAGATCTAATTAAGAATAATTATGGAAAGATACGGAAAGAAATCTAGACAGATTTGAAAAACTGGAGCAATATGAAACTCTCTCTCTTAGGTAGGATCTCATTGGTTAAGATGAATATTTTCCAAAATTACTTTTTCTATTTCAAGCAATACCAGTTATCATCACACTATCAGCAGAATACAGGTGATGGTAATTAAAAATTTCAAAAAAGGTTAAAATTATTGTTTATGTGGATTTATTTATCTAATGCTTTGAACACAAACCCATCAAAAGGCATCAAAAGGCATCAAAAGAAAGTTTTTGGAAGTATACTGTACATAGCTTAATTATAAATGAAGAGTACGCATAACAATAACAGAATATGGTAACATATTCTAGTTGTGATGGTTAGATTATTCCGGGGGAAGACCTTACCTGCATTTATAATATTTAGAATTGGATGTTATTTTTTTGTATAATTTTTTGAAATTTATTTCATGTATTTACTTGTGTATGAGACAACTAGATTTGTTCTATTTATATTTCTTTGTAATAAGTATACACACACACACACACACACACACACATACACACACATACACATAAACAAACAGGAGTGTATAGAACTAAAAAACGCAACCACTTTAGTAAGAAGGAAAATAGTTGAGCCTATTAGATTGACATAAATAAATTAACAACTAAATGGTAAAATAAATCCAATTATATTAAAGAGTTAGATAGATAATCTTTAACTGATAATAGTTAGAATCTTGTAATTATCAGGTAAAGAATAGATCCTTCAAGATAGAATTTTATAAATAAATAACTGATTTGTCAAAAGAGTTTTCCTCTTCTTCTTCTTCCTTTTTTTCATTTATATGTGTATATCTTTTTTAATCTTTATATGTAGAATGAAATGTACATAAGACCCTTTAAGTTGATGCCTTAATATGAAACAATGTAAAGTTTCAGTATTTCTATTATATAATTTATATAGATATCTAAGTAATACATCACCCTCTTTTTCCCCATAAAAATATAAATAAAAAAAAGAAAACCCCAAGGCAAACCTATCATGCTATTTTTCTGGGGCTTGGGAATTCGTGACATGCCTGTGGTCACTCAGTGGCTTTTCACAGCCAAGAGGGGAATCAAACAAACCCCAGTCTCCAGGGTCCTAGTCCAATGTTCAAACCACTACACTTATGCTGGCTTTCAAAATACTTACATAAATTCCCATGGATGCCATTGGCCTACTGTAGAGCGGGGAGCTAACGATTAGCACAAACACCCATTCAATGAACCCCTGACTAGTGAGCCAATGTAAATGTAAATCCCATTATTCAGCTGAGCCTGTGCTCTGAGGAACTGACCAGCACCTCTGAGGCCCACTGTCAATCAGCTGATGCTGGAGAGTCAACACAGATATGAATCCCATTGATTTCAATTAGCCAACTCTAGGTAGGAAGTAACAATTATCCCTGAGGTCCACTGAATGAATTGTTGACTAGTGAGTCAATATCTATGCAAATCCCATTGGGTTCAACTGGGCCTACTCTAGACAGAACAAACCAAGAGCCCTGAGGCCTATTGAATGAACTGCTGACTGATGAGTCAATGTGGATCTAAATTCCTAAAAGTTCACTTGGCCTCAGTAACCAATAGCCCTGAAACACACAGAAGGAATTGCTAAATGCTGCATCAACACTTGTCTAAAACCCAGAGATTCAATAAGCCCACTCTGGGTGGAATGAACCAAGAACACAGAGAGCAGACCCACAAGCAGAGAAAAGATCATTCATAGAAGGTCATCCTTTGCCTCCAAAAGGTACCTTCTTCCTTCCTGGCCTGCTCCTCGAACTCAGAGCGGTCCAGCAGCTTCATGCACATGAAGGCCTTCAGCTTGGTCTCGTGGTTGTAGATCCTCTGCAGCTCCCGAAACTCCATGTTGAACTGAGCAATATCTTTGCAACATTGTTCCTTTGTGGCTGAGATGCTGGCAAGGGCTTCAACCCTAAAATCCCACACCCAAAAAAACCACTTGGAGTTAATGTAATCCACGCAAAGTTCTCAGGTCCTCTGGAGAAGACACTTATACTTCGCTCAGCCAGGACTAGACTGGTAACTATCACCCTGAAGACATTTTCTTCAGCCACCCCCAAACTTCAGAATGACCTGCCAGAAAAGATTCAACAGCTGGAATAGTCTCCAAGCTTTTAAAACAGCAGCGAAGACCTGTCTCTTCTAGCAAGCTTATCCAGATTATTTTTAAATTGACTGACAGCCACTGGGATCAATGCAAACAGGACAGAACCATTGGTCCCAGGGTGCTTCAAGTCACTAGCTAGGGAGTGCTGATGCAAACAGGAACACTGTTTCTGATGTCCTGTTATGCACATTCACACTTGATTAGCAGGGTTTCTTAGTGTGTCTTGTACATAGTTAAGTAAGTATACATAGAATCACAGAGCTGGAAAAGATCCCGAGGGCCATCCAATCCAGCCCTTTTCTGCCATGCAGGAAGACACCATCAAAGCCTTTCCTTTGACATATGGCCATCCAGCCTCTGTGTAAAAACTTCCAAAAAAGGATTCTACCACACTCCCAGGCAGTGTATTCCACTGTCAAACTGTTCTTACCCTCAGGACGTTCTTCCTAATGTTTAGGTGGAATCTCTTTTCCTGAATTTTGAAGCAACTGTTCCACAGTGTCCTAGTCTCTGGATCAGCAGAAAACTGGTTTGCTCTGGTTTGAATTGGTTCGAAGGACATCCCTTTAAATATTTAAACATGGCTATCATGTCACCTCTTAACCTTCTCTTCTCTAGGCTAAACTTTCCCAGCTCCCTAAGCTGTTCCTCATAGGGCTTCATAGTTTCCAGGCCTTCTTCCATTTAGGTTGCCCTCCTCTGGACATGTTCCAGATTGTCCATATCCTTCCTGAATTGTGGTGCCCAGAACTGGACACAGGACTATGCCAAGTGAGTCTGACCAAAGCAAAAGAGAGTGGGGCCATCAATTCCCTAAACACTAGACTCCTAGTGACGGAGCCCAGAATTGCATTGGCTTTTTTTTAGCTGCCACATCACACTGCTGACACAATGCTCACAAAATGGATTCAAATTAAGAAAGGCAATTCCTCCAATACGTTAGGAAGAACTTTGTGATGCTAAGAGCTCTTTGATAGCAGAAAAAAATTGCCCCAGATAGTGGTGGATGCTCCTTCCCAACAGAGGTTGTTTGGCCACCTCTCAGAACTTTCTTAAACCAGACTTCCTATGCTGGCAGGGGATTAGGCTGTGATCCCAGCCCCTCAGTGCCTCCTCGTTGCCCAGCCTCTCACCTGTGTTCCCGGGCTTGCATGGACTGTTCTGTGGCCAAGTCCATAGTTCTCTTCTGTTCATCCAACTTCTGCTGCAACCTGGAGAAGATGTTGTCAAAGACAGACTTCTGTTTCTGCAGGCTCCCAATCTCCTCCCGGAACCTGGCATTCTTGGCCAAGATGGTGTCATAGTGAACTGTGAGCTAGGACGTTGAAGGGCAAGAAAAGGAGAGAGCTATAGGACCAATGAGCAAAATAACTTGTACAGTTCTAAAGCCAATTTAGGAATTTTCCCAAGCTCCAGAAACCAATTTCTGGACAATAGGACATGCTGAGGGTCCACACTAGCTGCTCAAAAACTGAAACTGGAAAGGACCAGAGGTCCACTTCTTCTAGTTTTGTGAAAACAGAGGTCCACTTCTGGTTTTGCAAAGATCAAAACCTTGCTTCCAGTTTTGCAAATGTCAGAGCTTCACTTCTACCTTTGCAAAACCAGAGGTTCACTACCAGTTTACAAAAATCAGAGCTTGACTTCTGGTTTTGCCAAACCAGAGGTTCACGTCCAGTCTTACTAAAATCAAAAGATTCTATCTTATTTTACCTATCTTCCAGTGTTGTTCTGATATGGCACCCAATGTGGCTTAGAAAAAGGTTAAAGAAACCTGAAGCTAAAAAGACAGCTAAAAAAAACACTGAAGACAAAAAAGCTAAAACAAAATTAAGCAAGCTATTCTATTAAAACTCCATTAACTTTAAAAGTATAAAAATCAAATAAACATGTAACAATAAAGATGAAATAGTATGCATACTTCATTAAATAGGACTCTCCTGGAACCAATTCATCACTAAATGCATGCTTCAATAAATGCGTCTCTTTTATATATATATATTTTATTAAATTTCACAGATAAAAAAACATCATCTTAAGTTGTACTTTTACATGTAATGTTTTTGTTCTTCCACTCTGATCTAGTTTTCATTTTCTGAATTTCTATTCACATATAAAAATTATGCATCACAAGTCTACGTTCATCTTATGTCAGGGGCACGGGTCCGGCTGGGCCTGTTGCTGCCCCTGAGGCCGCTGCTGAAGCGGCGGCGGACGTAGCGGAGGCTCCGGAGGGTTCCACGGCGCCCGCCGCAGCCGAGGGGCCTGGCCCGAAGGCCAGGGGGAAGGTCGCCGCCGACGGAGCCCGTTCAGGCGCCGCGGAGGCCGCCACGGCCAACGGGGCCTGTGCGGAGGCCGCTGCAGCTGATGGGCCTTGTCTGGAGGCCGCTGCGGCTGACGGTGCGGGCCTGCCGGCCGTGGGAGAGGCTGCTGGGCCTGGAGCCACTTACCTAGAGGCTGCAGGCTCGGATCCCACGACGTTGGTCAGCCTGCCGGGGTGGGCGGGACCCGGACCTGCTCCCGGGGCTCCGCCCACCCGCTGCCCCAATCCGCGGGAGGCCTGGGAGTCTGCCTGCGGCCCCGATCCAGAGGAGGCTGATGCCTTCGCCTCGCCTCCTCCTTTCCAGCAGCGGCGGCAGGCCAAGGAGGCTGTTCGCCGGTCCCGGCGCCTGCTGGAGAGGAGGCGATGGGCAGAGAGCTCGCAGCTGTGAGGCTCAGCACAGCTGCGGGCCCTCAGCTACATGGCCACGCCGGATTGGCCGGCGCCTGGCTTGGAGGGCTATTTGAGGCAGGCACCGGGCTGGGAAAGGCACGGAGCAACGACTGTCGGTCAACTGTGGTCCTGCCGTCCGTGCCTTGTTCCAGCCCGAGCCTGAGTCCAGCCCTCCCGTTCGCCTAGGTGAGGTAACCTGCCTCAAGTACTTTAACAACCTGAGTTTCTTGGGTGAAGCAACCCTTTATTTTTGTTGGGACTGAGTAGAAGCCCTGTCTGCTTTAAGGACTATTTCTGTTTAGACTGTGTAGAAGCCAGCTTGCTTTGTACCTTTGAGTTTTGTCTGCATTAAAGCCCGACACCGCTAACCTGCTCCCCTGCCTCTGCCTGACCCCCGCCTGGCACTGACATCTTACATGCTTGATCTTGCATTTCTCTGTCCACTCCTGTTATGTTACGGTTATCCCACTTTAATTTCAACCATAATTCAGACATTCTCACTTGGCAGTTCCCAGCAATTACCCATTACAATTTGCCATTCTGCTTTTATCTGATCATCCAATTTCCCCTTTAATCTCTGAGAGACAATATCTGCATTTCTATTCTCAATAAACATCCCCCACCATTGTTCAACTGTGGGTATTTGCTGAGACTTCCACATTTTGGTATATTCTATTTGGGCTGTCGTTATCATATACAGTATTAATCTCCAATGTCTCTTAATACTAGTATTCTCAAGAACATTTGTAGTGTTTAACAAATAAAATTCAGGTTTTTTTAAAAATTGAACCTTCAGTATTTCACACATCTTTTTATGTATTTCACTCCAATATTTCTTTGCCTTGGGACATGACCACCACATATGAAATATTGTTCCCACCTCTTTCTACATTTCCAACACATTTCTGTACCTGTATTGTAAATCTTTTTTAACTTATCTGGTGTCATATACCATCTATGAAACCATTTGAAATAGTTCTCTTTAAGATTCTGAGCCATTGTAAATTTTTGTGTCCTTCTCCAGCTCTGTTCCCATTCATCTAATTGAATTGAATGTCCTATATTCTGGCCCACAAAATCATTGCAGATTTCACAGTCTCCCCCGTCTCTCCTGTATTAAAGTTTCTTGATATATATGGGCTAACAACTGAGGCGGATTGTCATTTAATCACTCCTGTCTTTTCTTTGGATTCTATTCCATAAGTTTTCAAATCCATCTGGTATCTCTCATTTAACTGCCTGTACAGAAACCAGCTTAATGGCATTCCTTCCTGTTCCAATTTTTCTCTTGATTTAATCTTATAAACATTTGTCATTGATTTCTCTATTATGTCTTCATAGCCATTTCTCTCATTCCTTCCATCTTCCAAAGAAAGCTTCTTAAGAGGATACCCGCATGGGTAGCTGCCTTATGTTTTTACTCTTATATTCATTCCATATCTTCAAAAGCGATTTTCTGATATAGTGATGAGAAAAGTCTTTGTCAATTTTTGCTTTATCATAGAACATATAGGCATGCCATCCCATCCTCAAGTCCGCTCCCTCCAATGCAAGCATTCTTGTATCTTGTAAGTCAATCCAGTCTTTTAACCATGTGAATGCCGCAGCTTTATAATATAATTGAAAGTCTGGTACTCCCATTCCTCCTCGAAGTATTTGATCCATCATGATGTTCCATTTAATTCTTGGTTCTTTCCCTTGCCATATAAATTTGGTCAGGTCTTTCTTCCACTGTATGAAGGGTTTATTGTTTGTTATTATGGGGAGATTTTGAAACAAAAAAATTCATCTTTGGAAGTACATTCATTTTAATAGCCGCTATTCTCCCCATCATAGACAATTTCATGGAAGTCCACCTTTCCAAGTCTTTAGTTATCTCTTTCCATTTTTTCTCATAGTTATTTTGAAACAGCTCATTATTCCTTTTTGTTATCCAGACACCTAGATATTTTGCTTTTTGTACTTTATTAAATCCAGTTGCAAGTGCTAGTTCCTTCTCCTCCTTATCTGTCATGTTTTTCATTAGCAAAGCTGTTTTTTCTTTATTTACCTTGAATCCTGAAAATTCTCCATATTCTTGTATTATTCCAATAAGATTTTGTATGCTTCCCTTAGGATCTTCAAGAAACAGCACCAAATCATCAGCAAAGGCTTTAAGTTTGTATTGATATTTCTTGATTTGGACTCCTCTTATAGCATTGTCTTCTCTTATACTGTTATTTAATATCTCCATTGTCAATATGAATAACAGAGGGGACAGAGGACATCCCTGTCTTGTTCCTCTATTCAATTCAATCTGCTTAGTTCTGTCTCCATTAATAACCAATCAAGCTCTTTGTTGGTTGTATATTGTTTCAATCCATGAAAGAAATCTATCTCCAGCTTGCATTTGCTTCATTACTGTTTTCATAAACGGCCAGCTAATCATCTCAAAAGCCTTCTCTGCATTGACAAATATCATGGCCATTTTCTTCTCATTATGCTTTTCGTAATATTCAATTATATTCAATACTGTTCTTATGTTATTTCTTAAACATCTTTTTGGTATAAAACCATTCTGGTCTTCATGAATAAGTTCAGCCAAAGTCTTTTTGAGTCTTGTTGCAAGGATTGAAGCAAAAATCTTATAGTCAGTATTCAAAAGTGAGATTGGTCTATAATTTTTGACATCTGTTAAGTCTCTGCCTTCTTTAAGAATTAGCACTACATTTGCCTCTCTCCAGGTGTCCGGTACTCCTTCTTTTATAATCTCATTTATTGTTCTTTGCAATGGAAATGAAATCTCATGTTTTAGAGTCTTGTAATATCTTGCCGTAAAACCATCTGGACCCAGAGCTTTCTCATTCTTAAGGTTCCTGATCGCTTCCATTACTTCCATCATAGAAACTGATTTATTCAGGATCAATCTATGATCTTCAGTAAATCTTAATTTATTTGTTCTGTCCAAGTATTCTTCCAATTCCTGTTGTTTTTTCACTTTAGAAATCTTACTCATCAGTTTCTCATAATACTTATAAAATGCCTGTTTTATTCCTTCTTGTTTAGTAATTCTCTCTTCTCCACTCTTTTCTAGGCGTAGAAGTTACAACTAAACAAGACAAGATACTGATAGTCGGAATCTATGCACCAAATGGGGAGAAGGGTGATTTTTTTCCTAAAGTACATTTTATTTATATGATATTCTTAGTCCATGTTCTCCGGAACAGATTAGAGAGAAGTTTCGAGGGTTTATTTGCTTGCTCAAAATAATTATATCTTGTTCTCCGTACTTGCTGTTCTATTTTTTTCAAATTGAGTTGATTCAGTTCTGCTTGGCAAACTTTCATCTGTAGTCCAATTTTCTCATCAAAAGGATATTTCCTCATCCGTTTCTCGACTTCCTTCATCTTGTCCAATATTTGCTGCTCAGCATTTCTCCTCTCTTTCCCAATTTCTGCAGACCATCTGATACAGTTGCCTTGCATCACTGCTTTACTTGCATCCCATATAGTCCTCATCGTCAAATCCGGTGTCATATTTTCACTGAAATAGTTGATCAACTCTTTCTTCGCTTCTTTTATGTATTTCTCTTTATTGAAGACCCCATCATTTAATCTCCATGTCCTTTCTCTTTCCTTAATCTTCATCTTGAGAAGCAATGGGTTATGATCTGAACATAAATTCGGAAAGATGTCTATGTCTGTAGCCTTCAACAACAACGATTTACCAGCATCATATCAATTCTGGACATTGATTTATGTCTATCTGAAAAAAAAGTATGTCCTTCTAATTGTCCATTTTTATATCTCCATACATCAAAGAGGTTCAAATCATCCATCATGTTAAAGAAGCTCTTGGGTAATTTTCCATTATTTTGGGGGATCAGTTTCTGCACTGATCTATCTGATTTTGGATTGACAACTCCATTAAGTCCCTCACCAGAGCAATGTTCAAATCCCCAGTGTCACTCATATATTTCTGTATCTCCTCATGTACTTTAGGGAAAAAATCACCCTTCGCCCCATTTCTGATCTCCACCTTATCAGGGAAGGGGAGGAGTTTTTGGATAGGGTAGAGAAGACCTACCGGAACTCCAAATACACGGAGGAGCTGCCAGATCAGGAAGCCAGTACACAGCGCCAGGAAACGGAGTCTTGGGCAAATGTCACACGGAGGAGTAAAAGGACCAAAAAGGTAACAGAGACTCTTAACCTACACAATCGCTTTGATGTACTTGGACTTACAGACAAAGAGGAGCACTAAGCAGAGGGAACAGAAGGTCAACAAGAAAGAATCCAACATCGGCAACAGGAACTAGATCAATGCTCCCAGCCTCAACAGAATGGTCAGGCAGTCCTAGTAAAACACGCTTATCGAGGAGCCCAGGGGAAGCCTCAGAAGAGGCGAGTTCTGGTTGTTGGGGACTCTTTGCTAAGAGGAACTGAAACAGCAATCTGCAAAACAGACAAGCTCAATCGAGAGGTCTGTTGTCTTCCTGGGGCCAGGATCAACCACATAACGGAGAGGCTAACCAGGCTAGTCAAACCCACTGACTATAAGCCCCTCATTTTGGTTCATGTCGGAACCAATGACACTGCGAGGAGCAGCTTAAACCACATTGCAAAGGACTACGAGCGTATGGGGACGAAGCTTAAGGACCTTGGTGTGCAGGTGGTCATTTCGTCTCTCCTCCCTGTTCAAGGATACGGCGCATGTAGGGAAAGGGCAATAGTAGAGGTCAACAACTGGCTCCGCACATGGTGCCGCCAACAACGGTTTGGGTTTTTGGAACATGGCCTGAATTTCCATGAACATGGGCTTCTGGCGAGGGATGGGCTGCACCTCACAAAACTTGGCAGGAATGTTTTTGCTAACAGTCTTGCAAGGAAGATTAAGAGGTCTTTAAACTAAGTTCCACTGGGGAGGGAGACAATATTATTCAGGGCAAGAACTCAGAGAACACAGGGGGAAAAGCCCCAAATGATACTGGACAAGTAGTACAAGTGACCAATGGCGGGAGGAGTAGAATCAATAGTACAGGACTTGCAGGAGGGGCCCAGGGACTTAGTGTCTCTACACTAATGCAAGGAGTATGGGAAACAAGCAGGATGAGCTTGTACTCCTAGTACAAGAAAATAAATACGATTTGATAGGCATCACTGAGACCTGGTGGGATGAGTCTCATGATTGGAATACAGGAATAGAGGGGTATAGCCTATTTTGTAAAAATAGACCAAACAAGAAAGGAGGAGGAGTAGCCTTGTATGTCAAGGATGTTTTCACCTGTGAAGAGATCCAGGACTTAAACCCAGAAAGCCAGGTAGAGAGCATTTGGGTAAGAATTAAGGCAGCGAGAAACAATAGGGATATTCTGGTGGGGGTTTACTACAGACCTCCAACCCAGGCTGAGGACTTGGATGACGCCTTCCTCAACCAAATGACTGCACATTCAAAGAGGAGGGATACAGTAATAATAGGAGATTTCAATTACCCGGATATATGCTGGCAGTCAAACTCTGCCAAGACAGCAAGGTCCAGCAAGTTTCTTGCTTGTCTTGCAGACAACTTCATGGTCCAGAAGGTGGAAGAGGCCACAAGGGGATCAAATATTCTAGATCTGGTCTTGACCAACAGGGATGACCTTGTGAATGAGGTAGAAGTGGTTGGATCTTTAGGGGGGAGTGACCATGCCCTGTTGGAATTTAGCATTCAGTGGGAAGGAGAAGATAAGGGTAGCCAGACACTCATCTTAGATTTTAAAAAAGCGGACTTCTGTAAACTTAGGGAGCTGCTGGCTGGAATTCCGTGGTCAGGAATAGTTAAAGGGAAAGGAGTTCAGGAGGCATGGGAGTTCCTTAAAAAGGAAATACTGAAGGCACAGTCTAAAACAGTGCCATTAAGGAGGAAAAATGGAAGGCATCTGAAGAAACCAGAATGGTTGACTAAAGAACTCTCAGCTGAGCTAAGAGTTAAGAGAAACATGTATAGGAAATGGAAGAAGGGGGAAACCACCAAAGAAGAATTCAAGCAAGTAGCCAGGAGATGTAGGGAGGAAGTCAGAAAGGCTAAAGCACAGAACGAACTTAGGCTGGCCAGAGACATTAAAAACAATAAAAAGGTTTTTTTTAAATATGTCCGCAGCAAAAGGAAAAAGAAGGAGACAGTAGGGTCGCTACGCAGAGAAGATGGCGAATTACTCACAGGGGGGAGAGAAAAGGCAGAGCTACTTAACACCTTCTTTGCCTCCGTATTTTCCCAGAAGGATACAAGCACTCAGCCTGGCGGTTGGGGAGCAGAGGAGGAAGCAGAGGAAATGAGGCACATAATAAGTAGAGAGGTGGTACAGGAATACCTGGCCGCATTGGATGAATTCAAGTCTCCAGGGCCAGATGAATTGCATCCTAGGATATTAAAAGAGCTGGCAGAGGTCATTTCGGAACCGCTTGCTATAATCTTTGAGAAATCTTGGAGGACAGGAGAAGTTCCAGCAGATTGGAGGAGAGCAAATGTTATCCCCATCTTCAAGAAGGAAAAAAAGAGGACCCAAATAATTATCGCCCAGTCAGCCTGACATCAATACCCGGAAAGATCCTGGAGCAGATCATTAAGCAGTCAGTTTCTAATCATTTAGAAAGCAAGGCGGTAATCACGAGAAGTCAACATGGATTTCTCAAAAATTAGTCTGGCATGACTTATCTTATCTCTTTTTATGACAGAGTTACTAGCTTGATAGATGAATGGAGTGCTGTGGATGTAGTATATCTCTATTTCAGTAAGGCC
Source organism: Ctenosaura bakeri (assembly GCA_948474755.1). NCBI lineage: Eukaryota > Metazoa > Chordata > Lepidosauria > Squamata > Iguanidae > Ctenosaura > Ctenosaura bakeri. Next base: position 188,869 of record CAOLHI010000918.1, on the reverse strand, counting down.
TTTGACAAAGTTCCCCATGACATTCTTGCAACGAAGCTAGTAAAATGTGGGCTGGACAGGGCTACTGTTAGCTGGATTTGTAATTGGTTGACCGACCGAACCCAAAGGGTGATCACGAATGGCTGCTTTTCATCCTGGAGAGAAGTGACTAGCACGGTGCCACAGGGTTCCGTCCTGGGCCCAGTGCTGTTCAATATTTTTATCAATGACTTGGATGAAGGAATAGAGGGCATGCTCATCAAATTTGCAGATGACACCAAATTGGGAGGGGTTGCTAATACGCCAGAGGACAGGATCAAAATTCAAAATGACCTGGATAGATTGGAGAGCTGGGCCAAGGCGAACAAAATGAAATTCAACAGAGAGAAGTGTAAGGTCCTACACTTAGGCAGAAATAATGGAATCCACAAATATAGGATGGGGGACACGTGGCTGGATAGCAGTACGTGTGAAAGGGATCTAGGAGTCTTCATAGACCACAAGCTGAACATGAGTCAGCAGTGTGATGCGGCAGCCAAGAAAGCCAATGCAATTCTCGGCTGCATCAATAGGAGTATGGTGTCTAGATCGAGGGAGGTACTGGTACCACTCTACTCTGCTTTGGTTAGACCCCATCTTGAATACTGTGTCCAGTTCTGGGCACCCCAATTCAAGAAGGATATTGACAAGCTGGAGCAAGTCCAGAGGAGGGCGACCAAAATGGTGAGAGGCCTGGAAGCCATGAAGCCCTATGAGGATAGACTTAGAGAGCTGGGTATGTTTAATTTGCAGAAGAGGAGGTTAAGAGGGGACATGATAGCCATGTTTAAATATTTGAAGGGATGCCACGTAGAGGAAGGAGGGGACTTGTTTTCTGCTGCTCCAGAGACCAGGACAAGGAGCAATGGATTCAAGCTGCAGGAAAGGAGATTCCACCTGAACCTCAGGAAGAACTTCCTGACAGTCAGGGCTGTCCGGCAGTGGAATCTGCTGCCTCGGAGTGTAGTGGAGGCTCCTTCCTTGGAGGTTTTTAAGCAGAGGCTTGATGGCCATCTGTCGGGATTGATTTGAGGGTGCTCCTGCATGGCAGGGGGTTGGACTGGATGGCCTGTGTGGTCTCTTCCAACTCTGAATTTCTATGATTCTATGATTCTATGAAAATCATACAACTAACTTATTTCCTTCCTCATCAGTGTTCAGATGTCCTCATACATCTGGGACAAGCTAACTCCTCAGACTAACAAGTATACAAAGTGGTCTTAAAAAAGCAAAGCAAGAGAGAGCAAGCAATGCAAGAAACAGTGTGCTTAATTACCCAGAATTCTTAGCAGTAACAGACAGAGACAAACCAGCGTCAGAACATTGCCAGAACTCCTCGAAATTCTTCCAATCCCTTTCCCAACACTCCAGTCCTTGTCCTGCCACAGCTTTTGTTTTCCATGCCTAATCATGAAACCATTATATCTTCACATACTTGTACACCAACATGAATAGGAGCATAACCAGCAATCAAAAAGCCCATGTTACAGTCTAACATTAAAACTTACTGGCAGGGTGAAATTCCAATCTTTAATTTTTTTCACCCAGCCTTTTAGTCAATGAGCATGTAATAACATTACGTCTACACTTCCACACCAGCAGTGATGATCCCCCCAGAGTCATTGATAATGGCAGAAGATGGTATGGAATTAGGTGTATTAGCCAGAGAGTAGCTTGGAATTTCACCCTGCCAGTAGGTTTTAATGTTAGACTGTAACATAAATTTAAAAATTTCCCTTCTGTTACAAGAATGACAGCAAATTTCAAACAGAAATAGCATTCTCCAAACCAGGCTACCTTAAACCTCTCCCAATTTATATCAATATTCTTAATTATACATTTCCAGCTATTAATATCTCCCTTGTACCAATCTCACATTCTAATTTCATCAAACTGTCTATTTGCAACAAGGTACATCTATTGAAAAACTCCTGTTGCCTTTGCCCAGTGTTATTATAGAACATGAGATGATATAGCACATTAATTTCCTGTGATATATAGTTTTCAACAACTTGAAATTATCATCTTAATGCAATTGCCTACAGATACTAACTTAACATCTATATCTTCAACAGGGCCTCTGTAAGAGACATAGTGTGTTATGTACCCAAAAAACATATATCAATTCAGCTCCATGGAACACACTGGGGATTCAAAAACAGATATGTTAGCCTGTATACTTTGTTCCCTTAGGCACTCCCTTTTCTCAAAGTAGGAATGACCACATTCATACACATTCTCACTTTAAAACCAAAAAAAAAAAAAAAAACGTTTCACCACTTCAAAAATCACACAAAAATAATTGCTGCAGCTCACACATGTACACACACACACATTGAGACAGATCAGACCAAATAAAAGAACAAGAAACGTTATAACTTGTCCATAACCATGACAAAACATATATACATTCTTTTGTAAAGAATAGAACCTCCAGGCAATTTTTTTCATTTTCACTTCTTGCAAAAACTTTACATTTTATATCACAGTTCACATAGCAGCTGTCCCTAAAAGTCTTTTGAAAACCTTTATCATTTTACAAAGATAGAAACACATTCTTATCAGTTCCCATTATCCATTCTGAAGCAACCATTCTCCTACTGCAATACTCTGCAACTTTTATTCCGTTTCCAATGACTCTAGAATGGCCAGTTCCAAAGTCATGGGTGCTTTAAAGTTTGGGTGGGATGTTGCAGAGGCACACTGTTTCTCACCACATTCTTTCTTCACATGCTCACAGCAGGAAAGTTCCAACAGCAGCTGGAATGCTACAGAAGGACAGGCTTAACAGAGACAACAAAAGAAGTATGAGAGGTAGGAATGGAGCTCCAAAGATTTCAGAAAGTTTTAATTTCAAATTGGAATCCTAGGAATTAGAAACTCCACTACTGGGAGCCAAGGGGCTCTCCAGACAGCTGCTGCCTTCACCCTTGGATCCAGACAGTCCAAGTGAATTCTTCCCCAAATTTTGCCCATTTTTCTTCAAATATGAATTACAAGGGTGTGCATTGGGAGAATCCCTGTCCCAACCTCCTTTGGGACTACCAGACTCACCCATTTGAGACTCTTCAGTCTGGGCACACTGCCTCACAGAGTGTGTCTCGGCTGTCATGCCAGCAGGGCATGGGCACGTCTCACCATTGCAGGTCTTGACCTTGTGCCACTAGGGTGTTATAGGGAGACTCATGGGTGATCAAGCCAATCTCGGTACCCCCACTTTATCTATTGCTAGAATGCCTTGAACCCAAAAATGCCTTACCTCAGGATGGTGGGCCTATTAAGGATCTCTTTGACATCCTTAAAACTTCTTTCTGCACCCAATAAACCTTAAAGCCAAAGGCTCCATGCACCAATTGGAGGTCCTTCGAGCCCCATGTTGGGCACCAAAATTGTTGCCACAAAATTGCCTCTCCCTGAGCTATGGAGCCAATAAAAACAACCCAGAGAGGTTGAGTGGAGTAAGAAGACAATTTAATTAAGACAATTACAGATTACAATTGTATAACTGGACCAACCAGAGCTCCTTTGTTCTCAGAAAGGGTTAGTAGCAAACACATTTTCCATTTGAAATTTATATTCTCCTTGTTCTGTCAAAAAAATACACATTTGAATTCCATTAGTTGTCAAATACAGACGCAAGCACGCACAGAACATTTTTAATCTTCAGAACTGCATTGGTTGTTTCTCTCTCTGCCTCGGAGAGTTAAAATCTTTATCTAACAAAGGAACAGGCTCAATTCACATAGAAGATGTAGTTTTTTTCTCTGTGTCAAACGTGTTTGTTCCTATCTGAGTCCTGTTACCCTATATTGTGGGGGTCCTGGGAGGGATGTCCAAATAACCAAGCAAAACACAAGATGGGGAAATTAACTCAAGCACTCTCTTAAGCTAGCGAGAGGCAGGGTAACTTTAGCTGGGATCTTTAACCCTATGTCTACAGCGTCAGGTCAGAAGAGCAGTCAGATAAGGTTTTAAAACAGTAAAAACAATAGTTTTATTAAAGGACAAACAACAGAAAAGACACCACAAGCACAGCTAACTAGAATTTAGAAATGAGAGTTTTCAGGGGGGAAATGGGTGATACGACACCTTTTCTTGTAGTCCTGGAGAAAACAGAGAGTTGCAGGGAAGAAAGCTCAGCGCGGTTCGCTGAGGGAACAACTTCACTGGACGGAGCGGCAGCAAGGCTGGATGGAAGTCCAGAGCGATCCGAGCAGTCCAAGCGAGTGATCCGAAGGGTGCTCGGAATCAGGGAGTTTTTATAGGGTGGATTGTGTCTACAGGCCATGCCATGCTCGGCGATAACAAAGGAAATTTGGAGTGGGACAAAAGCGTTGGAAAAGGTCAGGTTTTACATGATGAGCTTAGCACTGGATGACAATAGTATAGCCAGTATGCAAATGGCTTAGCGTTGAGAGAGTGCCGGCTCTCGGTCGAGCGTCTTTGTGTACAGTAGCGCTTAAGCAAGGTGTGTCTGCAAGAAGTGGTCCCTGAAGCAACAGAGAGGCATTAGTCTGCCTGCCTAAATGGGGATTGGAATGTCCAACCATTAACGGCTGCACCTGTTTACGTGCTCGTCCGGTGGCCTTTGCAAACACGTGGAGCAGGGTGGCAGAGAAAGGTCAAGTAAAGGCCAAATAAGTTTGATATCAAGGTGATATCTAGTGCTATCACCAGGCATGACAGAACCATGGTAACAGTCCTCCCAGCTCGAGCTAGCTAACAACTTGCTTTTTTCATTCTGGTGTCTCTTTATCACTCTCTCACATTGTCAGGATTATCTTCCATATTATAGTAATGGGATATGTAGTCCAGCATTAGGTAGCAGCTTGCTTACAACCAAAGCCTAGGAACCAGAGATCGTTAGGTAAACGAATGCTAGGAATGCGCTGATAAGCTCTGCCAGGCTCTTACTGCTTCAAGGTCTCTTGAAGGATGGGATTCTTAAGTATTTGCTATTGCTTTGGAACTTTAGTCCTCTCACTGAAGTCTTGTAAGATGTATCTCACTCCAAATAAATAGTGTATATTTATTTGTTTATTTATTTATGTTTGTTTGTTTATACTGTACTATTTATGTGTGTTAATTCAGTTCCTGACACACATCTTGTCAAAAGGCAGTTCCTTCTTAGCCCCTACTAATTTTTCAAACATTTTTCACAATTTAAAACAATTTCTTGAAACAATTTGATGATAATAATAATAATAATGATAATGATGATGATGATGATGATGATGATAATAGTTTACTTATATCCCGCCTCTCCTGACGGATCGAGGCGGTACTACAACAGTATATCAAATACATTAAAAGCAATTAAAACATAACCCATCCTCCCCACCCACCAACCCATCTAAAAACCCCTAAAACACATTAACTATTAAGACCAAGAGGACAGTTGGTGGGAGGCGGTGGAGTACTAGTCTGGGAAGGCCTGTCGGAAGAGAACAGTCTTGACTGCTTTTTTAAAGCTGTCAGGACTGGTAATATGCCAGGTCTCCTCCAGCAGGACATTCCATAACTTGGGAGCGATAGAAGAGAAGGTCCTCTGGGTAACCGCAGCCAACCTAGTTCTGACTGGCTGCAGTAAGTTCCTCCCGGAGGACCTTAATGTGTGGGGCGGATTATATGGGAGAAGGCAATTCCGCAGGTAGGCTGGCCCCAAGCCATAAAGGGCTTTAAAGGTAAGAACCAACACCTTGTACTGTGCCCGGAAACTAATAGGCAGCCAATGTAAAGACTTTAGAATTGGTGTTATATGGTCAGTTTTAGATCTTCCGGTGACCAACCTGGCTGCCATATTCTGAACTAATTGAAGTTTCCGGACTAAGCACATGGGTAGCCCTATGTAGAGCGCACTGCAGAAGTCAAGCCGTGAAGTTACCAGTGCATGCACCACTGTTTTTAGGTGTTCCCGCTCCAGGAAGGGGTGTAGCTGGCGTATCAGCCGAAGCTGATAGCAGGCACTGCTGGCGGCCGCATCTATTTGAGCTGTCATCCGAAGGGGCGAGTCCAGGAGCACCCCCAAGCTGCAGACACAGTCTTTCAGGGGAAGTGTGACCCCGTCTAGAACTGGTTGACAAACCTTCATACCTGGGCTGGGGCCCTTAACAGCGAGTACCTCCGTCTTATCTGGATTCAGCTTCAGTCTGTTTTTCCTCATCCAGTCCATTCAAGGCATTCGTTTAGAGGCAAGATGCCACCCTTAGTTGAAGCTATTATCCGAGGCATGGAGAGATATATCTGGGTGTCATCAGCACACTGATAGCACCTTGCTCCATGCCTCCTGATGATCTCTCCCAGCGGGTTCATGTAGATGTTAAATAGCATTGGGGGACAGGACGGTGCCCTGAGGGACACCAGATTTGAGCTCCTTTCGAGGAGCAGCTGTCCCCAAGCATCACCATCTGGTATCTACCTGAGAGGTAGGACCGGAACCACTTAAGTGCAGTGCCCCCGATCCCCAGACCTCTCAGGCATTCCAGAAGGATACCATGGTCTATGGTATCGAAAGCCGCTGAGAGGTCCAAGAGTACCAGCAGGGTCACACTTCCCCTGTCGATACCTAGGCGAAGATCACCCACTAAGGCGACCATGGCAGTCTCGACTCCATATCCTGCCCTGAAGCCAGTTTGAAATGGATCTAGATAATCTGTTTCATCCAAGACAGCTTGGAGCTGAAGATCAACAGCCCTCTCGATCACCTTGCTTAAAAATGGAAGATGGGAGACTGGTCTATATCATATCCAGGGGATCTAGGGAGGGCTTTTTTAGAAGCGGCCGTATAATCGCTTCTTTTAAACAAGCTGGAAAATTGCCCTCCCTGAAGGATGCATTAATAATATGTCTTAAATGAGTCTTAATGGCAACTCCTCCCTGGACAACCAGCCATGAAGGGCAGGGATCAAGAGGGCAAGTTGTCTTTCTTACCTTTCCAAGGAGCTTGTCTACGTCCTCGGTACTCACTGACTGAAACTGATCCAGTATAATCCTGTTCACGGAGTCACCGGACACTCCATTTGTAACTTCTGCTTTAACACCGGCATCCAAGTCGGCTCTTATCTGAGAGATTTTATCTGCGAAATGATTATTCAAAGCATCACAGCAAACTACGTTAGGTTCTAACGAGTTCAGGGGAGTAGGTAACTGAGTCAGATCCCTTACCAACCTGAACAGCTCTGCTGGACGAGAAGTCGCAGACGCAATACGTGCAGAGAAGAAAGTCTTCTTCGCTGCATCTATTGCCACTCTATAGGAATGAAGGAATTCTCTATAGCGTGTCCTGTCAGATAAGAGTCGAGATTTCCGCCAGTTGCGCTCTAGTCATTGTCCAACCCGCTTCATATCCCTGAGTTCTACCGTATACCAAGGATTTCTCCTATATTATGTGCTATCAATAGCTTCACTTCCAGTTATGTATCAATCAGAGCATCACTTTTGAGTTTGCAAAATCAGATTCCACTTCCAGCCTTTTGGAGATGGGGAGAATGGTGTGCAGGTGAGACTTTGAGGAGTATAAATTCTTCCCTTTTTTACCAATTCTTTTTCTTGGCCAGGAGGGATGACATGCTGGGAGGACCCAATGAGCAGACAGACATCCACATGTCTAGACTTGCCCTTGGAGAAAAGATCTAAGGAAGAACTTGGAGGAGGTCTGGAAGCTGTTGCCTTTAAAAAGTAACTTTTCCAAGCTCTGCAACATTCTACCTGCCAGAACAGATTTCCATCTTTCCAGCAACATTGACAAATTGTGGGACACATGATATCTCAAAACCATTATGGTCTGGATGGTATGCGTCACTCCAGTCACACATATGCATTAGTATATATAAGAGTAGATGAAATAGGACATTGTTTGCTAAGCGCTATCATGTATCCATTGTTAATTGCTACCTGCAACTATGTATGTGATTGGAATCCTTAAATAATCACAAGATTCCAAATGGTTAATTGCTACATGCTCAATGTCACTTTGCATCCAGGAAAAGGGAACAAGATCATGGGGTGAAACAGTGAAGAAGTGAAGAAGCAAGGAGGTGTTATGAGAATCAGCTATGCCTAGATAAAGGTAGAGGGAGTTGGTCTTCCTCCCATGATGAAAGATATGTAAATAGTGCTAGGCCTGGGAAACTGTCTGTGCTGGTGGGGTGACTTCATATTTATGACTTTAACCAAAATACATGACAAAATTTGTATGACCAGGTAGAAAACCTGTAACCAACCTAGATGTTTTAGTCTTTACTTGCTTTGCTAAAATAAATGCTTCTGTTTGAAACTCTGAGTGAAGTTTTAGAGAGCAAATTAGCCAAAACATGACCATTAAAATAGCCCTACTCAATCAATGGTGTTTTGACTCACTGTTCAAGAATAGATTCCTTGCTTCTAATCTAGTTTAGGATTAAAGAACAGGCTCATCTTTTACAGCTTTCGCTGTTTGTTTGGGTTATTTTTTTTCTTTTTTTAAAATCTCATCTTGAAATTTGTTATTAACTCACATGATCGAGGCGATTTTCCAGCAATTGAATTTGTTTCTGGAGTTGCTTCCCGTCATATTCCTGCTTCTGTTTTGTGACAAGCACTTTTTGCTTCTCTATCTTGTCCTGTAGCTCCTTTATCTAAAAGAAGAAGAAGAGAAGGAGGAGAAAGATCAGAGGAAGAGGATGAAGATTTGGAATCATAGATTTGGAAGAGACCCAAAGGGTCATTCAATCCAACAGAGATTGGATGGCCAGCTGTCCAGAGTGTTTTGGGGTCCTTGCTGGTGCGTTCCCCGTTTTTCCATTTCTTGTACATGTCCTTCTTAAATCTTAGCTCAGTTGAAAGTTCTTTAGACATATCCTGGTTTCTTTAGACACCTCCCACTTTGACTGTTCATTGGAACTTGTCTGAAATTGGGCCTTCAATATCTCAGTTTTAAGAAACTCCCATCCATCATAAACTCTCTTTTCTTCAAGTATCCCTGACCATGGGATCACTTCCTAAGTTTATTGAAATCAACTTTCTTAAAATCTGGAATGGTGTCTGACTATTTTTGGTTCTCCTTTCCTCCATATGATAAACTCCAGGAGAACATGGCCACTTCCACCTAAGGATCCCACCACTTCCACCCCATTAATCAGATCATCCCTGTTGGTTAGGATCAGATCTAAAATAGTTGACTCCTTGTTGCCTCTTCCACCTTCTGGACAATGAAATTGTTAGACTTGATGCTCTTGGCAGAGTTTGACTTCCAAAAAATGTCAAGATAGCTGAAATCTCCCATTACTACTATACTTCTCCTTCCTGAATGTTTCGTCATCTGCTCCAGGCAGGCCTCATCCAAGTCCTCAATCTGGCCTGGAGGTCTATAGTAGACCCCCCTCCAAAAGACATCCCCTGTTGTTTCTCTCCCCCTTAATTTTTACCCAGATGCTCTCAACCTGCCTTCCAAGATTGAAGTCATGGATCTCTTCACAGGTGTAAATGTCTCTCACTGGGATGCTCTGAAATTATTCCCGCAATATCTCTCTTTAAGAAACTCCCATCCATCATAAGGTAAGTTAAAACTGAGAAGACTTATCCAGTGTGGTGTAGTCACTGGAGCACAGGAGTAAGACTATTGGAGAGCAGGGTTCAAATCCCCTCTCAGCTGTGAAAGCACACTGAGTATGTTTGAGTAAGTCACACTCAATTTCAGAAGGCTGCAATGGAGTCCTCTGAAAAAAATACAGCCAAAAAAACTGAGCCAGCATGGTGTTGTGGTTTGAGTGTCAGACCCAGACTCTGGGAGACCAGGGTTCAAACTCCTGCTCTGCCATGGAAACTCACTGGGTGACCCTGGGCAAGTCACACTCTCTCAGCCTCAGAGGAAGGCAGTTGGTGACAAACTCCTTCTGAAGAGATCTGGCCAACAAAACCTTATGATACAGTCTCTATAAAGTTGGAGTCAAATTGAAGGCACATGGCAACCATGCTGTATGAGGAGTGGCATAGGGAGCTGGAGAAAAGTCTGGAGAAAAGGAGGTTAACAGGCAACATACTGTGGTTGTTGTGGGCCTTCAAGTTGTTTCTGACTTGTGGTGACCCTAAGGTGGGGGCTGAGAGTGTGTAATGCATCCAAGGTCACACTGTGCTCAAACCACTACACCATGCTGGCTCAATAGCCATGTTTAAAAATTTGAAAGGATGGACTTCCAGTTTGGTACAGGCAGGTGAAAACAACAAAGAGATTGTGCTCCAATCTCTAGCTGGGAAAGTGGCAGTGATCCACAGGGTTCTTGGCAATCTGAAACCTGCAAGCAGGTGCTCAGAAGATCTCCAGCAAGCTGTATTACAATCCCAGCTGACTTGCTCAGGGCAGAGCAACATCCGTGGGTGGCTGCAGTTCTGAGAAGTGGAGCCACCCTTTCCCTCACTGCAACTGATCTGCTGGACCCCCTGAGACCAGTGAGAGAGTGAGCGATTAAAATTAAAAATCAAGGAGGCTTCATTGTCCATTGGGAAATTACCTCTTATCAAGAAAGTTCTCCTATATTTTGCTTTGGCCCTTATTTTTCTTTGTTCCAAGGCTCTCAGTTTCTCGAATTTGCTCTCTCTCTCTCTCTTTTTGGAAGATATTGGCCAAGTGACCAAATTTAAGTCCTGGAAATACATTATTATTGAATTTCTGGCGTGATCTGAGGAAGGAATAATAGAAGTTCTAACATACGATTTCTTTCTTTCTTCTTCTTTTTCTCCCTTTTCTGGTATTTGCCTTGTGTGTGTGTGTGTGTGTGTGTGTGTGTGATATACACTTTTTGTTACATTGATCTTCTCTATTATTTATCAAAAGTAGGGTGAAATGGATTGTGTTGGATTTGAAAACTGATTTATACATTTCCCCCCTTAGTTTCTCTCTTTAAGAGGCTCTGTCATAGCATTGAAACAGCAGCTGTATTATGTTTAGCACCTGTGCTGTGACCTTGAAAACACCAGCAATCCAAACTGTGCTCTCCCTCTCTTATAGCACCATATATCACATTAATTAGCAATATAACATATTTGGTACATATTGCCTCTCTTCTCCCCCTTTTTCTTTTCTTTTTTACTTGATTTCTGAACCTTTTTTGACTTGTCTTCTTTTTTCTTTTGGACTTCGATTTGCATTGACCAGCCTACATACATTTTTTCTTTTATTTTCCCTCTCCCACAAGTACCATCTGCTCTTGTTCTGGACCTCTTTCTCTTTGTTGCTTTTCCATTTCCTCTTTTCTGAAGCATTTTTGGATATAATATTTTTATTCTATAATTTATTGGGTCCCCCCCTACTGAAGAAGAGGCTTGATATTTTTGGAGGGGATAGAAAAGAGTAAAGAGTGAAGGAAGTGGGAGAGAGGGAAATAGGAAGAAGGAAGGAAGGAGAGAGAGAGAAATGGAAGAAAAAGGAAAGAAGCAAGGAAGGAAGAAAATGAAGGAAAAGAAACAGCATAGAAGAAGGCCTTCAGAAAGGAGAGAAGGAAAAGAAAAGTAAAGTAGAGGAAGGTGGAAAGGAAGAAGAAACAAGAAGGTATAAGTATGTTGAAGAAGGTTAGAGTACCTTGACGAGGAAGGTTTGTGCACGTTGAGGAACGCTGAAGTACGTTGTTTAAGAGTGTGTGTCCTATAAAGAAAAAGGAGAAGAATAAGAAGAAATGGAGGAGGAGAGAGAAAGTAAAGAAAAAGGAGAATGGCACGTGTTAAGACAAGATATAAGACTCATGAATTCCAACAAACACAAGCTAGAAGAGGTTCAACTGATGAGGGTGTACCTTATTATATGAAGATATTTATGGAAGAGATGAGAGACTTTAGAAAAGAAATGGGACAAATGTTGGATGATATGAATACAAAATTTAATACTATGCAAGGACTCCTGCTACAAGTGAAGAAGGATGCGAAGGAAAATAAAGAAGAGATTCAAAATTTGAAAAGAGAGATGCAGGACTTAAATCAAGAAATGGAAAGGCAATTAGATCAGCTCACATTAGAAGAGCAAAGAGAAAAGGAATCATTGTGATAACTGAAGCCCTTGTCAGAGCTGCTGATGACGAGCAGCAGCTGTTGGTCCCTGTGGCTCTGGCTGGAGATGAGTCCTGCAGCTCAAGACCTCCCCCTGCTGCCATGGACCAAGCAGGCTTGGACATTCCTGTGCCTGCTCCTTTAGGGCAACAGGGATCCGATTCTGAAGATGGTTTGGAGCCTATGCCAATCAGCCCACAAACAAGACAGAGACTAAGAATGCTGAGCAAAGGGAGGCTTCTTTGATTAAGTTCAAGAAGCAATGACTAGCCACACCTGTGCCTTGGGCTATATAACTGCCTGCCTGGAAGCTTTCCTTTGCTTGTGGCAAACTTCTTTCAAGCCCTCCTCTTGCTTGTTCCTTGCTCCTAGCACCCGGTTCCTGCTACCTTGAATTGATCTCTTGATCCTTGGCTTTTGGAACTCTGACTATGGCTTTCGCTTGATGCTCTGGTAAATGAACTCCCTTGTGTAAAGTGCTTGTTTGTCTTCTCCCGGCTGGATTTTGCTGGCTCTCACACTCCCTTCTCTGGGCTGGCTCACCACCCAGGTCTCTGACCTTGACAGTCATGACTGAGGTTTAGAGGTGTCATGGAATCCCCAAATGAGAGTGTAAGAAAGAAGATTATACAGGAACTAGCAAAGAACTTGGAATGTAGCAAAGACCTCTTGGAGACAGAAATGGATTGAGTGTATACATTAAGTTCTATGTGGCTAAGAAGAGGAACCTCCCAAGAGACTTAATCATGCAATGTGTTAGAAAGACCATGAGAAACCATATCTTGGAAGTGCATTACAATAAGGGAATAAGAATTGATGAAAAACCAATAACAACATTGAAAGAAATACCAGCACGACTGCTGAAAAGAAGAAAAAACTATTCTTTCCTGGTTGAGGTACTGAAGAGGGAAGGAGTATCTTTTAGTTGGGACAGACTTGAAGGAGTCAACTTTACCTTTAGAAAGGAGAGATATCAAATAAACACTAGAGAAAAAGCTGCAGACTTCTTGAAAGGAAACAAGAAAGAATTTGGAAAGACACCCAGAAATCAAGAAGAAACTACCATGGATATGAGTGACAAATACCAGGAGGATCTGAACCAAAGAGAAGAAAAGAAACAGAAGATGGATCAGAAGAAGGGAAATGAATAGAAGAAACAAGAAGAAGTGAGTCTGCAGGACCTGGATCTCTTGGACAAGGAGTAAGGGTGGGGGAGGGTAAGATACAAAGAAAAGAGAGGTGGGGGAAGAATAGAGGTTAGTACAGAAGTGGGGGGAGAGAAAGTTTATACTTGTATACTTGTATAAATGAATAATAGGAATTGATATCTAATGGAATGTTTAACTTGGAATGTGAAAGGTTTGAATTCATGGAAAAATGTAAATTAATATTTCCTTATTTATGAAAGTTAAAACTTGGTTTAAAATGTCTCCAAGAGATTAGAGTTAGAGATGAATATACCAAATTGTTGGTCTGGAAAAAATTAAGGGAGGAATTTGTATCAGTTGGTCTGGCAAAAAGAAATGCAGTAATTCTGTACATTAAATCATATTTGAGCCTAAATTGATGTTTACAGATGAAAAGGGAAGATATGTAGGGGTTGAAATTCAGGTAAATAATTGCAAGATGTTGGTGGTAGGGATTTATGCAGAGGTGATTGAAAAAAATACGTTCTATAAAGAACTGAGAGACAAATTAACAGATATGAACTACGCAAGCTGGTGCTTAATGGAGGATTTTAATGGGGTGGTGGATCCACGGCTGGATAGACTATTGATTAAAACAATTAACAAGAATAGCAAAAAACTCCTTTGAATTCAAAGGAGGAATTGCAGTTAGTTGATTGATGGAGATTAAAAGAAGAGAATAGAAGAGAATTTACCTTCTATTCTAACATCCATATTCATTATCAAGAATCAATATGACATGAGTCTTTAATAACATAGCGAGTAGTTTGGGGAAAACAAATACTATCTAAAATAATATTGGATCACAATTTGGTGTGGTTACCTTTTAAGAAAAAAGTCAAAACTATAAATAGAGACTGAACGAGGCCTTACTGTATAAAGAAGAGGTGGTTATGTTACCCTGACTTCTGGGGGTCCCTGGGAAACACCTGGATTTGCTCCAAAAGTACAGTGGTTGGGGAAATTAGCAGAGCACTGTTTAGCAAAGCAGAGGAGAGGGAAACACAGCAAGATCATGGACCCTATGTCTATGGAGTCAGACTGCATGAGAGCCAGGCCAAATGTCCAATTACCAGTAGTTTATTTAGCAGAATTGGCAAAATTATCCACACACATACACACAGCGAAGCAGTCACTCACACAAATGCACAAGGAGTAATGAGTCATAAAGATATGATGATCAGGAAAAGTGGAGGGAAAGAGCTGTTTATATTGCACCTGATCCTGTAGTCTTTGGCTCAGGAAGAAACAAGGCGAAAGTGGTTCTGTGGAGGAAGAATGCTGAGGGGAGCTCTCGACTAGCAGAATGGTGAGGCACTAGTCAAGTGTGGGAGTTCTCCAAAGAGAGTCCTAAAACGGGACTCAATTATAGGGCAAAACATGCCTCAGGAGCAGACCCTTTCCCAGGAAAAGACAATGGCCGAATCATGCAAATAGACCTCGTCTTTGTATTTATCACTGTTGCAAGCATTAATCTCATCAGAAGGACACAGAATCTCCTCAAGGTGCCATTGTTGCTGATGGTCCGCTGTGGGTATGTGCATGCCTTTTGAGTTTTCCCTCTTGGAGATGTGACTGGGGGAGCTTTGGGCTGACCTTGCTAGTGATGCTTCAGTTTCAGATCCAGATGTCTGTGTTCCTGTCCGGTGAAGTTCTGGCTTAACAATTTTGGATATTAAACATTATGCTCCCCCAGGACTGGGTCTGACAGCAGGGGTTACAGTTAAATGATGTAAAGAGACACTTATAGAAGAGAGTGGAGGATACAATAGTGTGTGACGCAGGTAAAGCAATAATTAGAGGGATTTTCATGAAATGAAATGTGGAATGGAAAAGGAAAAGATAAATGAAATTCCTGGGGAAATTAAGAAAAAAATTCGAATTGGTCAAAAACCCAATGAATGATAAAATTATGAATCAGATGAAATTATTACAGAAACAAGTCACTATGGTAATGGTAGATGAAATGAAAAAGAAATCAGATTACATAAAGCAAAGGAATTTTGAATATGGAAACAAACCAGGAAGATGTTTATAGTATAGACTGAGGAAAGAAAAGGCCAAAAGATTAATTACAAAATTGAAACAGGGAGATAGATTAATAACTAATGAAAAAGAATTGCAGAAGGTATTTCACAGTTATTTTCAAATGTTATATTAAAAAAAAGAGGTAATGGGAGAACAGGTAAATAGATATATTCAAGAACATGAGATTCTAAAATTTACAGAGGAACAAAGAGAGAAATTAAATAAGGAAATATCAATTAAAGAAATAAGAGATGCAATTAAGCAGCTGAAAAGAGGGAAATCCCTTGGCCCAAATGGTTTAACAGCATTATATTATAAATGGATTTAGGATGTAATGTTGTGAATTGGGTAAAGGTAATATATTCTTTGCAAAAAGCAAAAATAATAATAAATGGGAACCGAACGGAATATATCAATATAGAAAAAGCAACAAGACAAGGATACCCCCTTTCACCCCTACTCTTTATTCTCATGCTAGAATGTTTGAACAGAACAATAAGGAATAATAGAAATATAAGAAGAATAAAGATACAGAGACTGGAATTTAAACTTTGCAGACAACATAGTTCTACGCTACTAATTGGGTCTTCTAAAGTAAGAATTGTTATTGTCAAGTTCCCCTATCATTGACAAAGTCTCAAGTTTTAAGATAAATGTAGATAAAACAAAAATATTAACTAAGAATATGAGTTTTGAAGAGGTAAAGGACAACTTCAAGGTTGTCAAAAAAAGTAGGCACAGTTCTAACAGTGAAGAACCAGCAACTATATGAAAATAATTATATGGAGACATGGGAAAATATAAGGGAAGATCTTAGGAAATTGCAAAAAATTAATTATCTCCCTAATGGGGAGAATATCAGTAATTAAGAAGATAGTTCTCCCTAAATTGATGTATCTCTTTCAAATAATCCCCATCATTTTCTAAAATATCCCATTTACAAATTGGCATAAAGAACTTTCAAAAATTTCTTTGGGCAGGAAGAAAACCTAGGATAAAATGGAAAATTCTGGCAAATGCTAAAGAACGAGGGGGTTTTGGAGTTTCAGACCTGAGAATATATTTCGAAACATCATGCCTAGTATGGCTTAGAGAATGGATTTTACCAGAAAATAAAAGGTTATTTAGAGGGCCATGTACTGAAATTCAGATGGCATGCCTACTTGTGGTATGAAAAAGTAAAGGTAAATGCAGGTTTTAAATACCCTGTTGTAAGGAGATCAATTTTTAAAATATGGGAGAATTATAAAAAAAGGTTTGGGACAAAAATACCAGGGTGGCTGTCCCCACAAGAGGCTTTTTATAGAAGGGAAATGGGAAGGTTAGACACTTCGTTAAGACATAGGGACATGATAAAGGAGAAAGGAGACAGCTGGATTATGAAAGATATACAATGTTTGAAAATGGATGGATATAAACTCCAACAGCTAACACATTACCAACTGAGAGAGAAATTTAAGGAAGATAATAAAAAAATATGGTTTTGAACCAAGACCTCCTGCAGTTCTTGTCCTTTCAGCGATTAGGATACAGTAAAGAATTAGAACAGTGGGAGGAAGTTTGGGGGAAAGGACTGAAATTTACTAGTTGTAATGAACTCACAGAAAATTTTTATAAAATGGTGTACAAATGGTACTTAACTCCCAGCAAATTGGCTAAGATGTACAAGGATATAAACAAACAATGTTGGAAATGTAAACATCATGAGGACTCCTTTTATCATATGTGGTGGCAATGTCAGAAAGCAAAGAAATGTTGGTTAATAATCAGTAAGTATATGCAAAGGATTTTTAAATATAAAAATTGTATTATGCCCAGAACTTTTTCTTCTTAATACGATACACAGGAGTGATACTATGGAAAGGCAATATAGGAATTTGATAAGATATATGGTCAGCGGCTAGGATCATATATGCAAAATAGTGGAAAAATAATGGAATTCCAAAATTGAATGATTGGCTAAATAAATTAATGGATTTTGCAGGGATGGATAAACTTACTTTACTGAAAGGAAATTCAACTGTTACCACGGTTATGATATGTCTGGTGAGAGCACTAGATATCACTTTGATATCAAATAATTTGGCCTTTGCTTGACCTTTCTCTGCCACCCTACTCCACGTGTTTGCAGAGGTCCACCGGACAAGCATGTATTAGGCGCGGCAGTTAATGGTTGTAAATTCCAAAGTTCACTTAGACAGGCGACTTAAGCCTCTCCGATGCTTCAGGAAAAAACCTTCTTGCAAACTGGTCTTGCTCAGCGTGAATCTACACAAAGACACACGGCCGAGTGCCGAGCCATTCCTTTATGTTGGGCTATTTGCATACTGGCCATGCTATTGTCATCCAGCGCTAAGCTCATCATGTAAAACCTGACCTTTTCCAACTCCTTTGTCCAGCTCCAAATTCCCTTTGTTCTCACCAAGCATGGCATGGCCTGTAGGTAAAATCCACCCTATAAAAGGTCCCCATTTTCTAGTCCTCCTCGGAACACTCCGGACTGCTATCCCGCCTTGCTGTCGGTTTGTCCAGCGAGTCGCCCCTTCAGCGAACCGCACTGAGCTTTCTTCCCCTCCACCTTCTCTTCTCTCCAGGACTACAAGGCCAGGTGTCGTATTACCCATTCCCAAAAGCTCTCCATTTCTATTTCACAGCTAGCTGTGTGCATGTGTTGTCTTACTTGTTGTTTGTCCTCAATAAATGTTATTTTTGTTACTTTAAATCTTGTCTGGCTATGCTCTCTGACCTGAAGCAGTAGACATAAGGTAAAAGATCCTAGCTAAAGTTACCCTGCCTCTCGTTAGCTTAAGAGAGTGCTCGAGACTAATTTCCCCATCTTGTGTTCTTATTTGGTTATTTGGGCACCCCTCCCAGGACCCCCAACATACAGGGTAACACAACAGTCAAAAGTATGGAAACCTTTCATGGATCATGAGAAGATTAAGAAAGGGGACTTAATGGTTATGCGTTTTGATATGTAAAAGACAAGATTGATTTAGTTTGATAAGGAGAACAGAGGTTGAGGATGTGTTCAGAATTAGAAAGAGGTCTGGGATTAGTATAAGGAATTAGAACCAATAAATGAAGAATTTGGAAAATAACTGTTATTTGTTGTTTGTCGTCTTTTTCTTTTTTCCTATAATGCAAGAGTGTAGTAGAATGTATTTTTATGCATACAAGGTAAGATCTGTTGAGACATCCTGCATATGGGTGGGGTTTTTGTGTTTTCTGTTCTTAATATTTTTTTCCTTCCATTTCTATTGATGTCTAATTGACCTTTTTTCCCCCTTATCTGTTGAATCTATTGACTCTTCTTTGCTTTCTTCTATTTCCTTTTTTTTACCCTTTATTTTCTCCCTTTTTTTTCTCTTTGAAAGAGAAGGTATTTGTGCATGTTAGATATTATATTATGTTCATATATGCATGTTTTATGTTAAGTTGTTTTTAGATGTATTAAATCAATAAAGAATATTTTTTTTAAAAATTGAAAGGATCTCACACAGAAGATGGAGTAAGCTTGTTTTCGGCTGCTCCAGAGACTAGGACATGGAGCAATGGCTTCAAACTTCAGGAAAAGTGATTCCTCCTAAACCTTAGGAAGAACTTCCTGAGGATAAGAGCCATTCAGCAGTGGAATCTGCTGCTGCTGCCTGAGTGGAATGTAGTGGAGACCCTTTTTTTGCGGGTTTTTAAATAGAGGCTGGATAGCTGTCATCAAAGGAGTACTATGATGGTGTCTTCCTGCACGGCAGAAGGGGGTTGGACTGGATGGTCCTTGGGGTCTCTTCCAACTCTAACATTCTTTGGAAATCTACAGTAAATCACAAGGTTCAGAATTTAATACAGGATGCTTCCTATTGCTGCATGGCCCTTGGTGTTTCCTCTAATGCTAGGATTCTATGATGAACAATAACAGAAACAAGAAGACACTATCCAGATCTTGCAGTTCATGTTTTCATGTTTGGCACCCGGTTCTTCCAGGAAACACCCCCTGCCCCAATATCCCCATACCTTCTCATCCTGTTTAGCAATCACAGCCTTGGTGTCTCCAATGAGGGCCTTGTATTTGTCTTTAGCTTGCAGAAGGGTCCTTAGCTCCATACAGCTCTGCTCATCCATAAATATGTTCGGGGCCGATCTGGAGAAGTTCGAGAGCAATGCCATCTCTCTCGGCTCCTGCTTCAAGGATGAGTTTCTCTTTACAGAGCGGCTACAGGTGCAAACAGTGGGAAGGTCTTTATTAAAATGCTCTTGTCCTGCTTTGTATCAATAACACCTTATGGCAATTTACAAAAAAATAAAAATAAAATCATTTTAAAAATATAAAAGAGGAAGACATCATTTAAACAGCATCCAAAGCAACTTGACAAGACAGTTTAAAATGCTGCTGAAACTCTTTAAAACATTTCAGAGCTGTCACGCCTGAGTAGATTTTGGTAAAATCAGCTAGGTTCCAAAAAGCTTAAATTAAACAAGATGTTTTAAGTGCCATCAAATCTACATTTAAATTTTTGTGGGGGAAAGCATGCATCTTTTATAGTGTGTAAGTTTATTTTTCTGCAGGGCAGTAAGAAAAATATATTGGGGAAGTACTTCTTCACCTAATGTGAAATGTGCCAGCAGAACTCCCTGCCAGTAAGATATTCTGTTGACTCAGATAGCATTAACTTGGAGCACTCCTCCTGTGAAGAAATTTGACCAAGAAAAGCTCATAAGTGGCACTGTGGTGCAGTGGTTTGAGCACTGGACAAGAACTGCAGGAGGCCTGGGTTCAAATCCTAAATCTTAATTAAAAAAATGTAAAACCCAGAAATGAAAACCACTGTGTAGTGAGAGGTGTCTGAGGGAGGAATTTCAAATAAACTGACAAAATAGCTGCATGAAATCTCCATAGAGAGGATCACAAGTGCACAGTTGCAAAAATGTGGAATAGATCCCTTTATCCAGGGACACTTCCCTAATTTCCTAGATTTTTTTATAACAAAGTCAGAGTCATTAGCAAAGCGCCAGTCAGTTAACGTCCCGGAAAGTGTGGGGAAAAAACCTCTAAGCTTTGGACAAAGTGGATTGTAATTTGTGATGATTCTTGTTACAATAACACAAAAGCAAAAATCCACAAAGCAACAATGCCTCTACTGGGCCCACTCAGAAACAAAAACGCAACATCCAGGCTTTTGGGATTGGCCCAATAAAGGTATCGCTGGTTTGTGGGATTTGGATTTTTGTTCCATTTTGCTACATGGCCAAAATGACCACCCTGAAAGATATTTTTCACATTATAATATATTCTTTCTAATTCTGTCTGCTAGCGGTTTGAGCGTTGGACTACAGACACTGGAGACCAGGGTTCAATTCCCTGCTCAGCCATGGAAACCCGCTGGTGACCTTGGGCGTGTCACACACTCTCAGCCCCAGAAAACCCCATGATAGGTTCACCGTAAGTTGGAAATGACTTGAAGGCACACAACACCATCACTATCGAAAAGACAGGCATGTTGCTTTGGGAATTCCTTAGAGCTTCGCCTCACTTACTCATGTGTGTGAGACTTGGCTGCTGAAGATTTTCGCCTCCTTCTCCTGATCCGAAATTCTTGCACTCTCTTCTTTAACCCCAGTTCCATCATGATTTCCTTTTCCTTCTCAGTATAATCACAGCTGTCACCCGACGCGCGGTGGGGCTGGAAGACCAAAATGTCTCAGGAAAATCCTTGATGACTTTGCCAGAATGGTAGAGTGGGAAGAGACGACAGGGACCAATCTGCCTGCTCGCTCCCACCTGGGGGCCCAAAGGGGGCCCTGGCACATCTGAAGGGGGTCACAGACTACAAACGGGAGAAGGGGGCCCCAAGGGCCTATGGGCGCCCCAAGGGCCTATGGGCGCCCCAAGGGCCTATGGGCGCCCTGTCCTGGAATAACAGGGAATCCTGGATTTGGAAGGGACCCCAAAGGCCAACCAGTCCCACCTCCCTCCGCTGTGCAGGAAGGCATCGTCAAAGCCCGCCCTCCCTTGGACAGATTTTGGTCACTTGGCCTCTCTTTAAAAGCCTCCAGAGAAAGTTCATGTCTTGCATTGTCTGTAACACTGGGTGTTTTAATTATAGTTTTCATTAAAAATGTTGGTTTGTGTCTGTTATTCTGTGTTAAAATTAATTTAAAAAAACACCTTTATTTCTTAAGCTGTCACTCCTCCCAGCCAGCTGTCCAAGCCAGATGTCTTGGACTATAACTCCCAGAACAAACAGGTCACAGGGGATGGGGGTTGGAGTCCAATACCTCTGGAGCAGCACCATATTGAGGAGAGTTTGCTCCATTCCACATCTTGATGGATCAGCTTTTAGGCTGAAGGAGAATCTGGTGTGAATTTCATGACTCTACAGTGCCACCAGGAATGATGGCCAGAGGAAGACATTGCAGCTCATTAGCACTCCTTCAGAATCATTCTGCAGTGATCTCAAAGCTGCCATGGCTTGGGTACTGGATTATAATCCCCAAGAAGAAAGTTTGATTCCCCACTGGGTGACTTTGTGCACATCACACACTCTCAGCCTCAGAAAACCAAATACTGAAGAGTGAACTTGAAGGCAACACGGCAACAGCAAAGTGATTTGAGTATTAGAATACAACTCTCCTGGGAAACCCAAGTTCAAATGCCCATTCAGCCCTGGAAACCCACTGGATGAGCATGAGAACATCACACTCTCTCAGCCTCAAGAGACAAGAAGAAATCAGGCCAAAGGAGTTGGCCATAAGCCAGGGTGAGCTCAAAAGCGTTGGTGAACCAACATGGCATAGTGGCTTAAATACTGGATGAGCACTCCCAGAAACATAGGCTCGAATCTCCCCTCAGCCACGGAAACCCACTGGCTGACACTGGGCAAGTCATACTCTCTCAGCACAAGAGAGGAAGACAGTAGCAAACCTCTTCAGAATAAACCTTGGGAGAGAGCATGGTGTAGTGGTGTGAGCCCTGGACTGCGACTCTGGGAGGCCACAGTTGAAATCCCCTCTCTGGGCCATGGATGAGCTCTGGAAAGTCATACTCAGAGGAAAAGCCTCAGAGGAAGGCCAGGCTGGCTCTGAGTGGATCCTGCGGAGGGAAGCCCTGAGTGGATCCTGCAGAGGGAAGCCCAGAGCAGAGAAAACGTGAAGGGACCAAAGAAAAAACAACCACCACCCCTGCCCCCGTCCCACAGCTACCGTTTTCGGCGGGCTCTTCATGTTTCTTCCTGAAGACGAAAGAGGCGGCCCTGAAGGAGAGAGAGTGAGGCCCCAAGACAGGAAGGAGGGCTGGCCTGGAAGGACACAACACACAACAAATGACATAGGTCACCAGGCCTGACACTTAAGACCACCACAACAGCACCCAACACCTAACCCCGCCCCAAACAAAACACGACCACACCTGACACCACACACCACCACCACATCACACCTAACGCCACCTAATACCAACTAAAACCACAACGTCACACCTACTGCCACATCACCCCAACAAACACCACCGCAATGTACCTAACACCAGGTAAAGACCACCTAACAGTATAAGATCACATTTAATGCCACCTAACGCCACAACATCACATCGTCTCCATAGCAACCCTCCCTAAACTGCCAACCCAAGGAATCCATGGAATCTTCACCGCCAGCCTTCAGTCTTCACCTCCTTGACACAGACAAACTGACTTTTCTATACTAGATTTTTTTTCATTGTTATTTTTTAATTTTTATTACTCTTTGTGCTGTTTTCTGGGGAGAGGTGTTATGGCAGTGTTCCAGTGTTCCGGATTTAAGTGTTAGGAGGTGTGAGGTGGTATGTTGTGGTGTTAGGGGGTTGTGATGTGATGAGGTGGTGTTAGGTGTGATATGGTGATGTGATGTTGTGCTGTGAGGTGCAGTGAGGTGTGAAGTTGTGGTGTTAGGCGTGATGTTAGGTGTTAGGTGGTGTTAGGTGGTGTTAGGTGTGATGTTGTGATTTCTGGTAGTGTTAGGTTGCATTAGGTGTGATGCTGTGCATTAGGTGTAATATTGTGATGTTAGGTTGTGTTAGGCATGATGCTGGGCTGGAGGTGATATTAGGTGTGATGTTGTGTTGTTAAGTGGTGTTAGGTGGTGTTCGGTATGATGTTGGGGTGTTAAGTGGTGTTAGGTGCCATTATATGTGATGTTGTGCTGTTAGGTGGCGTTAGGTGTGATGTTATGGTGTTAGGTGGTGTGAGGTGTGATGTTGTGGTTTTTGGTCGCATCAGGTGGCATTAGGTATGATGTTGTGGCATTAGGTGTGATGTGCTGTTAGGCGGCATTAGGTGTGATGTTGTGGTGTTAGGTGACATTAGGTGTGATGTTGTGCCATCAATAAGGATGCCAGAAAACATTTGAGAGGCATATGTGAGAAAAATTACAGTGACATACACAACATAGTTACAAGGTCTTCTTGCCTCACACAGCAGACTGTATGGGCTTCAGATGTGAGGAATCTTAAAGGTGAAATTCAGAACAAAACATGCTTCCAGAAAAACATAAAGCCATTGGACAAATTCAACAGAAAGCAATAAAATCAGAAGCCAGTACCTCAAGATCACCAGACAACGCAGATTGGAGGCAACTATAGGGAAAAGTTACAGGTACTGGAATAGGCCAGTTGCTATGGAAATGAGGCCTAGCAGCAAGGAGGAGGACAGCATATTCCCTCAGGAACCCAAACGGTGTATGTAAATAACTCTAAATACAGATTGCACTGGAAAATATGGGGAAAAGTTGCAGGTACTGGAGAAGACAGTTTGGCAAGTTCTTAAGAGGAAAATAAAATCCCAAGCAATGTTGGGTAAATATGCTAGTAAAAAAATGAAGGCAGTTCTGGCCCATCTGTAAGGGAAAATCCAAGGCAGCCCTTCTGACTCTCCCCATCATACATCTGCTATAGGACAAAATGACTAGGAGACCCGAGTTCAAAATCCCCACTGCATCCCTAGAAACTCCCTGGGTGATTTTGAGCTACTGACTCTCTAGTTGCAGAGGAACAACAAATGTGGCAGCCAAGAAAACACCAGGAGAAGCAGCATGGCCTGATGGGTGGAGTGTGGGACAAGGCAGCCAAGGTTCCAGATCCCAGGCAGCCAAGGTATGAATTTTCACTCAGCTGTGAAACCCAGTGGATGACCTTAGGGAATCCATCCTGTCTAGCCTCAGAGGAAGGCTCTGGTGTCAAAGTTCCTCCAAACAAATCTTTCCAAGAAAATCCCATGGGAGATTTGCCTTAGGATTGCCCTAAGGCAGAAATTACTTGTCTTGAAGACACAATAACAACCATCATCACAAAAAAACATGTTCCTCACCCCTGCCTTTAATAACCTGGGATTTGAACAGCTTGGTCTCTAAGCCATTTAAGATTAAGACTGGAGTCTTAGATTCAAGACTACAGAATTTGGTAGAAATAAAAATGAGTAGCCCAGATGAGATGGAGCCAGCCTAACTTCCAGTGGCAGGGAGTTCCACTAGCAGGATGCGGGCCCTGTCACACGATTCTCCAAACTAGCTTTGGAATATCTTGGAAGACACAACCAAGTCCCTGCTGAAGATCTCAAATCTGAGGCAGGTCCACATGGGAAAAGAGAACCAGTGTGGTATAGCGCTGGACCAGGAATCTGGGAGACCTGAGTTCGAAACCCCACCCAGCCATGGAAACTCACTGGGTGACCTTAGGCATATCACTCTCTCTTAGCCTGGTGTACATACCTTTTCTGGGCACCAGTCACAGGGATTTTTCACACACACACACAAAATGGTGCTTTCCACCTGATGTGCACTTCTGGAACCTGTCTCTCTCACACAGACACATAAACATACACTTTTTAGAGAGGCCCTGAGTTAACAGAGTGACCTCCACTCAGTCATCAGCTGTGGGCAGCCAATGATATTTGTGAAAACACACACAGACAAACAAGCAGAAGAACAGAGGTTTTGTTCTCTCTCTTCCTTGCAACTGTTCCCTTCATAGAATGAGACGAGAAAGAATTCCACAAACAATGCAGAAGGCAGTTGGTGACCAGGCTGCTCCTGATTGGTTGGGATCTGAAGGGGCAGGGCTTCCATTAAGTTGCAGGAGGGGAAGAGGGCCCCTGCCTGGGGCTCCACAGAATATCTGTCTGTCTGTCTAGCTATCACAGTATCAGTCTATCACCTATCTCTGTATTTATCTCTCTCTATCTTATCTGGCCAGCTCTGTATCTATCATCTATATATCAGCCATCTATCTATCATTCCTGTCTATCATCTATTTATTTATTATCTATCTCTGTATCTATCCATCTGTCTATTTATCACTGCATCTATCTGTCCATCACCTATTTCTATATTTATCTCTCTATTCCTTCTCTCTCTCCCTCTCTCTCTCTCTCTCTATATATATATATATGTGTATATATCAGCTTATATATATATATGTATGTATATCAGCTATCCATTTATCAATATCTATCTGTCACATCCCGGGCAGACCAGGCAGACAACTAGCTTCAAATCCAATCCAATCTATTCAGTCCTTTCGAAACCTCCTGGGTGACTTTGGCCATGTCACAGTCTTCTCTCAGCTTTGGAGGAAGGCAATGGAAAAAGCCCTTCAAGAAATCTGGTTAGGAAAAACTTAAGAAGGGCAGGGCAGTGGAGTGGAGTGATCATTCAACTAGGACTGTAATTTTGAATCCCTGTTTGGCCACAGAAACCCACTGGGTGACCTTAGGCAGCTCACACTCCTTTAGCCTCAGACCATCACTTTCCTTGACTTAGACTCTAGACTCCTATCAGTGCAGCCTAGAATCACATTGGGTTTTTTTAGCTGCTGCATCACACTGCTGCCTCACCTTCAGCTTGTGGTCTAAGACTCCTAGATCTCTTTTCACATGGACTGTGATCAAACCAAGTGTCATCCATCTTGTATCTGTGCATTTCATTTTTGGACTACAGTCTTGGAGACCCCTTTCATTCCCCTTTGCTTGGCCATGGAATGCCATGTCACACATTCTCGGCCCCCAGAAAACCCTGTGAAACCCTGTGGAGTGATCATTCAACTAGGACTGTAATTTTGAATCCCTGTTTGGCCACAGAAACCCACTGGGTGACCTTAGGCAGCTCACACTCCTTTAGCCTCAGACCATCACTTTCCTTGACTTAGGGTTGCCAGAAATTAGAAACAACTTGAAGGTATGCAACAACACAACCAGGCCTTCATTTCATTCTCTCCCCTGGTGCTTTGTAACTTTTCTAGGCAATGAAATATCTTGTGTCTGGGATACTAAAGCCAAGCAAGTACATACAGGAAAGTCTCCCTTACCTTCTCTCCCTCAGCTTTGGTTGTTGTTTGCCTGCTGCCTTCTCATCTTCCCGCTCCCTGAAATTTCCACTCATGTCAATCATCTTTGCAAAACCCTCCAGGCAGAGAAATGAACATCAAGAGCTCAGTGGCCAAGACCTGTCATTTTGCATCACCGCTCTCCAAGAAGGAAGGAAGAAAAGAAGAAAGAAGAGTGGGGGGAGGGAAGGAGGATATTTCATGGATCCATTTTGGGAGATCTTGGCAGGAACCCAAAAGGGAAGAGTGAACACTGTCTAGTCACCTTCCTGGATTCCCCAACCAGGCTGCCAACTGGTAGAATCATAGAACTGCAGTCAGAATGGACCCAAGGGCCATCTAGTCCAACCCCATTCTGGCATGCAGGAATAAACATTCAAAGCATTCCCAACCATGGCCATCCAGCCTCTGTTTAAAAACTTCCAAGGAAAAAGACTCCACCACACTCCATTGAGGCAGCAACGTGTTCCACTGTTAGACTGCTCTCACCACCAGGAAGTTCTTCCCAATGTTTAGGTAGAACCTCTTTTCCTGGAGTTAGAATTCATTTCTCTATTGTGTCCTGGTCTGTTAAGCAGCAGAAAACAGGCTTGTTCCATCCTCCATATGACATCCCTTAGAATATTTAAAAATGGCTGTCATGCCCCCTCTTAACCTTTCCTTCTCCAGGCTTAACAAACCCACCTTCCTAAGCTGCTCCTCATAGGTCTCCATGGTTTCCCAGCCTTCAACCCTTTTCCCATAGTTTGAAACCACTGCATGAAATCATTGCCACTGCCTCGGTGGTCTGAGAGGCAGTAATGTCCTAAATAAATAAATAAGCAGTTGGATGGCCCCTTCTCAGAGGACTGTTTGATTGTGGATTGGCTGCTCTGGTATAGGGTTGGACTAGATGTCCCCTGGGATTCCCTTCCCATTCTGCATTTCTATGAATGGATGAAGATCTGAAAGTCCACTGCACCCTTGCTCTGCCGTTTGGCATTGCACATGATTGCTGGGAGAGATTTGTTTTGCTAAGGTTTTAGTTCAGATTTCAAAGCTTACCTTTCACTGAACCGACAGGGCATTAAGAATGAAGCAGAGGAAGGTCCGAGTAGCCTCCAGGTAGCCCAGAACACCAGCTGTGGCCAACCAAGTTCTCCGCCTGCCTGGACTGAAGTGGTGAGGTTCACTGCTCTTTGACTGACAGCTCCAAAAGCCGGGCTCCATTACAGGTCAAGGGAAACCTGAACATCAAATTAACAGAATACAGAGGAGGGAGGGTAAGGGGGAATTCATTGCTGGACGTGGCTAAATTTTCCAACCATGCTCACGCAGTGGGAGAAGGGACCTCAGGTCAGTGTGACCGCATTCATGGGATGGTGAATCTGCTACTGGTTTTTTTTTTTAATTTTTTTATTAAAGATTTTATTTAAAAAAAAAAAAAACAACTCCCCACTTCCAGGCTTGTTTTCCAGTCTGCGTGTATCCATTCCATTCATACATAATTACTGCTTACTCAAGGGATTTGTTACATCTTATATTGTTATACAGTTGCTTTGTTACCTTACTACCTTATTACATTGTTACATTATTCCTTTACCTGCTACATTATTACATTTTGTTACTTACAATCTTGCTTTGTTCTTTTTTTCTTTCCTTGTCTTTATCGAATCCAAAACTTCTCTCCGTTCCCTTTCAAAGTTCTGGATAGGTTTATTTCTCAAAGAAAATGTTAACTTTTCTGTCTCTACCATATCCAGGACTTTTAATTTCCCTTCTTCTATATCAACATATTTCCTTTCTTTCTAATATTGCACATATATCAGCCTTGCAGCAGTTATCAGTTATAACAGTGTCTACTGATGACATCTTATTTCTCTTTGTTGCCCAAGCATATTTAACAGATAAAATCTGGCTTCATTTCAAAATTTACATTATAAATGTAATGTACATTATATTCATGATCGTGTATTTCCATCCAGAATTTCCTTGCTATCTTACAAGACCACCACATATGATAAAATGATCCCACCTTTTCATCACATTTCCAACATCTTACATTTCCATTTTTAGTTATTTTTTGCAGTCTTTCTGATGTCATATACCATCTATGTAACATCTTGTAAAAGTTTTATCTTAAATTTAAGCGTGATGTAAATTTTATATCTGTCTTCCATACCCTCACTCATGTATCCAATTCAATTGAATGTTCAACATTTTGTGCCCACCTAACCATTGTATCTTTAACAACCTTGGATTCCATTTCTCTTTGTAGTAATAATTTATAAAATTTAGAAATTCTTTTCTTATGGTTCCCCCCTCATCAATAAATCTAGTTCATTTTCTTTTCTCTCAAGTCCATATAATTTTTGATCCATTTTGAATCTCTCTTTAAGTTGTCTCCATGGGAACCAATTAAATTCATGCCCTGCAGCTTTTAATTCTTCTTCTGTACACATTCCTGGTTTATCTCCTTCCCATTTCAGTAACTCTTGATAGATTAGTAAATTTCCTTGTTTTGTTACAGCAATTTTATATGCTTCTTGAGGTAAGGTCCACATTGGAAGTCTTCTATAAAATTTTTGCTTTATTTGTAGCCAAACTTTCAATAGCGTCTTCCAAAAACAATGATTATTACACTCTTTATTCACTGTTATTTTATCATAGCATAGATATCTGTACCATCCAAACCTATTATTTATTCCTTCCAGTTCTTTGATTGGTGTATTTTCTACTTGTATCCAGTCTTTAATCCTATCTAAACAACATGCTAGAAAATGGGTTTTTAGTGATGGTACATTAAAACCTCCTCTTTCTAGAAGAAAAACATAAGCTCTGGTAGTAGGGACATTTTAAAAGCATTTATCCTTCCCAGGAGAGAAAGATTTAAATTCTTCCATCTTTCCATTTCACTTTTAATCTCCTTCCATGTCTTCAAATAATTGTTATCAAGTAATTCTTGATTTTTGGTTGTTATAATACCTAAGTATTTTACTTTCTTAGTTAATTGCTATCCCGATCCAAGTCAGCTTGTTCTTTTTTTGTCATATTTAATGTCATCATCATTGTCTTTTCTCTATTTATCTTATATCCTGCCATCTGTCCATATTTTTGTAACATGTCCATCAATGGTTGAATTGATTCTGCTACTGTTTTTTTCAGAGAGCCAGCATGGTATACTGCTTTGAGCATTGGACTCTGTCCCTGGAGACAAGGGTTCAATTCAAAGGTTGAAGCCAAAAGGAATGAGTTACAAGTAGCTGCACTAGCTATAACTAGTTGCAGGCAGCATAATTACTTTTAATTCACTACTTTTAAAGCTCCGCCCTCAACTATGAAACAGAGATCATTAAAATCACAATGTACAAATATCTAAACACCAAACTTAGAATTAATGAGTTTTAGCATGGTGTAGCAGTTTGTGTATTGGACTATGGCCTAGGAGACCAGGGTTGGAATCCCTGCCTGGCCATGGAACCCCACTGGGTGACCTTGGCTGGGCATATCACACGCTCTCACCCTAGAAAATCCCAGGTTAGGTTTGCCATAAGTCGGAAAAACTTGAAGGCACATAATAGCAACAGATATAATTATTAGCATTTTTAAGGCCCTAAAAACTACAAATATAGAGAAGAGAAAGCAAAGAAGGATTGAAAGAGAAGGGGGGAATACATAGAAATAAAAAAAATTAGAAAAGAAAAAAAAATTAAAAGTGATTTCCAGCTTTATTCTACAACAGTTATACTCCACTGCAATATAACCAAATCTCTTCCATTACAGTTGACTATTACCCTTCCCTCTGGAATTTTACTCCAGGCTTTGAGGGAGGTATCTTATGTGTGCAACTTATTTGGTGAAACTTTGGTGTTATTCCAGACTTTTAAATATATATATAATTTCCAGGGCTTTGCCCTGAAAACCCCCTGAGTGGCCTTCAGCAAGTCACACACTCTATGCCCCATAGGAAGGCTATGGTGGGAAACCTCCTCTGAATTAATATGGACAAAGAGAGGCAGTGTGGTGTAGTGTGGTGCAGTGACTGGAGTACTGGACTATGGCTCTTCCAAGAGACCAGAGTTTGAACCCCTGGTCCCACTGGGTAACTTTGGGCAGGTCCCACTCTCTCAGTCTCAATGACAAGCAACAGCAAACCTCCTTGGAATTAAACCTTCAGAGGCAGTGTGGTATAGTGGTAGAAGCACTGGACCAGGGTTTGAATCTCTGGTCAGGCATAGAAACCCACTAGGGGTTTCCCCTTGGGAAAGTCACATACTCTCAGCCTCAGAGGAAGGCAATGGCAAACTTCCTCTTAAGAAAGCCAACCAAGAAAGTCTTATGAGAGGCAGTGTATGTATACTAGTTGGAGTTTTGGATTACAATTCTGGGAGATAACGGTCCAAATCCTTTTGGCTCACCTGCAGAAACCCTCCAGGTGACCCTTTGACAAGTTACACTCTCTCAACCTTAGTGGAGGACAAGGGCAAGACCTAGATTTAAAACATCTAATATATAAAAAGTCAACGTCTGTCTGTTTATCTGTGTCAGGCAGAGAAGACCTCATACAATTGGCTGCTTGAGAAGATTCTATGGGTTTGTGGTTTAGGGAGGGGCCTTTAGAATTCTAAGCCAGAGGGCTCTTGGGCCTGGGCGATTGCTATGGAGACAAGACCTAGCAGCAAGGAGGAGGTGACTGTATTCCCTCAGAAATCAAATCTCTGTATGTTAACAACTCTGAATACAGAATGGATTGGGGAATATAGGGAAAAGTTACAGGTACTGGACAAGACAGTTTGGAGAACTGAAGTAAAATTCCAGAGGAAAGGGTAATAGTTTGGGACACAGGCTCTCAAATTTGTGTATTTCGGCGGCATCTAATTCCTAAGGTAAGGTAATTCCTAAGATGGTACTAACAAGTATTAGTTATGAGAAAATAAAATCCTGGGCAACGCTGGGTATATACGCTAGTATATTATACTTACCTGGACCTGCATGATGATAGTTGCTGGTGGGGAGGGTGAAAATTTGATGGCTTCCATGGACAAGTCCAGAGTGTGACTGTGGTTGGCGCTTGGCAGCAGGTCACAACCTGAGCCATGGGCAGAGCTCATGGCTTGATAGGCAGAAGCAGTTTAAACCCTGAAACTTTGGTGTTATTCCAGACTTTTAAAAATACACACATAATTTCCAGGGCTTTGCCTGAAAACCCCTTCAGCAACTCACACTGTGTGCTTCTCATGTTAACCACCTGCTTGGAGGGCTGGTTGTCTGTGGCTATTTTGCCACGCCCCTCACCCTGTGCTCAACTTGAGGCCTGTATGGGGCCTTTTGAGGCCTACCAGGCTTTGGTTGGTGTGGGGTCTGCTCGGTGTGTGGTCCGTTAGAGGCCTGTGGGGCCTGTGGGGCCTTTGGGGCCTGCTTGGCTTGTGTGGCTGCTTAGGGGCCTGTCAGACTTTGCTGCGGTTGGGGCCTGCGTGGCCTGCACGGCCTGCGCTGGGATCAGAGGCCTAGTGGCCTGGTGGTTGGAGAGAGGCCTGCCAGGCCTCACTGGCCACACATTGTTTTCTAGCAGCCTCTCGGGCCTGGGCCTCGTTCCAGAGGCCTGCTAGGTCTAGAGCCTATTCTTTTCTGCTGGGGGGGGGCAGGGTTTTTGCTCTGCCTTCTTGGGTGATGATGTTGGGGTGGTTATGAGTTGGGGTGGCCCATCAGAGCCTTGTCTCCCCTCCCTTGCTAGGTCTCCATTGAATTGAGTGGGTTAGAGGGACTGGAATTAACATCTATGTCCGTTTTGACCTTATACTGTTAACAGTGCTACTATTCCACTTTCCACATCCTATGGAATCCTGGGGTTTGCAGTTTAGGGAGAGGCATTTAGAATTGTTAGCCAGAGAGCTCTTTGGCCTCAGGAAACTACAAATCCCAGAGTTTCTCAGGATGTTGAAGGGGGAGTAATAGCACTATAACAGTGTAGGCTGTAAATGGTCTTCATACTGGTATCTTGTTTTACTGCCTTCTTGATTCTTTTCAAGTTTGAGAGGTGGCAGTTTAGTGGTGCCGGAAATAAATAGAGCAGTAACAACGTTGGTTAGAGGGCCTGGGATTAATATCTAGGCCTTGATACCTACAGTTATAGTCCTCATATTGATACCTGGTCTTACTGCCTTCTTGATTCCTTTAAGGTTTGAGAGGTGGCAGGTTAGTGGTGCTAGAAATAATTAGAGTAACCATAACAACAACAGTAATATTAATAGGAATACAGTGGAAGCATCAGTGGCAGTTTAGTGGGGTTGTGCAGGTGTGTGTATTTGCAGATGACACCAAACTGGGAGGGGTTGCTAATACGCCAGAGGACAGGATCAAAATTCAAAATGACCTGGACAGATTGGAGAGCTGGGCCAAGGCGAACAAAATGAAATTCAACAGAGAGAAGTGGAAGGTCCTACACTTAGGAAGAAAAAATGGAATACAGAAATATAGGATGGGGGACACGTGGCTGGATAGCAGTACGTGTGAAAGGGATCTAGGAGTCTTCATAGACCACAAGCTGAACATGAGTCAGCAGTGTGATGCGGCAGCCAAGAAAGCCAATGCAATTCTCGGCTGCATCAACAGGAGTATGGTGTCTAGATCGAGGGAGGTACTGGTACCACTCTACTCTGCTTTGGTTAGACCCCATCTTGAATACTGTGTCCAGTTCTGGGCACCCCAATTCAAGAAGGATATTGACAATAGCATTACGGGTGAAAGGGATCTGGGAGTCTTCATAGACCGCAAGCTGAACATGACTCAGCAGTGTGATGCGGCAGCCAAGAAAGCCAATGCAATTCTTGGCTGCATCAATAGGAGTCTGGTGTCTAGATCGAGGGAAGTACTGGTACCACTCCACTCTGCTTTGGACCTCAGTTTGAATACTGTGTCCGGTTCTGGGCACCCCAATTCAAGAAGGACATGGTCAAGCTGGAGCAAGTCCAGAGGAGGGCAACCAAAATGGTGAGGGGCCTGGAAGCCATGAAGCCCTATGAGGACAGACTTAGAGAGCTGGGCATGTTTAGTCTGCAGAAAAGAAGGTTAAGAGGGGATGTGATAGCCATGTTTAAATATCTGAAGGGATGCCATGTAGAGGAAGGAGAGGGCTTGTTTTCTGCTGCTCCTGAGACCAGGACAAGGAGCAATGGATTCAAGCTGCAGGAAATGATTGGAATATAGGAATAGAGGGGTATAGCCTATTTTGTAAAAATAGACCAAACAAGAAAGGAGGAGGAGTAGCCTTGTATGTCAAGGATGTTTTCACCTGTGAAGAGATCCTGGGCTTAAACCCAGAAAGCCAGGTAGAGAGCATTTGGGTAAGAATTAAGGCAGCGAGAAACAATAGGGATATTCTGGTGGGGGTTTACTACAGACCTCCAACCCAGGCTGAGGACTTGGATGACGCCTTCCTCAACCAAATGACTGAACATTCAAAGAGGAGAGATACAGTAATAATAGGAGATTTCAATTACCCAGATATATGCTGGCGGTCAAACTCTGCCAAGACAGCAAGGTCCAGCAAGTTTCTTGCTTGTCTTGCAGACAACTTCATGGTCCAGAAGGTGGAAGAGGCCACAAGGGGATCAAATATTCTAGATCTGGTCTTGACCAACAGGGATGACCTTGTGAATGAGGTAGAAGTGGTTGGATCTTTAGGGGGGAGTGACCATGCCCTGTTGGAATTTAGCATTCAGTGGGAAGGAGAAGATAAGGGTAGCCAGACACTCGTCTTAGATTTTAAAAAAGCGGACTTCTGTAAACTTAGGGAGCTGCTGGCTGGAATTCCGTGGTCAGGAATAGTGAAAGGGAAAGGAGTTCAGGAGGCATGGGAGTTCCTTAAAAAGGAGATACTGACGGCACAGTCTAAAACTGTGCCAAAAAAGGAGGAAAAATGGAAGGCATCTGAAGAAACCAGAATGGTTGACTAAAGAACTCTCAGCTGAGCTAAGAGTTAAGAGAAACACGTATAGGAAATGGAAGAAGGGGGAAACCACCCAAAAAAGAATTTAAGCAAGTAGCCAGGAGATGTAGGGAGGAGGTCAGAAAGGCTAAAGCACAGAACGAACTTAGGCTGGCCAAGACATTAAAAACAATAAAAAGGGTTTTTTTAAATATGTCCGCAGCAAAAGGAAAAAGAAGGAGACAGTAGGGTCGCTACGCAGAGAAGATGGCGAATTACTCACAGGGGGAGAGAAAAGGCAGAGCTACTTAACACCTTCTTTGCCTCCGTATTTTCCCCGAAGGATACAAGCACTCAACCTGGCGGTAGGGGGGCAGGGGAGGAAGCAGAGGAAATGAGGCACTTAATAAGTAGAGAGGTGGTACAGGAATACCTGGCCGCATTGGATGAATTCAAGTCTCCAGGGCCAGATGAATTGCATCCTAGGATATTAAAAGAGCTGGCAGAGGTCATTTCGGAACTGCTTGCTATAATTTTTGAGAAATCTTGGAGGACAGGAGAAGTTCCAGCAGATTGGAAAGAAGGCAAATGTTATCCCATTTAAGGGAAGGAAAAAAAAAGGGACCCAAATAATTTGCCCCTCAGCCTGACATCGGTACCCGGAAAGTCCTGGAGCAGTTTAACGTTAGTTTCTAATCATTTAGAAAACAACGCAATAATCACGAGAAGTAACATGGTTTTCAAAAATAATATGAGACTAATTATTCTTTTTATGATAGAGTTACTAGCTTGATAGATGAAGGGAATGCTGTGGATGTAGCATATCTCGTTTTCAGAAAGGGCCCTTTTGACAAAGTTCCCCATGACATTCTTGCATCGAAGCTAGTAAAATGTGGGCTAGACAGGGCTACTGTTAATTGGATATGTAATTGGTTGACCCCCAACCCAACGGGTATGGGATGGCTGTTTTCATCCGGGAGGGGTGACTAGTGGGGTGCCACAAGGTTCTGTCCTGGGCCCAGTGCTGTTCAATATTTTTATCAATGACTTAGATGAAGGAATGAGGGCATGCTCATCAAATTTGCAGATGACACCAAATTGGGGGGGGTTCAAATTTCCAGAGGACAGGATCAAAATTCAAAATGACCTGGATAGATTGGAGAGCTGGGCCAGGGCGAACAAAATGAAATTCAACAGAGAAAATGTAAGGTCCTACACTTAAGCAGAAATAATGGAATACAGAAATATGGTGGGGGACACGTGGCTGGATAGCAGTACGTGTGAAAGGGATCTAGGATCTTATAACCACAAGCTGAACATGAGTCAGCAGTGTGATGCGGCACCCAAGAAAGCCAATGCAATTCTCGGCTGCATCAACAGGATAGGGTTCTAGTGGGGAGGTACTGGTACCACTCTACTCTGCTTTGGTTAGACCCCATCTTGAATACTGTGTCCAGTTTGGGCACCCCAATTCAAGAAGGATATTGACAAGCTGGAGCAAGTCCAGAGGAGGGTGACCAAAATGGTAGAGGCCGGGAAAAACTCCCCATGAAGATAACTTAAAAACTGGGTATGTTTATCTGCAAAAAGGAGGTTGGGGGGCATGATAGCCATGTTTAAATATTTGAAGGGATGACGTAAGGAAGGAGGGGGCTTGTTTTCTGCTGCTCCAGAGACCCGGACAAGGGCAATGGATTCAACTGCAGGAAAGGAGACCACCTGAACCTCAGGAAGAACTTCCTGACAGTCAGGGCTGTCCGGCAGTGGAATCTGCTGCCTGGAGAGTAGTGGAGTCTCCCCTTTGGGGGTTTTTTAAACAGAGGCTTGATGGCCAAACTGGGGAGTGCTTTGACGGGGTTCCTGCATGACAGGGAGTTGGACTGGATGGCCCGTGTGGTCTCTTCCAACTCTACATTTCTATGATTCTATGATTCTATGAAAGGAGATTCCACCTGAACCTAGGAAGAACTTCTGACAGTTAAGGCTGTCCGACAGTAGAATATGCTGCCTGGAGTGTAGTGGAATCTCCTTCTTTGGAGGTTTTGAAGAAAGACTAGATGGCCTGGAGCGCTTTGAGGGTGTTCCTGCATGGCAGAAGGGGGGGGCTGGATGGCCCCTGGGGCTCTTCCAACTCTCATTTCTATGATTCTATGTGTGTACAGGGATGCATGCATGTAGTCTACTACCATTTCTACTTTTAAGTCAATAAAGTTGCAGTGGTGGTTTGTGGGTTTTATGCAGGCGTAGGGGGCATTTGAATGCATCATGAAGACTTTACTCCCATATTGATTTGATTTAAACAACAATGTTGCAGTGTAGCATAAAGGCAGTTTTGGGGGGGTTTGTGCAGGTGTGTGCACACACATGCATGTAATTTTCTCTGTATTGATTTCTACTTTATTGACTTAAAACAACAAAGGGAGTGGTGTTCATTGGCATTTAGTCGCTTTTGCTTCTGTGTGTGTGTGCGTGCGTGCGCATGTGCGTGCATGCATGCATGCAGACCTTTATAGCTCATTGATTCCTTTAAGGTTTGAGGGTGTGTGCAGGTTTATGCAGGTATGTGTGTGAGCCGGCGTGCACAGGTGCACACATAGATGTAATTATAAATATGCTTATGTATAAATATCACAAGGCACTTTGGGGTTTTTTTACTTTTTTTTCTGACACAACAATTTAGACCTTTTGGGTTTGATTATGACGCATGTCAGTCCACATGGGGGGGAGATGATAAAAAAAAAACCTCCCCAAAAGTGTTCCAGTTGCCATTTCCCCTAGTTATTTCACATTATCCACAAGTGAAAGGGATTATTCTTAGCCCAGATTTAGGCTGGGGTAGCTTGGAGGGCATCCCCAGTGCTCACTACCCCCCTCCCCAAAATTTGGGAAACACATAAGGACACAGTTTATGATTATTAATGAGATTTTTGAATGTTGGCAGCTCTTTAGGAACAATCAACATGAGGCCAAATGCTGGTGTTGCCACAAGCAATGTTGAACTGCTGGGCTTCTCACCGGACGGTGGCTTCTATGTGAACTAGGCATCCCAGTGGGGTGTTCGGCCTCTTGTTCTGCTTTAGGAAAAATTTATTGCAGTGTTTACATGCCCCATTTTTAGGTATCAAATGGGGGGTTATTAAAAATTTGCCGTTCACAAATGGCAAATTGTAGGCGGAAAAGGGCCCCCTGCAAGTGTTCCCTGTATGTTGGGGGTCCCGGGGGGGGTGCCCAAATAACCAAATAAAAGCAAAATTGGGGAAATTTAAATTTGAGCACTCTCTTAAGCTAACGAGAGGCAGGGTAACTTTTCTAGGTTTTACCCCATATCTACGGCTTCCGGTCAGAGAGCGTAGCCAGACAAGTTTTAAAAATAACAAAAATAATAGTTTTTTAAATAAAAACAAATAAGACAACACACACACTAGCTAACTTGGAAATAGAAATAGAGAGCTTTGGGGATGGGTAATATGATCCTGGTCTCACAGTCCTGGAGGAAACGGAGTCCAAAAAGAGACGCAGACTCAGTTAGTGGAAACTGAGGGGACAGCTCACCAAACACAGCGGCAGCAAGGCTGGATGAATAGGACCGATCCAAGCGAATATCCAAGGAAGTCCCAAAAGTGGGAATTTTTACAGGGTGGATATTACCTACAAGCTATGCTATGCTCGGTGAGAACAAAGGAAATTTCGAGCTGGACAAAGGAGTTGGAAAAGGTCAGGTTTTGCATGATGACTTAGCACTTAACGACAATAGCGTGGCCAGTACGCTGATGGCCCAACATAAAGGAATGGCTCAGCTCTGGGCCGTGCGGCTTTGTGTGTATGCCCCGAGCAAAGCTGGGTTTTCAGGGAGGTTTTTTTCCCCAGCAACGGAGAGGCTTTAAGTTGCCTGCCTGAATGAGGTTTTGGAATGTACAACCATTAACGGCCGCACCCAATACGTGCTTGTCCGGTGGACCTCTGCAAACACGTGGAGTAGGGTGGCAGAGAAAGGTCAAGCAAAGGCCAAATTATTTGATATCAAAGTGATATCTAGTGCTCTCACCAGACATATCATAACTAGAGTAACACAAGAGTGGCAGGAGCTAGTTGGTCCCCTTAATTTTGCATGTCTCTGATGAGGCCCTCCTGCACTGTTTTTGTGAAGTGGGGCTGGGGTCGCACAAACTCCACCATAGGCTCAGGATTATGGCTGATACAAGGGCCAACATGGATTATTAGGATGAATTTATTTTAATGGGGCTGCAGGGGACCTTCACATGTCAGTTTACAGGGACATGGTGTTTGGTGTCAGGTGTACGAGATGTATCCTGCAATTTTTCCAAATGTGGTGACAGTTTGGTTGCAGGCTGCTGAATTCACAATTTATCAGTCCATTCTTGGTTACGATATGACCAATGTCATTAATTTGATCATCTCTATATGCCCTCATGCCATGTGCCTAGTCCAAGCCTTCTCAGTAGAGGCTTCCAGTTTAATGTCTTGTTCACCTTATTCAGAAGGTTGCGAGGGAGTTTGAGTTAATTAAGCTGATATGTGGCCATAGTATGGTTTACTGGTTGGTGCTTCAGGCCCAAAGTTGCCATTGTGGGGCTCAAATGTAGTTGAGTGATGTTGGCACTTGGGAGAAGTGGCCTTCAGTGGAGCAGTTTCTTGCTTCTTCTGTTTGAGGAACACACTGGGCTTCTCCTCACATTTTATCATTCAAACCTGATCAAAAAGGGTAGGGGCGAAGGTAGAGTTGGGGTTATGCTCTGACTCAGCTTTATGCCCTATTCATGTATCATGTGTAGCTCTTGCGGGATGGATTAGGGATGTTGTTTTGTTTTGTCTTGTCACATGTTATGCCTGCCTTGAAGACCCCGACAATGGGAAGGAGGGTTCTGAATCTGAGGCAGAAGTTTCCCCAGAAGTTTGCTCAGGGGGAAAAAACAAACAACAGCAGGGACCTGAGCAGGAGGATATCAGATGAAACAGCACAGACTCTTACCTTGTGAGAGAGACAATGCCAGAAAGAAGGCCTCAGGCGTTCAGCTCGTTTAAGTAGCAAAAGGGCTTTAATGAGGGAACACTTGTGGCAACACCATTAGCTCTTAAAGGCAAATAGCTGGCCCACCTCCTCCCAGGGTCAAGAATTGATCTTCCCAGTGGTTGAAGCCCTGTGAGGTGTTCTCTTGAATCCTGACTCTCTTGGATTTCTGCTTGTCTGACACTGATTTGGATTTACCTTTGTGGATTTGTTTGCTTTTGGGATTTTGCTTCTTGACTTGAAGTTTGTTTGGACCATTCCTGCTCTTGTTGCTGTGAGTAAGCTCTGCCCTGCTGGTTGCTAGTTGTCTGCCTGGGACATGACATCACATTAGCTTACAGGTTAGAGGTTATGGGCCTTATAGGTATCAATTTTGGACAGTTACCATGAAGGCCTTACAATGCTTGGGCCTCTATGGAGTTAAGATTGGCACCCATTCATTTAGGTTTGGGGCTGCCTCCACTGCTTCTGTGATGGGTTTTGACCCCCAAGGCACCCAGCCTATCACCATTCATAATCTTCCCCTTCAAAGATGTACATGCCTCCTCTCAAATGCTGTGGCTGTTTTGCTCAGCTAACTTTGTTCCTGTTTTATGTTTGTATGTTTGTTTCTCTGTAGAATTGTAGGTGCAGTGTGGCAAGACAGCTGGTCCTGATTTATGGCCACAGCATGATTATTTGGATGGTGCACCATGCCTGAATTTGCCATGCAAGGTCTCCGCTGGGGCTGGGTGAGTTAGTCACTCTTGTAAACAAGGCCTGCAATGGAGTGGCCTGTTGCTATTGTGTTTGAAGAGTGCTCTGGACCTCCACCTGATATTTTGGTTATTCACCTTGGCAGTAATCACCTAGGCTTGCTGATGGGCAAGGCCTTAATTCTGCAGCCACTGAATGATTATCATGTTATTAAAAGTTGTTGGCCTTGGGTTTCCATACTGTTTTCCATCATGTTGCCCTAAGTGCATTGATCATGCAAGAAGGATGCCAAACAATGAAATATGCAATACCATGGGCCAATTTTATAACATCCCAATATTGTCTTCTGATATCCAGAGCTCTACTGAGCTGATGGAGTGCATCTGTTGGATGAAGGGAATATGTTGTTCCTGGAGGACATGCAACAGGAGATGAGAGCTATTTTGGCCAGCCTGGTAGGGAAAGGGAGTAAGTAGGTGTTTGTCCCTCATCTGTGGCAGGTGTGTGGGAGAATAAGATTTTGGGGTTCACCTCTTCTCACCCCTTTGGTGTAGAGTAGAGCTCTGCAATTCTAGGGCCTTGTGCCCCAGAGAGTCAGAGAAGGAGGCTGCCCTTGAGGTTCACCTGTGATTAGAGCTTTCATTTGTGGGGCCCTGCAGCTTGGATGGGAATCTTCCAGGTTACTTTCCAGTTACGCCAGACCAGGGAGCAACATTTCAGCCCCAAGGGAAATCCAGTTTCTCCCAAGGAAAGGCTGAGGGGATTGTCATGTGGTGACATCTGGCCTCTGCTGGACCTGCATCAGGTTGCTCTTCCCTAGTTTCTCCTTTACAGGCCAATGCAATTTTAAATAGGTCAGATTAAATAAAATAACCCTTATTACCCAATTTATGTGTCTGGTACCAGATCCCCTCTGTTCTTGGAAGTGAAGCAGGGTCAGTCCTGGTGATCACTTGGATGGGAGACTGCCAATGAATACCAGGTGCTGTGGGCTCTATTTCAGAGGAAGGAACTGGCATAAATCACCTCTGAGGATTCCTTGCCCAGGAAAATCCTGTGAAATTCATGGGGTACCGTAAGTCAATTTGAATGTGCACATAAACATAAAAATTAAACACAATTAGCTTATCCAACAAGGATGGAAATTGTATAGTACCCTAAAGTGAGGTTGGACTGCGTCTCTCAGCATTCCACACCATAGGCAATGCTGGCTAGGGGAATGATGGAAGCTGTGGTCCAGCAAACATCTGAAGGGTGCTCTTGGTTTCCTTCTCTGCATTAGAAGAGGACATAGCACCAAGTCAAACATGTGGAAGGGACTATCTAGTTTAAATATTTTCAACTCTGGCCAACTTCAGCTGTATCTCTCAAGGGTTTCAGTCTAAATTCTTTTTCCCAATCACAGCTGGGGACCCCTAGTATTCTCTCCTGGTGGTTCTTCCATCTAAATTTAATAAATTTGTACACACTTGAGAATCACCCACTCCTAGAAGCCCC
Source organism: Ctenosaura bakeri (assembly GCA_948474755.1). NCBI lineage: Eukaryota > Metazoa > Chordata > Lepidosauria > Squamata > Iguanidae > Ctenosaura > Ctenosaura bakeri. Next base: position 147,149 of record CAOLHI010000918.1, on the reverse strand, counting down.
AAGGGAGCAGAGAAGAGTGACCAAGATGAACAAAGGTCTAGAAGGACAGAAGAATAGACTGATAAGTTTGCTGAGTTAGCCCACGTTGCCAAATTACTGTGAGTTTTAAAAGATAAGCCAACTGAAGAATTTTTTTTTTTGAAGATTGGAAAACTATTGAAATATATAACTTGTTGAGCGTTTTCCAAAATAAGAAAACAGCCATCCACTGAGTACTGGGGGAAATGTTCTTCTGTGCTTTCAAGTCATTTCTGACTTATGGCAACCCTAAGAGCAAACCTGTCGGGGTTTTCTGGGGCTGAGAGAGTGTGATGCACCCAAGGTTTCCATGGCTGAGTGAGGAACTGAACTTGGGTCTCTAGGGTGGTAGTCCAATGTTCAAACCACTACACCACACTGGCTCAGATGACATCTCCCTGGTGGTGATGTTGGCTGGGGAATTCCGGTCATTTGTCTATCCATCTGTTATCTATACAACTATCTATCAATCTATCCATGTATCTATGTATCTATGTATATCTATGTATATATCAATCTATATTGTTTGTTATTGTGCACCTTCAAGTTGTTTCCAACTTAAGGGGACCCTAAGGCAACCCTATCATGGGGTTTTCTGGGGCTGAGAATGTGTGATGCGCCAAAGGTCACTCAGTGGCTTTCCGTGGCCAAGCTAGGAATTGAACCCTGGTCTCTAGAGTTATAGTCCAATGCCTAAAGCACACTGTCTCTAGTTGGAGACACATCTTCCTCTTTTCTTGTGCATTCCATTGAGTGCTCGCCAGCAATTACCTCTTCTATACCTACACGACAGAGGGTCAGACTAGATGACCCTTGAGGTTCCTTCCAATTGATGAAGTAGGTGCAGTGTGGCTCGGTCTTCTCTTGCAGATCCACAACTGAGACTGGTGGCTGGGAAGAGAGGTGGACAGAAACTCTGGAAAGAGGGAGGAGAGGAGGTATAGGTCACTTAATTAAGGCCATTGAGTGAATTGGTAGCTGACGCTTGATTTGGAAACAGTATTTTTTTCTGAAGGTCTTTTAAGAACTGAAGCTGCAGAAAATCTGATGCCTTTTAATGCCTCCGTTTGATCCAAAGCAAAACCTTTCTGTTGGTGGGAAAGGAAAGTGTGCGCTCTGTCTCGCCAGCCCCTTCTGTCTGCCTGTGTGTGTGTGTGTGTGGAGGGGGTTCCTCCTCTCCATTTTCCTTCACTGGGAACTTTGCAAGGGCTTCTCAACAGAAAGACAGGAAGGATGTCTGCTGGTCTGGTTGAGCCCCTGTCCACTTTGGCAAACACTAGCCCTCCTCCTCTCCTCCTTGCCCAGACTGATTGCAGAGACAAATGGAGCAAGAAAATGGATTTTCTTTTATCTGTGATTGGATTTGCCGTAGACTTGGGAAACATCTGGAGGTTTCCTTACATTTGCTACCAGAACGGAGGCGGTAAGGAGGCAGAACTTTTCTACATTTTCCCTTTTCTTTGTCTTCTTAAGAGTTCACCTCCCTTCCTTTTTTGAGATCATGATCATGCCTTTGTTTCTGACTTGGGTTGCAATTCTTGCAAAAGTTTGCAAATTTTTTCTCCCTATCCTTCCTTCTCCTTTCATCACTTTTCCTTGGTTTTAAAGTTCTTTTTCTTGCTTCTGTCTGAATGCAATGTTTGGATTTGATTGTCATTGTTATTATAATTATTTGCTGTCAAGTTGAAATTGTCTTTCAGTGACCCTTCGAATTAGAGACCTCTAAGAACCTCAGTCAGCCACAGATCTCCTCAGGTCTTGCAAACTCTATGAATGAGAGACCTTCTTTCTAGAGACCCTGTTACAAACAGCCCTTCTCAGGTCTTGCAAAAGTCAGGGCAGCAAACATGACTTTCTTAATGGTCCATTTACCCGCACTGTGGTCTTTCTTTTTTCCTGCCACCTTCTGCCTTACTGTTGTTATCTGCCATCAGGTCGTCTTTGGCTTAAGATATCTCCATGGATGGGAGACCTTCGAGAGGACCCCTTCTCAGGTCTTTCCCCAGGGTTATCACCTTTCTAGCTAGTCATCTTGTCTCATGATGTGTTCAAAGCATAATTATTGTTAATTTCCCTCAAGTCAGCTTTGAATTAGGGTAATCTTCTGAATCCGAAACCTCCAAGAAATCCTGCTGTTATAAACAATGCTGGGGAGGTCTTGCAAACTCAGGGCAAAAGTTTGCAAGACCTGACCAATCTCCCTACCTGTGTTTTGATCTTCCTCCTTTCCTACCATCTTCTGCTTTCCCCAGTATTGTGGTCTTATCATTTTAATCACAGGTTTGGGATGTCTTAGTGGTTCCTAATATCTCTGGGTTTTAGTCTTATGTTTGAATGAGATGTTGTAGATTTTTGGATTATTAAAGGATGGGGATTCTGATTCCTTTTTTTAAAGAGTATTTTCCCCCTTAATTTTTCTTCTTGCAACAACTTTGAAAAGAGGAGAACTACAGGCAACCCATTGCTTCTGGAAAGTCCTGAATCCTATTCCTTAATCCTTGCCAAGAAAACCCCTAAGTGCATCACACATTCTCAACCCCAGAAAACCCTGTGATGGGTTTGCTTTAGAGTTGCAATAAGTAAAAAATAACTTGAAGGCACACAACAACAAAAACAGCAACAACTGAGTAGACACACATAATTGTGGGATATGTTTATGCATTGGTTCCCAATCCAACATTGGATTCAAGGAATCTCTTCTAGTTGAGAATCTATTAATCAATGGGGTTGACTTCATGCAGAAGTAAATCACCATTCAAGAAGGGTTTTGCCAGTTCCTTCCTCTGAAATTGTGCCTACAGCACCTGGAAATCATTGGCAGCCTCCCATTCAGGTACTGACAAGGGCTGACCCTGATTAGCTTTTGAGATCAAAGAGGATCTGGTGACTTGAGGATATTTAGGCTCTGTGCTATATGGTGTGTGCCTTCAAGTTCCCTGTTGATTTATACTGGCCTCATGAATCCTTGGCAGTGTCCCAACCAAATCCTTACCATGTCTGACACAGTTTAGCTTCTAAGATAGACAGGATCTGGTGCCTTTAGAGTATAACATACTGGTCTGCAAAACAGATTTAGAGCAAAGAAGACTCCAGAAAATTGGAGGAACATCCTAATGAAAAGGAAACTTCTCTGCATTTGTAGGAGAAAGTCTGAAGTTTGTCAAAAAAGGGAGAGGATATCTGTTGCTTTCTGGTGCAACTCTTTCCACACAGAGGAAACTGTTGTCTTTCCTCTCAGGGAAGGTAGGGACTCCACTCTGGAATTTAATCTGAACTTTAAATGAGCTGTTCCTTACAACATAGCAACGGTCTGTGGCTTCCATGTCCTGGGAGGTTTTGAGTGGACTCCAGTTTTTAACCTGAACTTGAAACAAGCAATCTGAGATGTTGAACCAAGCCTTTAGGATAAGTTCAGTGCCTTGGGTAGCTCTGTTACCCTGTTTTCTGGGGGTCCTGGGAGGGACACCTAAATGTGCTCCAAATTATACTAGTTGGGAAAATTAGCAAAGAGCATAAGCTAGCAATACGAGAGGCAGGGCAACGGAGCGAGTTCTTTTACCCAATGTCTACGGGGTCAGGCTGAGTCAAGGAGCAAACAGAATTGAAATAATAAATGTGGTTTCATTAAAATACAATCAAACAGTATATGCAATACACTCACACAGATAACTATAGAAATAAAGGTTGGAGTTGGATAGAGGGTTTTTAGAGGAGTTGTTGGTTTGGGTAATACTACACCTGTCCTGAAGCCCAGGTAGTCTGCAGCAGAAGTTCGGAGGTATGGAGTTCTCAGTACGTGGGACTGAGGGGAAGGCTCGCCAAGCAAAGCAGCAGCAAGGCGGGATGGAAGTGGGAGCGATCCGAAGAAGCTCTCAAAGTCAGGGGTTTATATAGGGGGAAATGTGGCCATAGGCTAGTCCATACTTGGGGAAAACAATGAGTTTTGGGCTGGAGACAAAGCCTCCGAAAGGTCAGAATTTAGCATGATTGAGTTAAGTCCGAGTTGACAAAGGAGTAGACAGTATGCAAACGCAGAGTGCTTGACAGATGAGGATTCTTCTAATCAAGCTGCCTGCTCGGGGCAGGGAGTTCTTTGTAGGTAGCATGCATACATAATAGAGTACTTGTCTTTGAGGTCTCCTGAAGCGGTGGGATGGCTATTTCTGGCCTGCCTGTATTGTTTGGAATATTACAGTGATTAGCGGCCATGCCTGTCTGCAAGCTTGTCCGGGGGACCTTGCAGCACGTGGAGAGGAATAGGTAGAGAAGGCCAAATTATTGATATCAAAGTGATATCTAATATCCCCCAAGTCCGGGCTAGAAACTACAGTAACAGCTCCTTTGAAGTTTGGATTAAAAGGCAGAAAAGATTTGCCACCCACATTCTAACTGACATAGAAACCCAACAGTTGTTCTACATCCTAAATCCATGTTCAGACATGGATTTAGGATGTAGAAACCAGCTAAGCTAAGTAGAACCTTTGTTTTCTATTGTCTGAAAGGAGTAAAGTGAAACGCCAGGGTTGCATCTGAATATTAGGACAGCAAAAATAACGATTGCACTTGATTTTAAACTGGGCAACAAAGACATTGAAATAGATAAAGATTTCCAACACCTTGGCTTGATCATGAATCAAAATGGAGGCTTTAGTCAAGAAATCAGAAGATGAGGACTTAGAAGGATGGCTGGGAAGGAACTAGACAAGATCCTCAAGTGGAAAAATATATTTGTAGGTACCTCATTGTGTACCTTAGCTTTGTCATTAATCAAAATGGAGACTGCGGTCAAGAAGTCAAAAGGAGCGAAAAACTTGGAAGGGTAGCTATAAAGGAACTAGATGAAATCCACAAGTGTGAAGATGTATAATTGAATACAAAAGTTAGGCTCGTCCATGCCATTGCATTTCCAGTTTCTTTGTATGGTTGTGAAAGCTAGACAGAGAAGAAAGCTGGTAGGAAGAAAACTGACTCCGTTGAAACATGGTGCTGCAGGAGAGTTTGAGAGCCAGCGTGGTCTAGTGACTATGACTCTGAAGACCAGGGTTTGATTCCCTACTGGGCCACGGAAACCCACTGGGTGACTTTGGGTCTATCACACACACTCAGCCCCAGAAAACCCCAGGATAGGTTTGCCTTAAGGCAGCTATAAATTGGAAATGAAGGCACACAGGAACAACAACTCTATACGTCAAAATCCTTAATGCAGTTCAGGTTTAAAAGAAAGAAGGAAAGAAAACAATGTTGCTCAAAATAGAATGAAAATGAATCTTAAAAGAACAGGAGGGAACTGCGGCCAAAATATAGGAACTGGACACAGAGACCTGTCTCAGTAAGTCCTGACCGCAACCTTCAAAGTCCTTCACAGAAAGAAAAAAATATTTGAAGAGCATTTTCTAAAACAGTCAAAACCAGCAAACTGGTGCAAACCCTTTGCATTCTCAAAGTTCTTTTTCTTATTTTCATTTATCTGTGCAAAGAGATTTTTAAAAAAAGGAAGAGAACTCCCCACAAAAACTGTACCCCAAATTTAGTTAAAACCTCATTAAAAATAGAAATATACCTATGGGGAAAAGATCTATAGATATTGACCAGAATCCTGTTAGAGACTTATGTGGATTTAATGTTTGTGGAAATTAGAACTGGGCAGTTTGGTAACATCTGTTAATACACAGCAGTCAGCAAAATGACCATTGCTCAATGGGACCAATGCAAAATAGAATATCACGTTGGTTCCAGTGTGCATCAGGCACCAATGTGCTTTGGGCCCTCTTGCCTGTGTCCTGTTACACCTCTTCACACAATTCACTAACAGGGTTTCTTAGCACTTCTGCTACGTAGCTTGAGATCATACATTATCAGGAAATCCAAAATCCTCCAGTATTTGAAATTGTTCACATGGGTAGCTGAGATAGTATCACCTTTGTTTTCTGATGCTTCACTGTATACAAACTTTGTTTCCTGCACAAAATTATTTTTAAAACATTCTATAAAATTACCTTCGGGCTATGTGCATAAAGTGTATATGAAACAGAAATGAATTGTGTGTATAGACTTGGGTCCCATCTCTAAGATGTCTTGTTATGTGTGTTATATGCAAATACAGGTATTCCAAAATCTGAAAACAACTGATGTCAAAAATGCTTCTGGTCACAGATATTTTGGATAATGGAATACTCAGCTTGAATTGTAAAATTACATAACATCTATGTTATGTTATGTTAATCCAGAAAGGAGGATTAAATGTGTAAAAAGATATCCATACAAAGTTATAGGCAAAACATTCAAGGGTATCATGTTCTAGATAACCAACACTCCATAAACAATTCTCTGAGATAGGCAGTAGTTTTATTTGTAGAATTGCAAGCAGCACAGCACACTTCTTCCGAAGTTGCTGAGACTAAAGCACATATGGAGCTTATGCTTTTTATAGTTACAATTCCAAAATGCAAAACTGGGATTGGAGAGAATCATAAATCTAGGATCACATCACTTCTCAGACAATTCCCAGACCTTTATTTGGTTTGCCCTTCTCACCATCCTTGACCCGAGCTCATATTTCCTGCCTCTTATCTTAGAGACACCAGGTTCGCAAAACACATACCTCAATACTTTCATTTTTTCCTGCTCTGATCTTCCCCCCTTCTCTGCATACAGTGTAGAAATGGGCAATAAAGCAAACCAGCCATTTGCTACTTTGTAACAATCCAGGCAGGCCCAGAACAGATACATTGTTGTGATCATTAATTTGCACTGGATACTTTGTAGCTTTACTACTTGGCTTAATGGAGTTCAGCAGCTACTCCTACACTGACTACAACATGCTATTTCAATACATACCTAGCAGACCAACATATGGTAGGGACTAAGCACCCTGACAAGGGGTTGAAAAGGCTGAGGGGCACTCTGTCCAGTGAATAATAGAGGATAATAGAACTGTAGAGGAAACCCTGAAGGACATCTAATCCAACCCTCTGCAAGACAGGAATGCACAGGATGTGAATTGATTTATTTATTCCCCACCCCCATGTTGCAATACCAGCCACCAAAAGAGCAGAAGAAATCTATTCTACTGACCAGGAGTGTATTTTCTAAGAAGCAGATAAATACACACACACACACATACATGGCACATTGGCAAATTTCAGATGTGTTTGGATCAAAGATGGCTTGTGAAGAGTGTCAAGCCATCCCTTCTTAATTCAGCAAGCAAGCAAAGATTTCAGCTGCAAGCGCAGAAATGTTTAAACAGAAAGCTTTTCCTTTGAGTCTGAATAACAGTGGAATGTAGCTGAGGTGTTAATGAATTTCTTTGCTGATTCCCCTGGTTTGTTTTGGAGCTTCATTCTGAGTTTACCCAACATTTCAGAGTCCAGGGCAGAAAAATTCATGATTCGGGAATTCTAGAGAATTCCCTGTAATGGGATTGCGTTTGATGAGCATTACAGTTGTATGCTTCAATTAATATTCTCTAGAATTCCCAAAACATGAATTTTCATTCTTTCATAATTTGATAATTCTGTCTGCCTATCTATCACAATTATAACTCAAAATAACAAACTCTTACTAAGATTTTTAACAGACATAAACTAAAATTAATATATCATACTAAAACAATAAACTAAAAAAAACACTTAACTCATGAGAACACTAATTGTTGACCTTGTAATATGAAACATCAGTATATGTAATAATAGCCACAATAGATTTATAGGGCAAAGCTGGTTGATGTTAAAATGTATCAATTTTCAACTGATACCTGTAAATGTGTATCTGCTTTTAACTGACTTTTGTAACAATGTATCAAGTTGCAACATTTGAAATCTTGAAACGTCCAAATGGGTGACCGCTGTGAATTCAATGTCACTGTTACTGCGGTTATCTGGCCCAAGCCCGAGGTCTACAATTTCATATTGGTTATGGTTAATATTTCCACGTGGCACTCCATAAAGATGAACTCCACGTGTCTGAGTGGGTCATGGAAAGCCTGTGTAGGCAGGCACGGCTGTATGGCCTTAACTATGCAAGCTAGGTCTAAGCCAGTAAACAACAATCTGTTGCACAGCCGGCAGTGCCCTCCAGACACAGCCGACCGTTAAGCAAAAGCAAGGGCTCTAAGCCCTGAACTGCTTGCTTGGCAGGATTAGTGCATCCATCTATACAATTGCTAAGTGCTCCTCATCTGCATACGATTCTAACAATTGGCAGTGCTGGCCAAATCTCATCAATTCTGATGTTGACCTTTCGGAGGCTTTGTCTCCACTCAGATCCCTATTGTTCTCCTCGGGAGAGGGCTAGCCTCCAGGTACAATCTTCCCTATATAAACCCCAAGTTTGAGCTTCTTGTCGGAATACTCGTGCCTTGCATCCCGAACTGCTGCCGCTCTGTTCAGCGAGCCTCCCCTCAGCCTCCTAGTGCTGGGAAACCACGAACCCAAGCCTCGAACTCTATTTCTCATCTCCTGGACTGCAGGATCAGGTGGGCTATTACCCCAGAAATCCGCTTAAAACCCCTATCAATTTTCCTCACTTTCTACTTCTATAGTTCTTGTATGAGTGCGTGAGTGCGTGTGTCTGTGTGTGCTTAATTGAGGAATTTATAATAAAATCTCTTAAATTGAACAACCGTGCCTAGTTCTTGCCACGGCCTGACCCCATAAACATAAGGTTATAGATCTCACTACGTTGTCCAGCCTCTCACAGTGTCAGCTTGTGCTCTCAGCTAATTCCCAATTCCCTAATATTTGAGCACAGTGTGGTGTCCCTTCCAGGACCCCCAGAAATCAGGGTAACATCACCTTGTAGTGGACATTTGGAAAGGAAGATCAAAAGTGGGGCAGGGAGAAACAATGGAAGAACAAGAAAGTGTTACTAGAATGCCTAAGATAGGATATAGGAACTTGACCTTGCTACCAAGATGAAAAAGTATGTAAATAATTATAGCCTGGAAAAGGGGTATGAGTTGATGGGGTGATTTGACATGTAAGCCTTTTGACCAATCTTTGCCATGCACACCAAAATTTGTACTGAAGGTATAAAACCTGCACCCAACTCTGATGTTGTAGTCTCAGCAATATTTTGGTGATGTTGCTGTGTTGCTTGCTTTGCTGAAATAAATGCTTCCATTTGGAAATTCTAAGCAAAGTTTTTGAGAGCAAGGCCATTTCCACAGGATGTTGTTGTCTCGGGATGGGAGATGCATTGCTGCCAGTCTGCATGTCTTGATCCCACTGCCCATGCATCACCAGTGGAATTTTCCTTTACCAGAAAAAATACGGTAATGGCCCCCATTTGCATGACGCTCTCATGGCCAGCGGCCATGCAGAAAGGGAGGAAGTGGAATCTAGATGCTTCCTTCCCCAGTGCAGTATGGGAAGTGGCCAGCTGCACTGCAGAAAAAAGGTATATGTTGCTCACACTACCCTCCCTCAGGCAGCCAGCTGGATGCAGAGGGGAGCGTTTGGGTCATGCTCCCATCCTGGCAGTGGCACTGCTGGGATTGTGGCAGGAGGAGGATGGAAAATGGTAAGGTGCGGAAAGGGCCCAAGTTAGCCAGGATATGACATTCATTGACTAAACACTAACTTACTGATACACAAAGAGTGCTCTGACCTTCCCCAACCAAACCGTAATGAGAAAAAGACAATAAGAAAAGACATAAAAATATTGTTTTGCCATGACAGACTCACCTAAGCAAACCAACAGTAACCACAGACACAAATTAATGCAGTGTTTGATTTCTCAGAAATTAGTTCCAACTTGTTGCTCACCCTTGTTGCCTTCCTTCTACAATTATGGACATGCAAACAACAGCTATCTCCACAGTTTACATTTTGGCTATACGATTTTAACTTACAATGGTCTGTGGGATCCCTTAGCCATGGGGGTCATGGATAGTCTTCAGTGAATTCACCGTATTTTCTTCTACGTAAATGTGCTTAACATTTCTGCTAAAACTGGAGCCTTGGAGGGGTTGCAAGAGGTTGCATTGATTTTCTCTCTCCCCCTCCATTTCTAATTGCAGGGGCCTTTCTCATCCCTTACACCCTGATGGCTGTTTTTGGAGGCGTGCCACTTTTTTACATGGAGCTTGCGCTTGGGCAGTTTCACCGGGTTGGAGCCATCCCTATCTGGAAGCACATCTGTCCTATCTTTAAAGGTAACAACCCGAGCAATCAACAAACAGCTGAAGTTATCAAACCAAGGTGGTTGTTTCATGACTTGAGTCACTTCACCTAAGATGAAATTAACATGGTGTTTTCTTGGCAAGATTTGTTCGGGGGTGAGGGTGCCACCACTAAGTTCCTCTAAGAGTGACACAGTGTGACTTGCCCCAAAGTGTGTTTTCATGGCTAAGTGGGGATTCAAACTCTGGTCTCCAGTTGAAAGATCTTCAGAGAAGATATATTGGCTATGCTCTGGTTTGTCCATATCCTTCTTCAGCTGTAGTGCCCAGAACTGGACACAGTACATTGTTTAGGTGGAATCTCCATTACTTTGAATTCCAATCGGTCATCTCTCTCTTTCTGTCTTCCTCCCTCCCTCTTCCACCACCATCCTGCAGGGATCGGGTTCGCCATCTGCATCATTGGTCTCTATGTGTCTTTCTACTACAACACCATCATCGCCTGGGCCCTCTACTACTTCTATTCCTCTTTCACCAACACTCTCCCCTGGACCAGCTGCAACAACCCCTGGAATACCCCTGATTGTACCAGCTACTTTGGGCAAGACAACGTCACCTGGGGCAACCGCTCCAAGTCTCCAGCTGAGGAGTTTTACACGTGAGCAAGCCAAGCGGGGAGAGAGGGAAGCCTCCATAGGCAACCTCGTCTGCATAAGGATCATGAGAGTAGTCTCAAGTGGAGTGTAATACAGTTCTGTCTTGGGACCAACACTCTTCAATATTTTTTTTATCAATGACTTAGGGCTTTCTGCTCTATGATTCCACTTTAACTGCCATGGTTCTGTTCTCTGGAATCATGGGACATGCAGTTTAGGGAGGGATATTCTGCAGTCTCAACCAGAGAGCTCCAGTACCTCTCAAGACTACAAAACCCCAGGATTCCATAGGAAGCAGCCATGGTAGTTAAAGTGGAATCATAGTGCAATAGTTATGTAGTGTGGAAAGGCCCTTAGATGAGATTTTAGAAGGAATCCTTATCAAGTTTGCAGGTGAGAATTGGGAACTGGGAGAATTGGCTAACAACATTGGAAAGTAGGAACAGACTTCATGTAAATTAGAAAATTGGGCAGAATTAATATAGAATATGGAATAGATTAATATTGCTTTAACTTGGGAAATTAAGTAGATAAGTAAGTGGATAAGTAATGAAATAAGTTGAGTAAGCAAATAACTTCAGTGATAAGTGATTAGTAGCAACTAATAGTTATTGTATTAATACTTAGGTGTAAGTATTACATAATAATGACTGTTAGCAATGGGATGGGAGCTAATTCTTTTAGTTATTTGTAGTCGTGGCATGTTGTTATGTTATGTTACGTTGTTCTGTTAGGTTATGTTACATAGAATTATGTACTGTTAGTATTTTTAATATTGTTAGTCTTTTTTAATTTTGTGCAGATTGTTCAGGGTTTTTGTGTTTTGTTGTTTCTTGTGTTTGTGTTTTCTAAAACAAAAACTCTTTAAAAAATTAGAAAATTGGGCTGAAACTAATAGAATGACATTCAGCAGAGACAAATTTAGGAAAAACTTCCTGGTGTAAAGAGCAGCTGGACAGTGGAATCCACTGCTGCCTCCATGGAGTGTGGTGGGGTCTCCTCCTTCTTTGGAGGTTTTTAATTAGAGTCTGTGTGGCCATCTGTCGAAGGGGAGGGCTTTGATTGTGTCTTCTTGCATGGCAAAAGGGGGTTGGACTGGATGGTTGGGTCTCTTCCAACTCTAGGATTCTATGGCATTATGAAATGCAAAATTCTACATCTAGGACACAAAATTCAAATGCACAGGTTCATGATGGGGGATACTTGGTTTAACAGTACTACATGGGGAAAAGACCTTGGGATTAATGTTGGTCATGAGTTGGATATGACCCAGGAGTGTGATGCTGCAGCAAAGAAGGTGAATACAATTTAGCTTGCATTAGTAGAAAGCATAGTTTCAAAGACAAAGGAAATAATAGTCCTACTGTATTCTGCTCTGGTCAGTCCTCACCAGGAGTCCTGCGTTCAATTCTGGGTGTGTCGTTTTAAATCCTAAAAAATTTAAACAGATAGACAGACAGACAGACAGACAAGTTGAAGCAGATTCAGAGGCGTGCAACAAGGATGGTAAGAGGGATGGAGAACAAAACATATGAGGAGAGGTTGGATGAGCTGGGCATGAGGGGTGACATGATGTCCCCCTTTAAATACTTCAATGGCTTCCCAGAGAGGAGGGGACTGGTTTTTCTCTGCTGCCCCAGAGCGAATGATCAGGTCTAATAGTTTTAAGTTACCGGAGTGTAGATTTTGATCCCACATGAGAAGGAACCTCTTGATGGTAAGAAGGATTTGGCAATGGAACCAATTCCCTAGAGAAATGGGGGGAGGCTTTTTCAGATGCCTTCCAAAATAGGCTGTGTACCTTCCAACCCCCAGGGCCATTTCAGTCTTTTACACTGTGATAGTACTATTATTCCACTTTCAACCTTCTGTGGAATTTGGAGTTTGTAGTTTCCTGAGGCCCAAGAGCTCTCTGCCTGAGAATTCTAAATGCCCCTCCCTAAACTGCAAACCCCAGGATTCCACTGGAGGTTGAAAGTGGAATAATAGCACTATAACAGAGTAGTGCAGAAAGCCCCTAGGATTCTAACTATCCCATCAGATATCGGTGGGATTGCATGCCCCATCATTGCAGCCCTACAACAATATCGGGAGGGGATTGCCCAAGACCTACATCCGGTGTAGAAGCTCAGGGACTTGTGGATGTGTTGGGCAAAGAGCCCAAGCCAGAGAAGTAGGAACTCCTTGTAACTTTTGCTTTCTTGCGGTTTTCTTTTTTAAAAAGATGTTCATGCTTCTACCTCCCTACATCAATTTGTACAGTGATGTTGACATCATTTACAGGTTCTTCCATAACATCCTTGTCTTTTTTACTCCCTCTCCCACCTCCATATTTAATTTAATTTCATTTTTTTTAATTGGGGGAGCTGTTTTTCATTTGGTTATGGGGTTTATTCATTTATTAATTTGAAAAAACAATTGCATTTCCCTGAGGGTTCTTTGTTCAACAGCCTACTGGCTACACCTGCCTTTTTGTGCAAAGTACTTTTTTTTTCCTGAAAATGACATTTTTGCACAAAAAGATTTAAACATTTCTTTTCTTTTTAAAAAATTTTTACTATTGCTGCTGCTGAAGTTAAAATACAACTCCAAACTTTTCACTTTCATGCAGAAACAAACAAATTTTTTTTTGCAGTAGTTGACACTTTTTTCCAACAGGTTATCTCAGCCTATGAACACACTTTTCTCAACCAGCTTGAGAATGTTTATGAGTATTCTTTACTCCCCTGTTCTAACAGCTGTTGAGCTGTTGTGCTTTCCTGGGTAGCCCTGATTAATGCCTTCCATGTACACAGCCTTGGCTCAAATGTGGTTACCAGGAACCCCAAACTCCCTTACCCCCAGTGAAGAACCACCATTTCTGTTTGCTGTGACCTCTGATTCACCCAAGGATTTCCCTTACCTACAGGCGGAAGGTCCTTGCTCTCCAGAACTCCCACGGCCTCTACGATGTGGGCGAGATCCATTGGCAGCTCCTCCTTTGCCTCTTCATCATCTTCACCATTGTTTATTTCAGCCTTTGGAAAGGGGTCAAGACCTCTGGGAAGGTAAGAGATGGTCCAGCTCCAACTGGGATAGATTGAGTTGGGTTTGTCCATGGGTTGAATTGGTTTTGGTTGATTCTCTTGGGTTGGATTATTAAAGGACACAATGTTTGGCTGAGAACCCAACATCTGCTACTTGGATTATCTTGAGATGGTTGACCGGTAATTGAGCTGTGCTGACCAACTGTTGTTGGGTTTGATTGTCCAAAGTTTGGTTTGGGTTTTTTTGTTGGATGCATTATCTTGAGCAGAGTTATCCAGTGATTGAACAGGGATAATGACTGGATGAGACTGTTGTACAGGGTGTGTCAAGTTGAGTTGGAGTTGTCCATCATTTGATTTGGGTGTCCAACCTTTGATTTAGATCGAAGGGCAAACTCTTCTTGGTTGGACTGTTGTTTAAATTGTGTCAAGTGTAGCCCAGTGACTGAATTCAGTTGTCCAATGAGGTACGTTGCTTTTAATCAAATGGCCCAACATTCCTTGTTCAGTTGTTGATAAATCACCAATGCTCCAGGGACATCTGGATGATCAAATGGAGAAACTTCAGGCACACGGACAGTTGGGCTTATCCCATATTAATAGACCAGGAGGGATTGTTAAGGGACCTCCTTGCTGGGGCGGACTTATCTTGAGTCTGGTTGTCCAACAGTATAGCTGGATTAAACAAGGCAAGTTCAGTTGGGATGTCCAACTTCTAGACTGGGTTGCTGAGGAGCAAGCTTGTCCAGGTTGTATTGTTTCTTGGGTTGTGTTATTTAGAGCTTGATTATCCAACAACTGAGCACAGCTATTCAAGGAGAGTTGAGCTGGTTTGTCCAAGAAGAGTCAAGCTATTCAACTTTTAGGTTGAACAGCAAAATCCTTGTGATTGCACTGTTTCTTGGGCTGACTTATCTCTTGAGATTGTTTGTCCAGCAAGAGAGTTAGGCGACCAGGATGGGTTGGGTTATCCAATTTTTAAGTTGGATTTTTGAAGGTAAGCCCCTCCTGACTGTGTTGTTTGTTGCACTGCATTATCCTGCGTTCAGGTAACCAACAGTTTGGCTGGGTTGCCCAAGGAGAGTTGAGTTGGGTTAAGTTGTCCTGTGCTTGGATTGAGTTATCAAGAGGCAACTCCACTCTGGTTGATTGTTGAAGAATGGCCAAGCCTCCAGGCATATCCAGACCATCAAATGGATGAGGCTCATGCATACCAAAAGGTAGATAAAATCCTGTTTCAGACAAGCTGGTTGGGTCGTCGTTTACATTGAGTCATTTTTGAATTGGATGGTCTAACATTTCATCTGGGCTGTCCAGGGGCTGGGTTGATCCAACTTTTCTATTTTCCTTGCCACATTTAACTCCAAGGAATGGCTGGTTGACTTCTGGATGGACTTTGACACACCTTCAGAGTGGACCATAGAAGTACACACCTCTTGAGACTCATTAGGAGGGAAGTCACAGTCCCACTCTGTTCTGCATGAATCAAATTTCATCTGGAGTCCTGTGTTCAGTTCTGGGCACCTCATTTTAAGAAGGATAGAGACAAGTCAGAGGGGGTTCAGAGAAGGGTAACAAAGAAGAAAACCTATGAGAAAAGGTTGAGGGTGTTGGGCATGTTCGGCCTGGTGGAGAGAAGACTGAGGTGTGATGTGATTGTTCTCTTTAACTACCTCAAGGGCTGTCCCAGAGATGAGGAGTGCAGATTTGTTCTCTGCTGCTCCAGAAGGTAGGAGTAGGCCTAATGGTTTTAAGTTATAGGAGAGTAAATTCTGATGGAACATTGGAAGGAACTTCTGGGTGGTAACGTTTGGTGATGAGACCAGTGCCTAGAGAGACGAGCGTTCTCCTTCTCTGCATATCTTCCAGAATAGTCTGGACAGCTCTCTGGTGCTGGGTGTGCTCTAGCTGAAGTTCCTATCTTGAGCAAGGGCTTGGACTTCTTGGCCTCCAGGGCCCCTTCAAATGCTAGAATTCTGTGACTCTGCCCCCTCCTTCATTCTACTCTCCAGGTGGTGTGGGTGACAGCCACTCTGCCCTATGTCATTTTACTTATCCTTCTCATCCGTGGGGCTACTCTACCTGGGGCCTGGAGAGGAATCATCTTCTACCTGAGACCCAACTGGGAGAAGCTCACAAGCACAGCTGTAAGTCCGCCATGATACAGGCACCATTACCAAGGTTGCACACTGTGGCACAACATGACCCAAGGGAAATTCAACAGCATTCCAGTTCTTTTTCCACTCATTCTGAACCCGCATTCTGGGAAAGTTTGGGATCATTAAAGGCCTGATTCAATGGAGTTAGGGAAAAGAGCTTTGGGGAAGTTACTTTCTCTGGACTGCCAGTCCTAAGTATGCTTTGAGAGTCTGAAAATGTAACTTCCACAAGGTCTGGTTAAACATGTCTAAGCACTTCGATCCAGAGGGTAAAACTCTGAATCTAGTTACTCACCCAAGCTAGAGTAGATTTCATTCAATTAACTGTAGAAAGACAAATCAACACTTCTGTAAATCCTACTGATCTCATCTGTCTACTCTAATTGTTATTGTTGCATGCCTTTCAGACAACTGTGACTTACAACAACCCTTTCCTAGGGTTGTCTTGGCAAGACTTATAATTCAGAAGAGCTTTCCCACCTTTGTCTTCCTCTGAGGCTGAGAGAGTGTGATTTCCCCAGTCAACCGGGGGGTTTTCAGGGCTGAGCAGGGATTTGAAACTGATCTTAAATGGGAGACCACCAACAGGGAAGGAACAGGCAAAACCAGCTCTAAGGTTTCTCTGCCTAAGAAAACTCCATGACAAAATTCATGGGGTTGTTGTAAGTCAACAGACAACTTGAAGGCACAAGATCTCAGTTCCCCTTTGATCTTGGAAGCTAAGCAGGGTCAGCCCTGCTTAGTCCTTGGGTGGGAGACCACCAGTGAACACCAGGTTCTGTAGGCTCTATTTCAGAGGAAGGAACTGGCAAAACCACCTCTGAGGATTCCTTGCCTTATGGGTTTTCCATAAGTTGAGAGGTGACCTGAAGGCCCATAACATGCACATTCCCATGAGCCTATTCCAGTTCCCCAGCCATCACACCACTCTGCCTCTCCTAGGGTTTTCTTGGCAAGATTTCTCCAAAAGAGGTGTTCCAACATGGCTTTTCTCTGGAGTTGAGAGAAGGTGACTTGCCCAAGGTCACCAGCTGAGTGAAATTTCAAACCTTGGTCTCCCAGGTTCCTTGTCCAAACATGGTGTAGTGGCTTCAGTGTGAGTTGCCCAATTGGAATTGGAATTCTGGGCTGCCCAGGTTCAAATCCACACTCAGCCACAGAAACCCTTTTACCTTGGGCAACTCACACTCTCTCAGCCTCAGAGAAAGAAATCCAGGAAAACCTGTGACAGATTCTCATTAGGGTCACCATAAGTCAGAAACAACTTGAAGGGACACAACAGTATATCCATAGGACACCCAGAAAATTACTGTTGCAGTTTTATCCAACACACTGACGGCACTCTCCCTTCCAGATCGGCAGGATGGGAGGGAAGGACGCTGCATTCATTTGGTTTATTATTCTTTTGGAGAGAAAAAACATGCTTACATGTCCCCTTTGGAAATGTAAATCTCTATTTGAATCACTCATCTCATTTGTTTATCTGATCATGGATTTTATGGGGTAGCTTTGCTTTGACACACACGCACCCACAAACATCTGGCCTGACACAATGAGTTTCCTCTCTGTAATTAACTCGGTGTGCCTTGGTGCATTTTCATTAAAGCTAATTAGACACGGGGGAGGGAGAAAGTGAGAAGCATTGAAGGGTTGTTACCTTTCTTCTGTTACACACACAGAGATAGAGAGATCCTTCAGGGAAGACCACAAATTGGACCTGAGAGCAAAGGCCCTCCCCTCTGTGGTCTGACTCCAAAGTCTGGTGATGACTGGTAGACTGCTCCTGTACACGGAAGTGATGGATGGGCACAAGAAGACTGCTTAACAGAGCAGTAACTTGATAGAGACAGGAAGCTAAGGCCTGGATCTCATTGGTTTAGTCTCAACTAAACAGCAAAGCAGGGCTATTAATAAAACAGATCTCTTGGTGTCTCATTTTCTCTCTTCTGAATGAGACACCAAGAGATCCAGCTATTATTAATAACTCTACTAAGGTCTTGCAAACTCAAGACATCTGTGGTTTCCTTGAAGAAGCCCATCCACCTCCTCCTCTTTTCCTGTCACTTTCAATATATGGTCGTCTTTGCTGTCAAGCTGGCTCTGAGGTATGGTGACTCTCTGAATGAGAAAACTCTCTTCAGGTTTCTGGTCATCAACAGCTCTGCTCAGATCTTGCAAATGCTGGGCAATAGATGTGGCTTTGATGATGGAGTCCATCCATATCTAATGCTGTAATTCTGCTGCCTTGCAAGAATTGTCAGCTGGAATCCTGTGTGTGAGTTTGGTATTTGTCAGTGGACCTAAGTTAAAATTAGTCAGTTTCATTACATCCATCTCCAGTAGAGGCCTGCTGGTACATTTTTACATAGCAGAGCCAGCAAAGATCCCGATACACATCATGCAGGGATGAGCATTGGGCACTCTTGCCAGTGTCCTGTTGTTGTTGTTTGTTTAAATAGTGACATCCATTTACCAGTAAAACTGTCATGCCCTGAAAAACTTGCTTTCAAACACTTTGCTCGGAGTTTCAAACAGAAGTGTTTGTTTTAGAAAAAGCAAGCAACACAGCAACAAAGTTTCCCCAGAGTTGCTGAGACTAAAGCATCTAAGCTGGTTACATGTTTTGGACCTTGCCATACAAATTTTGACGCACATATCAATGATTGGTTAAAACTGTAAATTTGAAGTTATTCCACCAGCACAGGCATTTTCTCTGTTATTTACATATCTTTCATCATGGCAGCAAAGACAATCTCCTGTCCCCTTATCTGTGCAAAGTTGATTCTCATAATCTGTGTAAATCAGTTTTCAAGCCATCCAAAAGAGGTATTGTTCATCTTGGGTGGCTCCCTTAAAGTTCAGACTAAAATCCAGAGCAGATTGGACACCACTGGCAGGTGGAAGATGGCTAACTTTTTCTTTCTGTTCTGGGGTCTGTCTAGGTTTGGGTTGATGCTGCAGCCCAAATCTTCTTCTCCTTGGGGCCTGGATTTGGAGTTCTCCTTGCTTTAGCCAGCTACAACCCTTTCAACAATAATTGCTACCGGTAATTTATTTGTTTCCATGTTTGATTGTTTTATGTCCTGCCTTTCTCCCAAAATAGGTTCAAGTGTGGCTCACAGCAGAATAGTAGAAACATACAGTTGGAAGGGACTCCCAAGGGCCAGCTCATCCACCTCCCTGCCATGCAGGGATAACTCAGCTAAAGCACTCTTGAGAGACAGCCATCAAACCTCTTTTTAAAAGCCTCCAAAGAAGGAGACTGTACCACACTCCATTGAGACAGCAGCATATTTCACTGTTGAACTGCTCTTGCCCTCAGGAAGTTCTTCCTAATGTTTAGGTGGAATCTCTTTTCCAGAAGTTTGAAACTATTGCTCAGTGTTCTCGTCTTTGGAGCAGCAGAAAACTGGCTTGCTCTATCTTCCAAAGAGCATTTCTTCAAATATTTAAACATGGCTATCATGTCCCCTAAACCTTCTGTTCTCTGGGCTAAACATACCCAGCTCCATCAGGTGCTCCTCAAAGGGCTTCATAGTTTTCAGACCTTCTACCATTTTGGTTGCCCTCCCCTGGACATGTTCCAGCTCATCCATTTCCTTCCTGAAATGTGGTGCCCAGAACTGGGCACAGGATTATTCCAGGTAGAGTCTAACCAGAGCAGAAGAGAGTGGTGCTTTCACTTCCCTTGACCTAGACACTCTACTCCTATTGATGCAGCCCCAGGATCACATTTGCTTTTTTAGCTGCTACATCACACTGCTGACTCATGCTCAGCTTGCAGTCTACTAAGACTCCTAGATCCTTTTAACATGTGATGTTTTTTAAGCTAGGTGTCACCTATCTTATGCGGTTTATTTTACTTTTACAGGTAATTACTAGACTCTGTTTAAATGTTTCCAAACACTGGTAGTCTACCATGGTTTGAGGCAGCCTGTTCCACAGAAAATGTTTATTACACAAACCAACCATGTGTGAATTTTGTGCAGAATAAATCTTCAATTGCAGCATTTTCTACACAGGAAATTATATTTCTGCATAGAAATCCAATTTTCTGTGCATGAAATGCTATCTCTTGCACAGAAAATGCTGTTTTCTGTACAAACAGCCACAGTGGCTGGATGTCCATCTCTTGAGAGAGCTTTGATTTTGTGTATTCCCTGCATGGCAGAATGGAGTTGGACTGACTGAGGGCCAGAATGGGGATGGCCCTTGGGGTCTCTTCCAACTCCAAAGTTCAGTGCTTCTTTGAATTGCAAGAGGTTGTTTTCTGCTGCTCCAAAGACTGGGACATGGAGCAGTGGCTTCAAATTTAAGAAAAAGAAATCCCATCCAAACCATAGGAAGAACTTCCTGATGGTAAAAGCAGTTTGACAGTGGAATACGCTGCTGCCTCAATGGAAGGTGATAGAATTTTCTTCTTTGGAGATTTCTAAACAGAGGCTGGATAGCCATCTGTCAAAGGAATACTTTTTTTTTTCAAATTTTTTGTTAAATAAAATCTCACCATTAAAACACTTTTGCCTTCTTACTACATACATAAATATACATTCTTACGTATTATGCATAGTTTTACATATATTTTCATAGAACTTGATATTATTATTCTTAAATCAACTATATCATACCTTATTTCATATGTATCTAATTTTTATATCCAACATTAAACAGCATTTCAAACATACAAAATACAATTTATATACCTACCTAAAAACCTTCCCGTATTTCCACTTCTTATTTCGTAGTCAGTTATATCTTAGCTGTCACATGACCAACAAATTTTCCCATTTATTTAGTACTTTTTTATCCTCTACCTCAAATCATATTTTCAATTTTATAAACAAGATTCTTACCTCTCAAAGTTTCTATCCCAACCTTTTCCATCTCTCAAATTATGTTGACTTAAGTGGTTCTCTTTTCAATATTTGTTCTATTATATTTAGCTCACTCACAGTCGTTTTCCCCCACTTAGTTTCCCAGAGAGGGGTAATTAATTTCCATTCTTTGTTAAATTGTTTTCTAGGTTTTTCTGTCAGTATCGACATCAATTTATCTACTTCCCATAGTTCATATAATTTCCACAGCCAGTCTTCAATATCTAGAACTTCTTTTTGTTTCCATTTTTGCGCAAATACTAATCTGGCTGCTGTAACCATATAAATTACCATTTTTCGCAATGAGTTCCTCTTAAAGTACTTAACATCTGGCATATTCAACAAATATATTTCCAGATACATTGGTAAATTAATTTGTAGAGTTCTAGTAATACAGTCATGTATACCCTTCCAGTATTTCTTAGTTTTAGCACAAGTCCACCATATGTGGTACAGAGTACCTTTCTCTGAACACTTCCAACAGGTATTTTTTGTATTTTTACTTATTTTAGCTATTTGTGTTGGCGTATAATACCATCTATAATATATTTTATAATAGTTTTCTTTTAAACTTATACTCTTGCAAAACTTTTTTACATCTCTCCATGAGTTTTCCCAACTTTCTAATGGTATTGGGCGTCCAACATTTTGTGCCCATTTTATCATGTTGTCTTTAACAGTCTCATGTTCCATCTGGAAGGTTAGTAATATTTTATATATTTTCTCCACTAGGTGATCAGTTCTGGGTTTCAGCACTCTATCGAATTCTCTTTCTCTCGTTTCTATTCCTAACATTTTGAAATCCATCTTATATCTTTCCTCCAGTTGTCTCTGTAGAAGCCAATGTGTTGTAATGCCATATTTCATCATTTCCTCTTTATTTTTCCAGACTGTTTTATCTCCTTGAATTTTTAATAAATCTTTATATGTCAACCAACTGCTTAGTTGGGGCTTTTCTCTTCTATAAAAGGCTTCATGTGTTGACACCCACAGCAGTAATTTTGCATACAATTTGTTTCTGTGCCATAGCCATGTCTTCAATAATGGTTTTCTTATAAAATGATTGTTAAAATCTTTATTTACTTTTGCCTTTTCATACCACAAATAAGTGTGCCAACCAAAGAAGAGATAAGCCCCTTCCAAGATTAGTAATCTAATCCAATCTATAACCCAACTAAGACAGCTTGCTTGAAAATATAATTTTAAATCAGGTAGTCAATCCCCCTCTTTCAGTCGTATCTTTCAATACAGTCCATTTTATTCATGGTTTTTTACCATTCCAGATGAATTTCAATAAATCTTTTCTCCATTGATTAAATGGTATGTCATTCGTTATTACTGGGAGGTTTTGAAACAAAAAAATCATTCTGGGTAAGATGTTCATCTTGATTGTTGCAATTCTTCCCATCAATGATAGCTCCAATTTTGACCATTTTTTTTAGATTTTCTTTTATCTCGGACCAAACTTTTTTATAGTTGTTATCTTATAAATCTGTTAGTAATAAATCTGTTAGTAATATTAATTCCTAGATATTTTACTTTCTTTGATATTTTAAATTGGGATAATTGTTCAATATTTTCTTCTTGTTTTGTGATATTCTTAGTTATCATTGTAGTCTTCTCCACGTTGACTTTAAATCTGGCCACCTTTCCAAATTCTTGGAAGGTTCCAATTAATTTTCTTATACTTTGGATGGGGTCATCTAACATCAGCAAATGCTCTTAATTTATACATTTGATTCTGAATTTGAACCCCTTTTATTTCTATATCTTGCCTTATCCTATTATTCAGTATTTCTATCATTATTATGAAGATTAGGGGTGACAAAGGGCATCCTTGTCTAGTTCTCTTCTTAATATCAAACCTACCATTTTTCTCCATTAATCAAAATACATGCTGATTGGTTATTATATATCATTTTTGTCCATTCAATAAATTTTCCCCTATATTCATTTTTTCCAATACTTCCGTTATAAATCTTCATCTTACATTGTCAAACGCGTTCTCGGCATCAACAAAAATCAAACCTAACTTCTTCTCATTGTGTTTGTGGTAATATTCAATTATATTTAATATTGTCCTCACATTATCTTTTATTGATCTGCCCGGTAAGAAACCGTTTTGATCTTTGTGTATCCAGTTGTTTAAAATCTTTTTCAATTTCTGAGCGAGGATGAATACAAATATTTTGTAATCTATATTTAAGAGAGAGATTGGTCTATAGTTCTTCACCTCTCATTGATCTTTACCTTCTTTGGGTATCAACGTGATTGTCGCTTCTCCCCAAGAATACAGTCTATTATTAATTTCCAATCCATTAAACAGTTTTTGCAAGGGTTCAACTAGTTGATCTTAGAACATTTTATAATATCTTACCGTAAACCCATCTGGGCCCGGGGCTTTTCCGATCTTTAACTTCTTAATTGCATTTAAAATTTCAACCTTTGTAATAGGTTTATTTAGATCTAATTTCAGTTCTTCCTGAATTTGTGTTAATATCTTCTAGGTATTTTCTGATATCCTTTATATGTTCTTCTGTGACATCTTGATCTTCAAATAGTCTCTTATAATAATAATGAAATATTGTCTTTACTCTCTTTGGATGTCGATGTATTTTATCTCCTTCTTTGATGATGTCTTCTTGCATGGCAGAAGAGGGCTGGACTGGATGGCTGAATTCTAAGATTCTAGGAAAAATTTGTGCAAAATAAGTCCCAAATTACAAAGATTCTTGTTAGTCTAGTATTGTTTCCATCAGGGTTTCTCAACACTCAAGAAAGATGTTTTTCAATCCTTTCAAACATTTTTTTCCCCAATCTTAGATAGTAAAAACCACAATTCTTTGCATGGGCATCGTCTTGAGCAGCCAAATTCCTTGGCAGACTACTGAGTTGCTGCAAATGTCAATTCCAGGTCCTAGCTTCCACGTCAATCTATGGTGAATCCACTCCATGCTTTGAAGGAACTTTCTGAGGTCCTGAAATGACTTTGGAGGTCATAGCCTTCAGCACCTTGGAAAGCTCATCTAAAGTCTTGATTTGTTCTAATAATTTTTTGTGTTTTTTTTTTGGAGTTAAACACTTTCTGTACATTATCTTGCACATGTCTAAAACTGTTTCAAAGCAATGTTGGGGCTGTCAGAATAAGGAAGGATCTCTTTCATATGTGGTAGACTTACAAGAAGGTAAAAAATTATCGTCATGTCTGGCTAACCTGGTCTCAAGAACCTTGCTCAAGAGTTTGAAAACAGACGTGTTTATTCAAGCAAAGCAAGCAACACAACAACATTACCAAAATGTTGCTAAGACTGCAGCACCAGACTTGCCTACAAATTTTACACCTTCCAAACAAATTTTGGCATGCATTTCATAAAGGCTTACCTGTCAGATCATTCTACCAGCACTGACTCTTTCCCAGGCTCTCAATTATTTATATATCTTTCATCATGGGAGCAGAACCATGTTCCGTTCTCATTATCTTATGCATTCTCATAACACCTTGTTATTCCGCTGCAACGTTACATTGAACACACAGCAGTTGGCCATTTGGAACCTGTTGACACTTTAAATGCTACAACTGGATACAGTGTTGAAGATAGCAGACTGTGTCCTAGTGATTCTACTACATCTGTGCTAATACCTATACTGATGCTTACATATGACAGGATCAAAACATCCCGACAGTTATCAGTCTGTGATTTATATGTTAATTTCAAAAAAATTTAAAGGAAGATTTTTCTATGTTAGCACAAATGTTCTTGTTGAGAATTATTGATAAATAATTTGATAGCAAATATGGACAGCTTCTTTGATATATGATAACAGCTGCAGAAATGTTGTTTGCCCAACACTGAATTTTTTGCGTGATAAGAGACCTGATGACGTAACAATCTTTGATTATGGTTATTAGTAATTCTAGTAAGTTAAATTCAGTCAGATCTGTGATGGTAGAATAAAACACTTATATAATAGATTTTGAAAAAGAGTGGGAATCAGTTATAGACTATGCAAATCAAGAGGTTAAAAGAATATGACTATGCTGTTTACATACAGTGGTTATGTTGTTTGTAGATAGTTTTTATTTTAAGAAGGAGAAGTCTAATCTTTTAGAACAAAAGCTAGAAGGTTTGATAGAATTTTTATTAAAATAAAGAGGTATTGGGATTGAATAAAAGTGTAAATTCAAGGATAAAAAAGATACATAAATGGAAGGCAAGGAGAGGAAGAAGAGAGGGGAATGTTTTGTAAATTCAGTGTACAGTTAGCCTTCCACATTTGTGGGTTTCACTTTTGCAGATGTGATTATTCATGGATTATTTGCTGTCAGCTCTGCTGCTGCCCTATACCATTTTTAATAGAGACTGCAAGCCTCTGAGAAACTGTGAACGAGGCTTGTAAGTCCCTCTTAAAAATGGTGTGGGGCAGCAGTGGAGGGGGCAGTAAGCCCCACCAGCCCCCCACTTCTGCCTTATGAAGGAACCCTAATGCGTCAGATGAATCCACAGTGGGTTAAATATGGTGATCATACTTTTTTGTGTGTTCAATATGGTTTGGGAAGGTCTAAAGTTATTCATGGGTTTTCCACTTTCATGGGGGTCCTGTGCCCCTAACTCTAGCGAATGTGGAGGGATGACTGTATATTTAAATGATGAATATGTTTAGAAGATTAAAAGAAATACTTATAAAAAACATTTTTATTACAGTTCTAGGGGCTTTTTTTGTGTTTCAGTTAGTGTAGATAGGTTGTGATTATGGTAATAGACTTGTTTTTATTAATAGTATTTTGTCTTAGTTTTAGTCTAGTTTAATTTAGCTTAATTTTAGCTTTAGTTATACACGCATATTGCTTATGTATCATTTTTCATTCCTCCCTTTTTCTGTTTTGCTGTTGTTGTGAATTAGTTTGTTTGTATTAAATTTAATAAATGTGAATTTTAAAGTCTTGACTGAACCCACTGTGGTTTCACTGCTCCTAGGAACGTAGGCTGCCACCCCTGGCTGTGAGACTAGGTTGCTGATGCGTTCCATCCATTGCTGTTGATGAAATCCAACATCATGTTGCCTTCATGAGTTCACTGGGATTCATGTCCCTTCCTTTTCCTCCCTGCTTTCCAGAGATGCCATCGTCACCAGCCTGGTCAACTGCCTCACCAGTTTCCTTTCGGGTTTTGTCATCTTCACTGTCCTGGGCTACATGGCCGAAATGAGGGATGTGGAAGTAGAGGACGTTGCAAAAGACAAAGGTCTGTGCTAGAGATGTGAAAAGTATATTCATTGATTCCTTTTCCATCCTTGATAAGAAAAGGCATTATCCGTGTGTCTCAGAATCAGAGAATCACAGAGCTGGAAGAGACCCCAAAGGCCCTCCAGTCCAGCCCCGAGTCTGGATGGCCCTCTGTCAAGGGTGCCTCCGTGCATGGCAAAATGAGGTTGAACTGGATGGCCCCTGTGCTCTCTTCCAACTCTGTGATTCTATGATCACAACAAAGAAAAACAATTCAAGATGTTCCACTATGCACATAGGGAATGGAACAACCGAATCAGAGAAGCGTTGAAGAAGTAAACAAAAATATCTTGAGCCTTCTAGAAACCACCTGAAGGCCTCTTCCAGAAAGTATCCAGATGTGACTTTGGTTGCCTGTTGTGGCCACGTTCCATTCTGCCACCTGAAAGCTCCTTCTCTTTTCTTCCAAGTCCTTCTCTCTCACTCTCTCCTCTAGGGCCCAGCCTCCTCTTCATCACTTATCCGGAAGCCATCGCCAACATGGTTGGGTCAACTTTCTTTGCCATCATCTTCTTTCTCATGATGATTACCCTGGGACTGGACAGCACGGTAAGGCAGTCATCTCCTTGCCTTCAGAAGCAACCAGTGAGCCCATCAGAGCTCTGAGATCTTCCAAAGAGGCCCTTTTGGTTGTCCTACTGCTTTCCCGGGTAGATTTGGTGGAATCAAGTGTTTGAAGTTACAGTTAGACACAGAGGTAGTTAGAGTTTCCAGGGTTTTAGCCCTTTCTGGGAAATTCTATGAAACCTAAAACTGTTAGGAATTGGCCTTCTTTTAGCAGAATAGCAGAGAAAGCATGCTCCAACCTCCGTGTGGCTTCCCTAAACTGAAACTGACTAAGAAGACAAAACAAGGCAGTCAGTTTCGGATCACAAACCTAGAAAAATTTACTAGCAGCTTTTGTAATTATATGTTGGGGAGCCTACAGCCTAACTAGCTAATGAAAGAATTGAGTAAGACAGTAGCTTCATTCTTACCTTGCTGTCTTCTTGATGGAAATGCAATGCATGGTTGAAGGGAAGGAAAAAGTATAAATAGAAAAGAAGAGACAGAAGTCTGAGAAGGAGAGGATCATTTATGAGACCAAGGACCTCTAGGAGCTATCCTGGATAACATTGTTACCCTGTATGTTGGGGGTCCCGGGAGGGGCGCCCAAATAACGAAATAAAAACACAAGATGGGGAAATTAGTCCCGAGCACTCTTAAGCTAATGAGAGGCAGGGTAACTTTAGCTAGGATCTTTTACCCTATGTCTACGGCTTCAGGTCAGAGAGCGTAGTCAGACAAGGTTTCAAAGTAACAAAAATAACATTTATTGAGGATAGACAACATAAAAGACACCACATGCACACAGCTAACTAGAAATAGAAATGGAGAGCTTTTGGGAATGGGTAATACGACACCTGGTCTCGTAGTCCTGGAGAGAAAAGGAGGTTGCGGGGAAGAAAACTCAGTGGGACTCGCTGAGGGGACAACTTCACTGGACAGGGCGGCAGCACGGCTAGATGGAAGTCCAGGGTGATCTGAGGCAATCCCGAAAATGGGGACTTTTTATAGGGTGGATTTTACCTACAAGCTATGCCATGCTTGGTGAGAACAAAGGGAATTTGGAGCTGGACAAAGGAGTTCGAAAAGATCAAGTTTTGCATGATGGGCTTAGCGCTGGATGACAATGGCCAGTATGTAAATGGCTCAATATAAAGGAATGGCTCAGCTCTTGGCCATGCGTCTTTGTAAAGATTCGCGCTGAGCAAAGCCGGTTTGCAAGAAGGTTTTTCCCTAAAGCATCGGAGAGGCTTAAGTTGCCTGCCTGAATGAGGTTTGGAATGTACAATCATTAACGGCCGTGCCCAATACGTGCTTGTCCGGTGGACCTCTGCAAACATGTGGAGTAGGGTGGCAGAGAAAGGTCAAGCAAAGGCCAAATTATTTGATATCAAAAGGATATCTAGTGTTCTCACCAGACATATCATAACCGTGATAACAACATGGTCTGGCCACCTGGATACCAAAGGTATTTCTGGCCATGCATTTAAATAACACAAGAGCAAGTGGTGAGACTTTAGATGAGAAAAGAGAAGGCTTTGTCAATGCAAAGGAGAAATAAACTCTATGCTAGCTCAGCTCTAGGTGTCGGGGAGAGAGAATACTGGAATTTTCCAACAGGGACTTCTTGTTGACTACTCAGACTTTGGAACTCCCTCATTATTTAAATGACTATATGTCAGTATGTCCAAGCTCTGAGATGCTTAGAAAAGGCTCTTCTCTCAGTCCTACCACCTTCCCAGGTCTTTGGTGAGTACATAGGGGAGTGCTTTCTTGCTGCCTGCTCCCAGGTTCTGAAAAACCTACCCTGATGAAACCAGGATGACTCCCTATAGAAGCCTGCCTAAGGTCTAGAATCTTCAGGGAAGGTCCTTCTCTCTGTCCCACCACCTACTCAGGCTCATTTGGTGGGAGACAAAGACAGAGCCTTCTCAGTGGCTGTTCCCAGACTTTCGAGTGCTTTCTCATTTGACGGACTCTGTTATTCTTGTCAAGCTTGCTCAAGCTCTGAGATCTTCTGGAGAGACTCTTCTCTCAGTCCTTCCATATTCTCTGTCTTTGATAGGAATGTGGGGACAGGGCCTCCTCAGTGACTGCTCCCTGATTTAGGAATTCCCTACACATGCCAGAATGTCCCAGTCCTTGTTCTCCTTCCTCTGATACATTCTCCTGCCATCAGGTTTTAGAAACTGGCTTAGAATAGGCTTTTAATAGTTAGTTGTACTGTTCAATGGTATGCATAGTCTTTTTAATGAATTTTAATGTTTTTAACTCCATAAATTAATGTCTTGTAGATAACTTTTATGTTTCTTCTTTTATTGAGGTTTTCGGATAGTATTTTATCTATATTGTTATAAAATCTGTTGTAAGCTTCCTTGATGGGAGCAAAGTGGAGTAATAATAATAATAATAATAATAATAATAATAATAATAATAATAATATAAATTTTTGTTACCTGCCTCTTCCCCCAGGCTCAAGACGGGGTACAGCAACAACAGGAGGAGGAGGAGGAGGAGGGAGGAGGAGGAGGAGGAGGAGGAGGAGGAGGAGGAGGAGGAGGAGGAGGAGGAGGAGGATAGTTAAGATTAGTATTTTGGTTACAGATAGGGTTATAATTAGGAGTAGGGTCAGGGTTAGCAAACTCTAAGTACTGTGGTCATACAGGAGACAGAGAGAGATTTATATCCCACTTTTTATTTTATATTATATGCCCTTTTTACCAAACATGTGTTCAACTCTGAGGATTTCATTTCTTATTGACTGCTAATAAAGATGATTGATCCCACCTTTTTCCCAGTCTAGGACTCAGGGTGGCTAACGAAATTCAAACCAGGTAACAGCTAAAATATTCACATCATACAAAAATTAAAGATATATTTGAATTATCAACAGAATTGGAAGCACAGCCATTAAAAAGAAAGCAATATATATAAATGGCACAGCACAGAAACCCCCTCCCCCGTCCCCAGCGATCCATATTTTCATCAGGTTTTGAGAAATATATTCATTTTTTAAGACATTTCTATTTCTTTTCAAAGCTAAGAAGCAAATGCTACTTCACCAGAAACATTTCTGAGTACTGGAAACGTGCACAAATAGGAACATTAAGCTAGATGGTTTACGGTTAGCGTTAGTATTAGGGTTAGGATTTGGATTAGAGTTAGCCTTAGGCTTAGTTAGAGTGCCAGCGTTAAAGAGTTAGGATTAGGGTTAGGAAAACTCAAAGCATTGTGGTCATGTAATGGAGAAAATTTCTAAGAGAGAGATAATAGATAAAGAATAGAGACATGTTGAGTAAGAGAGATTCTTTGGGTTTTGACTAGGTGTATGACTGCAACTGCCAGATGTCAGGGCCTGGCTTTGAATTTCCCATTTTTATGGGTTGCCTCCAGGCAAAGGTGCAAATTCTCCAGCTGTGGGGGGCTGAGCTACAGATTGAAGGAAAGGTCTGTGTGCAAATCCCAGTAGAGCAGCACATTAGAGTTTCCAAGACTTTGTGTGTTTGTTCCTGCAACTTGCAAAGACTCTCCAGAGGACCTGTGCATCTGTTTAGTTACCTTTTTCCTCTCATGTGTGTCTGTCTACAACAGGCAAAGTAAACAGCAGCTGCTTCCAGAATCTCTTAGTCTCTTTAGCTAGGAATTCTTTTTTAGTTTTGAAACCAGAAAACAGCTTTTCTTTCTCTCTTTCTCAATGTGTGTCAGGATGCACAGCTCTTGGCACATGTATGCATTAATAGATGTAATAGTATAGCTTTGCTAGATCAAATAGGGCGTGGTTTGCTGAAGCACTATTATGTATCCGTTGCTAATTGCTACCCGCAATTAGGTATCTGATCAGAATTTTTTTTTTTTTAAGAATCCCAATGCTCAGATGGTTAAGTGCTCTAATATTCGATGTAGCCTTGTATCTGGGCAAAAGAGAGAAAATCAGAAGGGGGAAAATGCAAAGTAGCAGGGAAGTGGTATGGGAACAGACTATGTAAAGATAAGGACGTAGTTAACTTGTCCTGGCTCCCATGATGAAAGTAACAGAAAACTTGGGAAACTTGGAGTGACTTGACATTTATAAATTTTAAACTGTCATTGATGTGTGTGCCTAAATTTGTATGACAAACTATAAAACCTATGACCATCCTAGATTCCATAGCCTCAGTTACTTTTAGGAAAGTTGCTGAGGCTATGGCAGGAAAGTTGCTGTTTTTTTTTTTTTTTTCAAATAAGGCTTCTGTTTGAAAATCTGACCAAAAGTTTGTAAGAGCAAGTTAGCCAGAATATGACAATGTATGTCATGGAACAACAAGCTATGAAGAACTATGGTTAGTATTTAATGCATAACACTTACTGAAATCACCAGGCGCCATTCTTAGGTTTGGGCCTGGAAACCTCAGGGCTTGGAACCATCCTGAACTGGCAACCTTAGTTGCTGCAGCAAGTCTTCAGTAAGGAAGACTGTCAAGCTTGAACTGGGAATGGGTGAGATTCAGTTGCAGTTGTGGCTGCGTGTAACAGGCAAGGTAAATAGCAGCTGCCTCCAGAATCTCTTCTTAGCTAATTTAGCCAAGATTTCTCTCTGTTTTGAAACAAGAAAGTATCTTGTCTTCCAATGTGTGTCTCTGAATGATAAGCTGTAAGCGACTTAACACATAATGCTTGATAATGCTAGGGCCATTGTCCCTAGGCCTCTGGTTTTGGCCTGGAAACCCCGGAGTTGCTATTGCAATTTACCTACCTCTTGTGATAAATTGCAATCTCAGCAGGATAATGTTGTCTTTAGCTAGGACTTATCCCATGATGTCATTTCTCTTCTGTTGTTCTCTCAGTAGGCAGAAAGGTGTTTCTTTTAGTAACACACACAAAAAAAACTTTGCAAAAGAAATGCTTTCCAAACAATCTTTCACCAAGAGAACAACAGAAGAGGAATGAGGTAACGGGACAAGTTCCAGCCAGAGACACTATTCTCCTGCTGTAATAGCAATTTATTTGCTTCATGTGTTAAAGCTCACCTAGCTATCTAACTCTCCAGTGGTGTTCTTTTGCTGATCCACTCTAAACCTTTTGCTGATTTGGATGTTTTTGCAGTTTGGGGGGCTGGAGGCGGTGATCACTGCAATCATGGACGAATACCCCCATGTGCTGGGCAAGCGAAGGGAGCTCTTTGTCCTTGGACTCATCACTGTTTCCTTCCTGGGCTCCCTAGCAACCCTGACCAATGTGAGTAGCCAGATGATAACGATGGGGTGTGGGGACCCCCATCATCTCTTGCTTCTTTGGTGTGTGTGGGATGGGCTGCATCAAACTTGTGGAACCACTCTGCATTTTTTTTTAAATAGTAGCCCGAGGGTCCCAAATGAACAGTTGGAGTTGTACTTGTCCTACAAGGTCATTGTAGTTTGATCTTAGGCTGAGATTATACTGAGGTTATAGTTTGTTTACAGGATGACAATCCTGACATTGTACTTTGATCATAGAAGAGGCCCCAAGGGGCCATCCAGTCCAAACCTATTCTGCCATGCAGGGAGACGCCATCAAAACATTCCTGGGAGATAGCCATCCAGCTTCTCTTTAAGAACCTTCAAAGAAAGAGACTTCACTGAATTCCCAGGCAGCAGCATATCTTGCTGTTGAACAACTCTTGCCATCACAAAGTTCTTGCTAATGTTCACCCCAGAATCATGTTGGCTTTTTTGCTGCTGCATCACATTGCTGATTCATGTTCAGCTTGGGCTCTACTAAGACTCCTAGATCTTTTTTCCATGTGCTGTGGCCAAATCAGGTGTCACCCATCCTATATCTGTGCATTTCACTTTTTCTTCCTAAGTGTAACTTCTCCCTGTTGAAATTCATTTTGTTAGTTTTGGCCCAGGTTTCTCATCTGTTAAGGTCATTTTGAATTCTGATCCTGTCCTCTGGGGTGTTTGTTATCTCTGCTAATTTGGTGAAAATTTTATGAGCATGCCCTCTATTCTTTCATCCAAATCATTAATAAAGAAGTTGAATAGCCCTGAGCCCAGGACAGAACCCAGTGGCACCCCACTAGTCACTTCTCTCCAAGATGAAAAGCAGCCATTGGTGGGCACCCTTTGGGTTTGGTTGGTCAACTAATTATCAATCCACCTAACCCTGTCCAGCCTGCATTTTACTAGCTTGTTTGCAAGAATATCATGGGGGACCTTGTCAAAGGCCTTACTGAAGTCAAGATATGCTATGTCCACAGCATTCCCTTTGTCAGCCTGCTTTCTCTCTAGCCTCACATTTGTTTGTTCACTAATTGTGTTGTGTATGGGACATGAGACTGGAAAGAGACTGAGGATCTGTGAAGTGATCCTCCTGTGAAATGATGCCTCCACCCATTTCTCAAATCCTTGCATCTCTCCCTCTCTCCAGCTTCTCATCTCTCACATCTCTCTCCAGCAAGACTACTAGTTGCCCATTTTGGCCTTGAGATGAAGAAACACAGCTGTCATCTCAAAGATGGAAGTGGGCAGCTAGTGACAGAAAAGTTTTGATTTTTGGAGGCTTTCAGATTTCAGATTTCCACATAAGGGAGGCTCAGTACGTCCTGGTGAAAATGGAAATCCATAGGAAAAATGGAAGACCACATTATGGGTGGATTGATTCAGTCAAGGAAACCATGAGCTTGCAAGACCCAAGCAGGGCTGGTAATATTAGGCATCTCTTAAAAATTTACCACTGGGTAGCTATAAATTGTGAGACCCAGGGTGGTTGCAGTGGTTTGAGTGTTGGAATATGACCCTGCGGACCAGGGTTCAATTCCTTGCTTGGCTATGGCAACCCACTGGCAGTGAAAGCCTCTGAATAAATCTTGCCAAGAAAACCCTGTGATAGGCTCACCTTAGGATTGCTGTAAGTTGGAAAAAACTTGAAGGTGTTATTGCTGTTTTCTAGCCCAGATTTGGGGGATGCCAGATATCATTTTGATATCAATAATTTGGCTTTCTTCTACCATTCCTCTCCACGTGTCTGCGAGGTCCACCGGACAAGTCAGGCTCGGCCCCTAATTGCTGTAATACTCCAAACAATACAGGCAAGCCAGAAATAGCTGTCTTGCTACTTTAGGAGACCTCAAAGGCAAGCACTATATTATGTATGCATGCTGCTTACAAAGAGCTCCCTGCCCCAAGCAGGCAACTTGACAAGCTGTCTCCAGCCCTAAACTCATTGTTTTTCTCCCAAGTACGGACTAGCCTACAGTCATATTTTCCCTATAAGAACCCCTGACTTCGAGCACTTCTTTGGATTGCTCGGCTTAGTGGGATCGCTCCAAATTTCCATCCCGCCTTGCTGCTGCTTTGCCTGGCGAGCCTTCCCCTCAGTCCTAAGTACCTATATCAACGAACTCAATCTTCAGACTACCTGGGCTTCAGGACAGGTGTAGTATTGCCCAAACCTACAACCTCCTCTAAAAATCCCTCTATCCCACTCCAACCTTTATTTTCTATAGTTATCTATGTGAGTGTGCTGCATACACTGTTTGTCTGTATTTAATAAAGATCACAATTATTCCTAAACTCTGGTTTGCTTCTTGGCTTGGCCTGACCCCGTAGACATTGGGTAAAAGATTCCACTCAGTTGCCCTGCCTCTCGCATTGCTAGCTTGTGCTCTTTGACTAATTTCCCCAACTTGTTTAATTGTGAGCGCATTTAGGTGTCCCTCACGGGACTCCCAGTAAACAGGGCAACAAAGGGACACAACAACAACAATAACAAGGAGAAACTGAAGCTAACTTAGGAAAGATGATGGTGATGATGATGGTATGCCTGAAAATCAACTGATTTTATTACCAGCATACATGTACCCTTCATTTTAACAACTGCCATACCCTGAACCTTCTTACCTTCTCTTCCAGGGTGGGTCATACGTTGTGAAACTCCTGGAAGAGTTTGGGGCCGGCTGCTCCATCTTAGCAGTGGTGCTCCTGGAAGCCATCGCGGTCTCTTGGTTCTATGGTAAGGGTAAACAATTAAAAAGCTACAGCCCCTCTGTCGTGCTCCTTATGGTGTCAAAAACTCCAGTTGGGAGCACCCAGCTACAGTTGACCAGTTGAAACAGTAGAATGAACATACATGTGGCTAATTGCAACTAGAGTAAATTCATTGCATTAATAGGACTTACATAAGTGTTGATTTTGTTATTGTTGTCGTTAATGCGCTGTCATGCCCTGGGTAACTTGCAATCCACAAACTCTACTCTGAGGCAGACAGTAGTGTTTAATTTCAGCAAAGTAAGCAACATAGCACGCTTCTTCCAAAGTTACTGAGACTGCAGCATATATAGAGTTCTCAGGTTTTATACCTTCCCATACAAATTTGGGTGCATAAAGCTGTGGTTGGAGAAGAATCATAAATTTAATATTACCCAACATCTTTTGACATTTCCCAAAGTTGCAGTTGTTTATCCGTCTTTTATCCTTGAAGCTGGAACATGTTTCCTGCCCCTTATCTTTAGATACTTCACGTTCCCAAAAAGACCTTTTGGTACTTTCATTTTTGCCTATTCTAATATTGTCCCTCCACACCAGATATATTGTAGCAATGAGCAATAAAGCAATGAACTATTTGATAAATTGGAGTACGCAAGCAAGCTTCAAACAGATACATTGTTGCAATCAACAATTAACACTTGATACTTTGTAGCACTCTAATTAACTCCAGCATAGCCACTAAATGGACTACCACAGACTATTCCAATACACATGCAGCAGATCCACTTATGACAGGAGCTATGCATCCTGACATGTGTCTCCAACTCCATTGACTCTGGCCACTGTTTCCTGGAGTTTTCCGGGCCAGATTTATTAAGAGAAGATTTGCTATTATGACCTTCCTCTGAGGCTGAGATAGCGTGGCCTGCCCAAGGTCACCCAGTAGATTTCCATGACTCAGCAGAGAGGATTTGAACCCTGGTCTCCCAGGTTCCCAGTCCAACACCCAAACCATGACATTGTCCTGTCTCTCTTGTTGTCAAGTTCATAGAAATTAAATAAATAAATAGATAAATAATCCTAATTGTGATGACTCTCTCCTAGGGATTTCTTGGCCAGAATTATACCAAGATTTGTGTGATATGCAGGATAGCTCTGTGTTTGCGTAATTAGGCGTAGAGGGTTCAAAAGCTTTATGCAGGAACATTGAAGAAAACAGCTGCATGCAGTAGCAATTGCCAGGACTAAAGAACAATTGGAGTTGCACTACTATATAAGCTGTTATATTTCAAAATTAGCACATGCTGCTGTCCCTTTTGTTAACAAATCAAAACAATACTTTTTCCAGGCTTACCATCCTCTCGTATTCTCACCTAGCCTGCCAACAAGATGACCTTGCAGCCATGTCTGTCTGTTCTTATCACAGATTATTACCCAAACATTCCTGGGTTCCCAGCTTCCCATCCATCACCTCATCCCATCCTACACAGCAGAGTATTAACATATGGCTCTAAACATGGCAGGGAGAGCACAGCCAAACTGAAAATTTTGCCCCCATGAGCTTCCTCTGAGGCTGAAAGAATGTGACTTGCCCAAGCTCACCCAGTGGGTTTCCACGCCTGAGCGGGGATTCAAACCCTGGTCCCCCAAAAGTCCTAGTCTAAGCCTCAAATCATTATACTACACTCACCATTGGTTCTATGTTTACTAGCTAAGGCTGCTGGGAATTGCAGTCCTACAGCCCTGGAATATTACATTTACTTAAACCTGCAGTGGACACAAGGTTCTAAGTTTCTTCTTTTCCATCTTTTCTAGGAATCAAACAATTCTGCAGTGATGTGAAGGCCATGCTGGGATTTACTCCAGGAATCTACTGGCAAGTTTGTTGGGTTGCCATCAGCCCAGCTTTTCTTGCTGTGAGTACAGAGATTACCATCATGAAGTATGATTTTCACAGAGGTTGGGAAAGAGTTGTTTTTTTAAGGCTGTATCTTGTTTGACGGAGCCTCTGATCAAAAAAATGTACCTTCAGTGCCATGGCCTATGAGGAGCGGCCTAGCGAGCTGGGGATGTTTAGTCCTGTGGAATGCTGTGATTTATAGTTTGGTGGGAGGAATTTAGGCTATTCTTCAAGACTATTCTCGTCCACTCCCTTGAATGACAGCATTAGAGTTTTCTAATGACGTAAGTGTCTGTCCACACTACACTGCTATAGGAGTTTCATGCCACTTTTAATCATCATTGCTCTATTCCAGGGAACCATGAGATCTGTATTACCTAAAATTCTCTCCTAATGAGACTTCTATCACACTCCCTTAAACAACCATTCCCAAGATACCCGCTCTACACTACAGAATTAATCTGACTTGGTTCTTTCGTTACACTTTTTGGTGTCCTCTTTTTCCCTCAGATCTTCTCCCCCTTCATTGGATACATTGTAGCACTGGACAATAAAGCAATTAGCCATTTGATACATTGGAATACACAAGCATGCTTCAAACAGATGCACTGTCGCAATAAATGATTAACACTTAATACTTTGCAGCACTCTGACTATCCTAGCATTTCTCTATATTTGCTGCCCTATAACTTTCAATACACGTTCAGCAGATATACAGTAGCCCCTTCATATTTGCAAGGGTTTGGGGAACAGAACTCTCCCAAAAGTAGAAAAACCATGAATACCCCCCTCCTCATGATTCCCCTCCCATTCTCCTCCGGAGCTTCCCCCCTCCCATTCCTTTGCCTCTGTCCCCAGTGTTGGGTTGCAAGGGGAGAAAAAAGACATCCTAAAAGACTTACCGGTACTTTCCCCTCAGCCAGAAAAGATGGGAGTTCTGGACTTCTACTTACTTCCAGTGGCCATTCTGAGAAAGGATTACCTGACCAATCAGCAGCCAATACACAGCAGAATGTGCAACCACATGGCAGAGAGGCCATGCCTTCAGCAGTGGGAGGGGGCTTTGCTCACCCAAAAGGAAAAAATGTCCATTTTAAAAACAAGCCTGGAAAGCACAGGCCTCATGAATAATCAAATTCATGAAGGTCAAACCCATGAATGTGGAGGGAGGACTGTATTATGAAAGGGGCTATGCATCCTGACAGCATGTGAAATGCAATCAACAGGAACTTGGGTGTTTATTTACCTCAAAGAACCCCATTGCTTTAGATCAGAAATGTAGTTAGCAATTGTGAATCAAGGAGGAAGCTCCTTTACTCACCTATGGTGCTGACACGTAGGATGGAGCTGAGGGTCATCTTACCAGCCTGTGTGACTCTCTTGCTTCCAGGGAAGGGACATCTCTTGACTCTGGGTTCATATTGGAAAAAGGGAATTTGATTATTGGAGTTCATTATTGTTATTTTCATCACATTCACCTTGCCTGCTGCAGGCAAGAACACTCTGCTACAGTAGGATCAGCTAAAGTGGAATCTTTAAAGTAAAGTACATCTATAATTTATTAACATGCTGGAATCAGCTGGTGAGGCAGGCATAGCTGTTCTACTGTCTCCTCTCTGTTTTGCTGTCCACACATGCTCAGAAAGGGCTGCTGTTTGCCTTGCCTGTGGTAATCAGGCACACACAGCTGCATCAGGATTTGCTGGAGGAGAATCTCCTTCCTTCCCAGTTCAAGCTTTATTGCATTGTTTATTGCAGATACACTGTCATGTCCTGGATAACCCACCCTCCAACAAAGCTCATTCTGAGATAGACGGCAATTTATTTTTAAGAATAAGCATGAGTAGTATAGTACACTTCTGCAGGAGTTGCCAACACTGTACAGCTTACAGCGTTTATAGGTTATCAATACAAGTTTAAGCACGTAAAGCATTCATTGGTCAAAGCCATAAATCCCTTCATGTGTCTATCCCCCTTTTCTCTTGCCAGGCTGGTGCCTTCCACACACCCACACAACCATGACCCCCATTGCAAATTTCTTTACCCCTATCTCCACGCCACTCTGTTCTCATAACATCCTCATACCATCAGTCTTGCTTTCCAGCCTGTTCCCACTCTTTCCCAACTTGAAACACAAGGTAACAGCAAGTGGCCTTTTGAGTACAATGGAGCAGCCATTAGCAGTACTTCAGCTTGGATACATGATAGCCCCTTCTAGCAATGGTTACATACATGGCAATAGTGAGCAAAGGATACACATTCAACAGGTTAGTATTTTCCATGACAGGGAAGCTTAACAATCTGACACAAGCTTGTCAGGTCTATTTTGCTTTCCCTGCTACTTGGAACAAAGGGTCTGGAAGGGGATGATGGGCAGTGAATGAGGAATAGTGTTTTGGGAATGAAGCAATGTTCTTTGAACAAACCCTGATAAGAGAAAGTACAAACACAGATAGAAGGTCAGGCTGCTCGTGGGCAGGAAGTAAGCCTGGGAAAAGAGTCATTTTAATTAGCTGATGAATAGGGGCCTTATGCACACAAATTTGTAATGTTACTCCTTGTAAGACAATGTAAATCTTAAAAGCCTAAAGTCTTGGCAGTGGCCAGAATGTGTTGCTGTTATTCTGCTGTTCTTGAATAAAGTTTTTGCAAACTTCTAAGTTTAAATCCTGGGACTGGAGTTATCCTGTACATGACAACACTGCTGCAACCTGACACTTAAAGTCTGTGTTTCTCCAGCCTTCCTTCACTATCCTCTCACAGCTGATGCTACTAAAAAAAACTTGCATCTAGTCAGAGGATGAGGAGGAAAAGAGATATAAAAGGAAGTAAAAAATCTTTATATAAAGCCTGTCATGTCCTGGATAACTTGTGCTCCACAAACTTCACTCAGACTCGAACAAAAGTGTTTATTTGTAGAAAACCAAGTAACACAGCACACTTCATCCAAATTTGCTGAAACTAGAGGATTATGGGCAGTTACAAATTTTGTATATCTTGTCATACAAATTTAGGCGTACCTAGCAATGATAGGTGAAAATCATAAATCTCACATAATCCCACAAGTTTAGACATTTTCCCCAACTCTTTGTTGTTGACACACCTTCATCCTTGAAGCAGGAACAAGTTTCTGTCTTCTTATCTTGAGCATTGCCAGTTCCCACAACATTTTTCCAATACTTTTGTGTTCTCCCCTGACTTTCTCCTGCACATCATAGCAGTAAACAATAAAGCAGTTAACTATCTGATGCCCTGGAATACCTTATCAAGTTTTCAACCAGATACATAGGCCATTTCCACACGGGGTATTTGAAATGGTGCAGTCCATCCTCCAGGGAGGACGTCTGCACCTGGGAGTGGACTGGATCCAGACTACTTAGTGTAGATCCGCACCTCAGCCCGCTCCGGAATGACCCCAAGTGGTCGTCCAGCGTGCTTTTGAAAGACCAGAAAAATCAGGTCTTTCAAAAGCACAGAGCCAATGCGAGCCTGTGATCTGCTGAGGGTGGGCTTTAGGCTGGTGAGCTTCAGTGGTTGGGCGAGACCCTCGACCAACCGGAAGCCGTCATTTTCAACCCCAGAGCAGTGCAGAGCGACGAGCACGCACTGCTCTGGAGCAGCCTGGACCGGACCGGGGAGCCAGAAGACCCTGTAAGTAGCGGCACAGGGCGATTCCCTCACCCCGTGCGGAAATGGTCATAGTTGCATTAACAATTGGCAGTGGATACTTGGTAGCACTCTATCAGACTCAAGCAGACTTATTCTAATACACATCCAGCAAATATTTATGACAGGAAGCTTTGTTAACTGACATGTGCCTATCCTTCTATTGGTGTCACTTATTCTCATGAATGATGGACTTTTCTTGTTCCATCCTCATTACCAGTTCATTATTGTCAGCTCCCTCCTGGACCAGACCCCCCTCACGCTGTTCAGCTACCAGTATCCAGAGTGGAGCATCTCTGTCGGGTACCTCATTGGAGCCTCATCATTCATATGCATCCCAGTCTATATGGTGTACAAGCTGATCTGGACCCCAGGATCCTTGAAACAGGTCAGTGGATGGACAGAATCCTGCAAAAATGTGGGTGACTCAGGGTCCACCTGCACTACCAATGCATCCATGAAACAGTGGGGAACATTAGCTGAAACAGGAGGCTTCTGAGAGGAGGGTAAACTTAGTGAGATCTTTCCACCTGTGTATACAAGTACTAGTGCAGGAATACCAGCCAGATAGCTTTAAAATGTTTTATTTGGGAAATTTGTCAACCACACACACATAAGATTCAAGCAGTCTTGCAATCACACAAGGCTAACTGAAGGAAAAGAGAGGAAAGGTTGGAGAGCGAGAGTTTAGGGTGATGTGGGTGATACTTACTAATCCAGCAGAGAAGAAAGGAAGCAGTGTAGCTTAGACTGAGAGTCCAAGGACAGTACACCAATGAGAATCAAAGCAGCAGAGTGACAACCAGCAACTAGTGTACTGTGAGTTGCTTAGCTCAGAATTGGGGTTTAAATATCCTATTTTTGCCTGGAGGGTGAATGACTCTCCAGCAAACCAAACAATGGGGTCTGGAATGGATTAAATGATTTTAGCATTAGGTAACAGAGGACTGATGGGAATTGTGATAGCTCCTTGATTACTAGGTAGGAAAGGGGACAAAGGAAGACCTTACCAGGGAGCAGGAAGAAGATGGGGTTCTATTGTATCTGAAGATTGAGTTGTTGACAGACAATAGCAAGTCCATTATCACTGTGGAGTTTCCTGATGATTTCCTAACTATGACCTGACTGTGCCTTGAGGTCCTTCCTGACCTAGTTTCTGCATGTGTTCGGCCAGTCTTTCCCCCTTAGCCAGCATGTCCATGCAGCCATAGCAGTATATAATTTATATTTTATGCCAATTAAACCATATCAAGGAGTGGGGGGCATATGATCTGGTAAAAGAAAGGAAAACGGGGTGTTTAGGGAAAAGAGGCCGTTGGTGAACCCATTGCTTAGGAGTAGTAAATCTATGCTCATATGCAACAACTGTAGCATTATTTTTGGTGTTAAAATGATTTGTTTATTAGTTTTAAAATAGGTATTGTTATTCATAATCAAAAAGAAATACATTCAGGAGAAAAAAGGAAAAGAAAAATAGACAGAGCAATGAAAAAGAACCAGAAGACAATACAACACACTAACCTAATACTCTAACCACTAACTTACTAAACGACAACTTTAACAAAACGATTCTGATCTCTCCCAAACCAAACTGTAATGAAAGGGGGGAAAAGATTTAAAACGAAAAGAATATTCTTCTACCATTACAGATTCAACTAATAATCCTACTAAAATTATTAGTAAGCAGCTGTTTCTGACTTATGGCAACCTTAAGACATACCTTTCATGGGGTTTTCTGGGGCTGAGAATGTGTGACTTGCCCAAGATCCCCCAGTGGGTTTCCATGGCCAAATGGCAGTTTGAACTCTGGTCTCCAAAGTCCTAGTCCAGCTCCTGGGCCTGTGTGTCTTCAATTTGTTTCTGTCTCATGGCAACCCTAAGGCACCCCTATTACGGGGTTTTCTGGGGCTTAGAAAGTGTGACACACCCAAAGTCGCCCAGTGGGTTTTCATGGCTGAACGGGGAACTGAACCCTGGTCTCCAAGGTTGTAGTCCAATACTCAAACCACTATACCACACTGGCTGTCTTCACCAAAGGTATTGCATTGTTATTGCATTATTGCACTCTTATTGCTCAAAAAGTCCATAAAATTTCCAATTTTTCAAAAAATCTTCAGTTCAGTTAAACATTTGGAAGAACTTCCTGAGGGTAAGAGCAATTTGATAGTGGAATCCGCTGCTGCCTGAACGGATTGT
Source organism: Ctenosaura bakeri (assembly GCA_948474755.1). Taxonomy (NCBI): domain Eukaryota; kingdom Metazoa; phylum Chordata; class Lepidosauria; order Squamata; family Iguanidae; genus Ctenosaura; species Ctenosaura bakeri. Next base: position 104,755 of record CAOLHI010000918.1, on the reverse strand, counting down.
GGTGGATTCTCTTCCTTCTTTGGAGGCTTTTTCAAGAGAGGCTGGGTGGCTATCTGTCAAAGGGAGTGCTGTGATTGTGTCTTCCAGCGCGGGAGAATGGAGTTGGACTGGATGGCACTTGGGGTCTTGTCCAGCTCTAGAAATCTATGATTCTATATATTATAGTTGTTTTACCAGATAAGCCAGATTCTGATTCTGTGATTCACCTCTTGGTTTAGCGTCTTGTTGTGTGCCTTCGGCCAGAGAAGACAATCCAAGAACCTCCGCTAGAGTTCACGGGCCTCCCTCCAGCCCCCTAATTCTCCATATTTAGAGCACCAACCTGCCTCCTGTCCCCTTCCAGAGGGAAATGGAGGTTGCTTTTTCTGAAATAGTAAACAAGACCAACTTGGGAGCATTGGAAGGAACCAGATCAGACTGTTTATAATTGCTGCCTTGCTTCTCCACATCAGAATCAGACACCCTCTTCCAATCTCTCCATGAAGCCACTGCGAAAGCATCTGTAAAGCCAGGCTTCTGCGAGAACACCTGGAGAAGCCACCTTGTCTACATCTGCAGCAACTATGGAGGCACATTTGGTTGTAATATTATGTGCCAGGCAACTTTGCACACATTTCCCTCCCTCTCTCCCTTAGCATGTTGTTTCTGTGTTCTTGTGAGCAATTCTGTTTGTGTGGCCAAAGGGTGTTAAGTGTAATGTTCTAGAAGCAGGGGCTTCCCTAGTAACAGGAAATAATTTCTTTTCAAGTAACAGGAAGTGATACTGTAATAGGAATAATGTGTTCCCATGTCATGGGCAGTGATGCTGGACCGAATAATGGGAAACAATTTGTTCCTGAGTAACAGGAAGTAGTACTGTAATGACATTGGGGGTAAAAAGTTTTCCAAGGATTTAATTTTTTGTTTCTGATTTCCTAAGCAATTCTAAACAAGCCATTCTGTCTTCTTACAAGAACTATGTCAAAATTCAATTAAGATAACTGACCAAGAACATGTGTGTGTTTACAGAAAGAATGTTAGAATGATCTGTTTTTGATAAGCAACTTGTATGCATTTTCTCTTCCTTTGGAAGTTCTATAAAAATCCTGATGCTCCAATAAAGCTTTGTCCATTTGATCAGACAACTGTTGCAGCCAAGGTGACAGAAGAGGCTGAGAAAATGTTCCTTCCTGGCCAAGGGTCTCTGTGGGTGGGTGTGACTCCTTCCCAACCTGATTTGGGACCCAATCTCAGCTCCAGGCTTATATGCCTGGGACACAAAGGTGGACTGGTATTTCCCAACACTGGGAAATCACGTGTTCCCAAGTTATGGGAAGTAATTCATGCCCAAAAAAATGGGAAATAATTTGTCCCTGAGTAATGGGAAATAACCCATCCTCAATTAATTGATTTGGAAGTAACAGGAAGTAATTTATCTTCAAATCATAAGAAAGAATTAGCTTCCAAGTCATGGTAAGTATTCCATCCCCAAATCTTGGGGTGCCATCTGTCCCCAAGTAACGGAAAGTGATGCTCTCAGTAATTGATGTAATCTGTTCCCAGTTGTTCCTTGTCCCTCTGTTACCCTGTATTCTGGGGGTCCCGGGATGGGCGCCCAAATAACCAAGCAAAAGCACAAGATGGGGAAATTAACTCGAGCACTCTCTTAAGCTAGCGAGAGGCAGGGTAACGTTAGCTGGGATCTTTAACCCTATGTCTACAGCGTCAGGTCAGAAGAGCAGTCAGACAGTTTTAAAATAGTAAAAATAATAATAGCTTTATTAAAGGACAAACAACGAATAAGACACCACATGCACACAGCTAACTAGAAATTGAAGGTAAGAGTTTTCGGGGGAATGGGTGATACAACACCTTTTCTTGTAGTCTTGGAGAAAAACTGAGAGTTGCACGGAAGAAAGCTCAGCGCGATTCGCTGAGAGGGCGACCCGCAGGACAGACCGACAGCAAGGCGGGATAGCAGTCTGGAGTGCTCTGAATCAGGGGGGTTTTATAGGGTGGATTGTGCCTACAGTCCATGCCATGCTCAGTGAGAAAAAAGAGAATTTGGAGCGGGACAAAGGCATTGGAAAAGGTCAGGTTTTACATGATGAGCTTAGCGCTGGATGACAATAGTATAGCCAGTATGCAAATGGCTCAGCATAAAGAAAGCGCTGGCTCTCGGCCAATCATCTTTGTGTAGAGTTGCACTTGAGCAAGGTGTGTCTGCAAGAAATGGTCCCTGAAGCAACAGAGGCATTAGTCTGCCTGCCTAAATGGGGATTGGAATGTCCAACCATTACTGGCTGCGCCTGTTTACGTGCTTGTCCGGTGTCCTTTGCAAACACGTGGAGCAGGGTGGCAGAGAAAGGTCAAGTAAAGGCCAAATAAGTTTGATATCAAAAGATATCTGATGCTATCACTGGGCATGTCAGAACTGTGGTAACACCGCCAACCGAGTGAAACATAGGCAAAATCTTCCCCAACAGCTGAGACACATAGACATGAACAGGACTATACTCACTACAGCCCTGCAGAGACAAGAAAGGGAAAGCTATGAGGCTCAGAGCTTTTATATAGGAAAGATGTATTAATTAGGCAGACAAGTCGGGGAGGCTACTGGCCCATCAGTACCAGAGGCAGGGTGGGGAGAAGTCTGTTGCAGACAGCTAGTATTTCCAGTGGAAGCAATGCTTTCTTCTTCTGATCATTGGGTCCCATTCCTGAAGAAACTTGGCCTTTGCTCTGTATGCTGACTACGCTTCTGGATACCCCCTTGAACTGACACTCTGGATTTATTGCTGACCTGGACTGCTGAAACAAGAACAAGAATTGAGTGGTAAGTTTCTGCAAACCTTGACTGGGGCCATGACTCTGTTTAACGACTGGGAACTGTGGCCGGCTTTCTAAACCAGACACTAAGTATATGTAAAGTTATGGTATATAAAAGATGATATGGGGTGCCGCTGTTTTATATGATCTCCATTTTTTACCCAGAGGCAGAAAATTAGATCTCAGACCCATTGATCTCTCTCTCATCTCATCCTACAGTAGCCATTACAAACAGAGGAGCAGTGTCAGAAAAAAGAATGGCAATCCAACCTCCTTATGTAGCAAAAATCTTTAAAACGTACATATGTTCCTTTTTGTTCTTTCCAATTTTTTGTCTGCTTTGCTAAGCAAAGAGGAAAGCTGTAGATTTTAATTCAAAACCTGTTTTGTTGTTCTGCAGAGAATTAATACACAATTTGGTTGCATGTTTATCACAAGCAGGGTGTACTTTGTGTGAGAAGAAAGAGTTGTTACTGTTTTTTCCTTCAAAATATATGTCTGTAGCTTCCAAACCTGTTTAGCTTTTGAAGAGAAACCAGGAAGGACTGATTTAATAAAGTTGTTTTTGGAAAAAAAAAAATCTGAAGAGAAATTTCTAGACTTGGCAAATTGGTATATATCTATTATTATGAATTAAAAAAAAACTGAGTTGAAAAACGGTGTGATTTATATTTTTTCAACAGGATTGTTAAAACAAAGCCTCTGAGAAAGGTGTTCTTTTTTTTGGTTACAAAGTCTCATGCCTCAACTTCACTTCCTTCTTCTCTTTCTAGCTAGAAGGGTTTTTTTTTTTAGTAAAATTAGCACAGGTGGATCAAAGAACAAGTTTTTCTTATTTTAAACTGGCAAGTTATTTATTCCCTCTTCTCTATTTATTCTCTTCGAAATTTATTTATTCTTTTCTTCAACAGGACCCCTGCAAAAGTGGAAAAATTGCAAATAGGAAAATGTGTGTGTGTCTGTGGGAAGGGGACTGAGGCATGGTGGGGAGAGCGGGCACCCAGAGCCCAAACCAGGCCAGGGAAAGGGGTGGGGTGGCATGGGGGCCCAAACATTCCTCTCTCTTGCCATCTCCTTTCTTGGGTGCAGGGAGAGGGTTTGTGCTGCTGAGAAATTGGGCTGCAATCTATCCATAACCGGCCAGGCAGTGGCTGCTGGAGGAGGAAGACCAGAGGTGGTTTTTAAAAGGGCTGTGTGGCCTGATCAGATCCACCAAGAGGAAATGTTCCTCCAGAAGAGAAGCCCTTGAAATGGTGGGCACAGGTTGGAAAAACTCACAAATAATCAAATCTGTGGAACAAGGAATGAGCACGGCCCATCGGCCAGGAACAAATGGGGAAGCAGAGAGTCAACCAAAGTGTTACTGCAGCTTCTAGGCCTCCTTGGAGATAGCATATAGATAATTTGGCCTTATTCCACCATCCCTCTACAAGTGTTTGTGAGGCCCCTGGACAAGCATGAAACTAGTCTCGGCACTTAACTGCTGAAATATTCTCAAACAATACAGGCAGGCCAGACATAGCCAGATCTCCACTTTAGGAGACCTCCCAGACAAACACCTCGTTATGTATGTGCGCTACCTACAAAAGGCTCCCTGCCCTGAGCAGGTAACTTGACAAAGGCTGAACCATCCACTGTCAAGCATTGCATATTTACATACTGGCTACACCGTTGTTAATTTGGCTCTGAGTCCATTGTGACCTTTCGGAGACATTGTCTCACACCCAAAACTCATTGTTGTCCCCGAGTAAGGCATAGCCTGCAGTTGCACTTCTCCCTATAAAAACCCCTGATTCCGAGACCTTCCTCGGATCACTCCCGAGTTCCTAACCACCTTGCTGCTGCTTTGCTTGGCGAGCCTCCCCTCAGCTCCATGTGCTGAGCCACATCGAACCCCAGCATTGCTCTCTATTTTCTTCTGGACTTCAGGACAGGTTTCGTATCACCCAATTCAACAATCCCTCTCAAAATCCCTCTATACCACTCCAACCTTTATTTTCTATAGTTACTTGTGTGAGTGTGTTGCATACACCATGTGTCTGTATTTAATAAAGATCATTCATTATTTTCCAACCGGTCTGCTTCTTGACTTGGCCTGACCCCGTAAACACTGGGTTACAAGATCCTGCTGCATTGCCCTGCCTCTCGTGACGCTAAACCAGTGCTCAGAGCTAACTTTCCCCACCTATAGTTGAGCACATACTTGTGAAATTGCAAGGTCATTTAGGTGTCCCTTCCGGGACCCCCAGTAAACAGGGTAACAAAAGTCCTGGAGCGATACCTACAATGCTGTGTGAGCTGTCAACAAAATGAAAGGGCTTACAACAATACTGTCACCCAGGGCATTGTTACCCTGTATGTTGGGGGTCCCAGGAGGGGCACCCAAATTACCAGATAAAAACACAAATTCGGGGCGGGGATTTACCTGGAGCACACTCTTGGCTAAACGAGAGGCAGGGTAACTTTAGCAAGGATCTTTTAACCCAATGTCTACGGCCTCAGGTCAGAGAGCAGGCAAGCAAGTTTAAAAGTCACAAAAATAACAGTTTTATTGAAAGATAAACAGCAAATAAAGCAACACACACACACTAGCTAACTTGGAAGCAGAATCGGAGAGCTTAGGGATGGGTAATACGACACCTGGTCTCGTAGTCCTGGAGAGAAAGACGGGGTTCCAAGAAGGGAGGCAGGCTCAGTTGTGGAGAACTGAGGGGAAAACTTCACTGGACAGAGCGGCAGCAAGGCGGGATGGAAGTCCAGAGTGATCCAAGGAGGTCCCAAAAGTGAGGACCTTTCATAGGGTGGAGTGTGCCGACCGGCTATGCCATGCTTGGTGAGAACAAAGGAAGTTTGGAGCTGGACAAAGGATTTGGAAAAGGTCAAGTTTGCATGATGAGCTTAACGCTCGACGACAATAGTTTGGCCAGCATGTAAATGTCCTGTCTAAAAGGACTAGTCTGGCTGGGAGCCGTGCAGCTATTGTGAGGTTTGCAGAGGGAAGTTCCCTGAAGCTACGAGCGAGGCTGGAGTTGCTGCCCTCAATGGCGTCTGGAATGCAAAACCATTAGCGGCCGCACCCTGTCCGTGCCTGTCCGGAGAACCTCGCAAACATGTGGAGTGGGGTGGCTGGAAAAAGTCAAGCAAAGGCCGAACTGTTTGATATCAAAATGATATCTGGGGTCCTCGCCAACTGTGCCCCAGCGGGAGTAACAGCATGTCCCTTTTGAAATGGCATGTGGGAAGGCATTGAAACAATTGCGATCCCTTGGGGTCATCCAGACTGGCCCCAAACTGAATGGGGGCAGAAAGTCAAGGCTGCTTGGCCATCCATAACATCAGCTTTGGACTGTGCTAAGGATGCCTATAAAAGGTATGCTGATCGGGGGGGGGACAACAACTCCTGCAGAACTGGAACTTTAAGCCAGGGGACATAATGCCTACTTCTAATATCCCTTCTTGCCTAGAGAAAGGAGTACAGCTGACTACCATTCCCAGCATGCAATATGGCAAGGAAGGAAGTAAAAGCAAAAGACAACTTCAGGGTCCTAAAAGCCACCCTTTTATGGAAAGCACCTTCTGTTTTTCCAATAATTCTGCGCCTCTGTATTCTCTGATTATGAAGTCCTCTCCTGTTGTTTATTCAATGCAATATTTACAAAATCTACAATAAAACTGAATTAATTTAATAAAGTAAGAGAAAGCTCAGCTCTTTGAAGATGATATACACAGTCCCAACCTGGCCAGCTCTGAATTTGGAACTAAAAAGTAGTTGTTTTAGTATTTCTTCTATTACACAATTTCTAATAATGCTTCTTTGATAGCCAGTAACATCCAATAAAATTTTAATTAATAATAGGGTTAATTAATTAATCTATGCAGCATGTGTTGTCTGGTCAGCATACAAGTAAAATGGATTTTCAGTGGCTTAAAATAATGTAAAGCTTAATTTTTAAAAAAAATTAGACAGACTGAAAGCAGATTGAAGCTTCCAACAAATTAAAACAAATTTAAAAAGTTTAAAAAGCCACACATTTTGCAAGAAGACCATTATGCCTTACAATCTTTAATAGAAAGTTGCTCTGGAGAGGGACAGGTTCTGGCCGTGAGCCTTCAAGTTACTCCCAACTTATGGCGACCCTCATGTGCCCCTATCACAGGGGGCTCTGAGGCTGAGAGTGTGTGACCGGCCCAAGGTCACCTGGCGGGTTTCTATGGCCGAGTGGGCAATCGACACTTGCTCGACAACTCCTGTAATCTGATCGTGCTGGTCAGCGGGAGTTGTAGTCCAAAAGAAAAGTTCCTTTTCAAAGCTTTTAGCCAAACTGGAGATGTGGCACCAGTGTGCACACGGAGCATCACAGCATTAAAGGAAAGGGCAATGAGGAAGGAAGAGGTGGGTAGGATCTTTGGTTCCCATTTTCTTTCTTGTTTTAAAAAAAGGCTCCTCTGCCCTTAAGAGCAGCTCAATCCCTCTTCCTCCAAGTGACGCCCGCAGTGCTCTGCCCCCACGGAGTCCGCGGCTGCGGGCAGAGGAGCAGGCCCGGTGGAGTCTCTCCTGGTCAGTTGGCAACCCCTGGCCTACCCTTGGGCTGGGCAGGGGGCAGACTTTGGGTGCCTGAAATGGGGGGAATCGTGTCGAGCTGAAAAACATTCCTTTTGGGGACTTATCATTCCCCAGCCACGTTGGCTGATTCGGGGATTATGGGACACGCAGTCCCCTTCCCCAAAGAAGGATGTTTTCCAACTTTCAGAAATAATCAGACCGAGGCTGCTGTGGGTGCTGGGAGTTGTAGTTCCCTTCTCCAAAAGGATCTTTTACAACCTGGGGAAATGGCAAAACCAAAGTCACGGTTTTCTGCATCACAAGCAGCCACCCGGGGGCTCCGGAAGCGGCCGTCTCCAAAAAAGGAACTTCGGAAATGGCAAAGCCAAGATCGCCCTCTCCTTCGCCCAAAGCCACCCGTTCCCTGTGGTTTCTGGGATCTGTCGCTTCCCGGGCTGGAAACAAACGGTCCCCCTTCCCTGCGTCACAAAGGGGGTCGGTTGCCCGTCTCCTTCTCTCGCCCTGGAAGAGGCAGCCTTCCCGAATCCCGCGGGGCCGGGCCTCCCTCCCCGGTCCCTCGGCCCCCGAGCAGAGGCGGAAGGAAGGGTCCCCGAACAAGGCTTTGCCTCACCGCACGGGCCCTCTGGGCGTGCTCCGAAGCCTGCTTGGCCCCCGAGGGAGGGAGAGAGCACAGGCGCCCACCCAGCCAGGACTCAGAGAGCCCTCTGCACACGCTCAGAAGCGCTCTTGGCCCCGGGAGGAGGGACTAAAGGACTAAAGCCTCGGAGGCGCGCTTCCCCCGTGGGGGCAGCAGGAGGGGGCGGCCCCGGCCGCGCCCCGCCTCCTCCCGCCGCCGCTCCGCCCACGCCCAGAGGCGCGCTCGGCGGCCCAGAGCAGGAGCGCCGCCGGGTGGGCCCGTCTTCGCCCGCACGGGGCGGCTGCCGCGGAGGCGGGCGAGGCCGGGGGCGGCCGGCTCTCGGCGGCGAGGATGCCGCAGCCGGCGCTGCTTCGGGCGCTCCTGGCGGCGGGCTCGGCGGCGCTGGCCCAGGAGGTCCCCGCCGGGCTGGACCGGGGCCGCCGCCGCCGCCGCCCCTACGCCGTGCTCCAGGCGCAGAACGCGGGTGAGGCCGGGCGGGCGGGCGGGCGGGCGGGCGGAGGGGCTCTCGGGGGGGGCCCTTCTCGGCGGATGAGCCCGCCTTCCTCCCTCCCTCCGGGGCCTGGGCGGGGGAGCCCCTCTCCCTCGGACGGCGGGGCCCCCTTCAGAGCCGGACCTCCCTCCCGCCTCCCGCCTCCCGCCTCCCGCCTCCGGCCTGCCCGAGCGGGGAGAGCGAAGGGCGAGAGGCCGGGCCCTCCTTTCTCTGCTGGCGGGGCCGCCCTCGGGGGCTGGGGGGAGAGGGCCCCCCGGGGTTTGCCGTGGCGCGGCCTCCGGGCCCCTTCGCCTCAGGACCCGGCCCCCTCCCCCTCCCCGAGGGGCCTGGCTCCCAACGCCCGGCCTTGCGCCCCGGGGCGGGGGGCGGGGGGCTTCTTCCAAAAGGGGGGCGCGGGCGGCGGGCGGCGCGGTCCCCGGCGTTGCGTGGCCGGGCGCCGAGCCCCTTTCGGTCGTGGAAACCCGCTCAGCCCCTGGCAGGGTCCCCCGGGGTCCCCCGGCGTCAGAAAAAGGACCCGCGCACAGCGCCTCTGGGAGGCAGAGCCGAAGCGCCGAAAGAATCGGCTGGCCCCGGCAGGCGGGTCCCGCGCCCCTCCGCTGCGCCACGGGAACCCACGGGGCGGCCCTGGGCGCCTCTCGCCCTCGCCGCCCCGGGAGAGGGTGGCCTCGGGGGCGCCGTCCCTCTGAACGACTGGGAGGGATGGAAGGGCGCAGCCAGGGGGCGGGGGCAACACAGAAGAGTGGGTCCCCCCGGAAGAGTTCTCCTCGCCTCTCGAAGTGCCTTTTTCTGTCAGTCCTCAAATTTTTAGCGCTGCAGGAATAAGACCTTGGAAATCCCCCCCGTGTAAAACTCCTCTGTGGTCCGTTCACATGGCACCCAGAACCACAGAATCATAGTGTTGGAAGGGGCCCTGGGGACCATCCAGTCCACTCCCCTGTCGTCGCGGTTATGATATGTCTGGTGAGAGCACTAGATATCACTTTGATGTCAAATAATTTGGCCTTTGCTTGACCTTTCTCTGCCACCCTTCTCCACATGTTTGCAGAGGTCCACCGGAGAAGCACGTATTGGGTGCGGCCGTTAATGGTTGTACATTCCAAAACCTCATTCAGGCAGGCAACTTAAGCCTCTCCGTTGCTGTAGGGAAAAACCTCCCTGCAAACTAAACATCCCCAGCTCTCTAAGTCTGGTGTCCAGATCGAGGGAGGTACTGGTACCCCTCTATTCTGCATTGGTTAGGCCTCATTTGGAATACTGTGTCCAGTTCTGGGCACATCAATTCAAGAAGGATGTCGACAAGCTGGAGCAAGTCCAGAGGAGGGCGACCAAAATGGTGAGAGGCCTGGAAGCCATGAAGCCCTGTGAGGACAGACTTAGAGAGCTGGGTATGTTTAGTCTACAGAAGAGAAGGCTAAGAGGGGACATGAGAGCCATGTTTAATATTTGAAGGGATGCCATGTACAGGAAGGAGGGGGCTTGTTTTCTGCTGCTCCAGAGACCAGGACAAGGAGCAATGGATTCAAGCTGCAGGAAAGGAGATTCCACCTGAACCTCAGGAAGAACTTCCTGACTGTCAGGGCTGTCCGGCAGTGGAATCTGCTGCCTCGGAGTGTAGTGGAGTCTCCTTCCTTGGAGGTTTTTAAGCAGAGGCTGGATGGCCATCTGTCGGGAGTGCTTTGAGGGTGTTCCTGCATGGCAGGGGGTTGGACTGGATGGCCCCTGGGGTCTCTTCCAACTCTACATTTCTATGATTCATTCATTCGTTTTCTCTCTTAGACACAGACATTCATTCTCTTAGTGGATGATGGGATGATGGTCATGTAATAATAGTAATAGCCATTATAGTAATCACTGATACCATTTGTTTTCGAGAGCATTGGAGTCATTTCCAACTTAAGGCAACCCTAAGGCAAACCTATTACACTGTTTCCTTGGCAAGATTTGTTCAGAAGGGGTTTGCCTCTGCCTCTCTTTGAGGCTGAGAGAGTGTGACATAGCACCAGTGATGTGCAAAGCATTATGCAAAAATAAACCAAGATACTGTGCAGAAATAGACCAATTGACAAGCATCCATCCCAAGGCACACAATGTAATAAAAAGAGAACAGAGGAGGAAAGAAGGGATTGATTTAAAAAAAAAATCTTTTTTTCCCCCTTACCCATTTCTGTGTTTCTTTTCTTTTTTTACAGTTCTCACAGGGAGTATCTTCAGCATTCTGCTTATAGCTATCATCCTTCTAGCCGTGTGTGTCTACAAGCCCATCCGCAGGCGGTAGAAGCCTAGGACTTGGCATTGCTTTTGGAAGCGGGCCAGAGATCTATGTGCAACCTCCAAAGAAACCCTAGAAGAACACCAACATCCAGCAGCAGTGTTTAGTTCTGGTAAACTGGCTCGCCTTCCCCACCTTTTGAAAGCTTCTTTGGCAACCAACTCCAGCCTCAAAACAACAGAAAATTTATCTTGATTGCTGTCACTCTAGTTGCTACCATCTTAGCAGCATCCGGAAATATCTCTTGGATTTTAGCAAGCAATTTTACTGGGATTTCAGTGAGTAGACCTGTTTCAATGATTCAGAGGTTGGTTGTTTCACATCAGGCACTGCAACAGCATTTTGCAGGCATTCAAGAATGCTCTGAATCTTTGCATCCCTTTGTAAATTGTATGGTTAGAAAGGAGGGGGAAATGGTTTTTCAGCATTCCTGAATATTCTTGATTGGGTTTTATTTATATCAGCATAATAAATGCATTTTTTTTATTTTGAAAATCCAGAATTTCTGACTGTAAATGTTCCATTTGAGAAAGAAAACTCACAGCACTGTAGTATAGTTTTCTTCCTTATTATTTGCACTGGAAAAACATGACTTTTAATTGTGTTTTTTGGGTGGTGGTGGTAGATTTGATCTCATTTTCCACTTTACCCAGGAAAATTGATGAAATATCACTTTCTTTCTAGGACTGAGTTTTCATTTATTCTGTTTGTATATTTTTGTGGAAAGGATTCAACACAAGTCTCACAGACTCACCAGTTCTTATTTCAGAAATGGATCAAGTTGCTCTTGGGAGATTTTTTAAAAAATTATAATGCTTTAGTTGATCCATTGACATTTTTTGAAAAAAGTTTAAACTATTGCCTCCAGAAAGAAAATACCTTCTGGACTAATTTTAATTTATCTATCTCTCTTGGAACAATCACTTTTTTCAGTGAAGGAGGGAAGAAGCTTTCGATCCGGATGCTGAAATCTGGCCACCCAGGAGGCCAGATTGAGCCCACCTAGGCCCCAGAGAGCCATATATTTTTCCCAGAGAGCCACATATTTTTCTCTGCAAGGCAAGCATGTAGCAGTTTCCAAATATTCATGAATTGTCTGCATTCTGAAAAGCTGAAATGTTTATCTTGAAAGCTAAGATTTGCTCGCATTTATTGCCCAACAATAACAACAAAAGCCACCATTAAAGATAGACAAATGGAGGAAGCTTGCTTTGCGCAAAGCTCACAGCATGCGAAGGCCTCAGTTTTTCCTCTCCTGGTCTGGGGAATGGGCACAACATGAGGCCAACACCTCAGACCAAACAAAAGCATTTTATTTTTCTGCAAACCATGTTACAGAGAGGCAAAAGAGATATTCCTTGATCAGGGGATGGCTCAATTTTCATGAGAGTTAGAGAATAAGAGAGGTATCCATGAAACCATAATGTTAGCCCCCAATACTCTAACCTTCCCGGACTCCAAGAATTCCAGTATAACTGGTCGTTTGGCATTAGCCATTGCAACAAAATTTTGCAGACAAGAATGCTGGGAATTTTTCAATCCAAAGGAGATTCCAATTAAACATTAGGAAGAACTTGACAGTTACAATTATTTGGCAGCGGAATGGAAAAAGTTGGGTTGCTGAAAAATTGTGTATTTAACATTTGCATTGCTGCTATTTTTTAAAAATTTGTTTTGCACACTTTGACTTTGGAAGTGAATTTGCCTAATACATATTTATGAGATACATGTTGCTGTTTACAAACAACAAAAAGGATTAATTTTTGTCACTGTATTAACTTATTTATGGTTTCAGCCAAAATGTTTCTTTCGCAGCTGTTCAGCTAGGGACTCAATCTTGTTTTTAACCTTTATGTATCACAGCAATTAATGCCCCTGTTCCAATTCAGAGACTTGTTAAGCTAGTGATGTTATAACCCTGTTCCTAGACTAAGTTAGAAATAAAAATTGTGGTGTCACATATTGGCAGCTCTGATTCTTGCATTTTTTTTTCCCTGTATGAATTCTGTAAAAATTGGACCTTGTAAAGGTTATTTTTAAGAGGAGCATGGTGTAGTGGTTTGAGTGTTGGATTATACCACCGGGGACCTGGGTTCGAATCCCCACTCAGCCATGGAAACACACTGGGTGTCCCTCATCTGAAGGCAAGAGCAAATCTCCTTTGAAAATATCTGGTCAAGATAAACTTACGAGAGGCAGCATGGGAGACCAGTGTTTGAATTCCCACTCAGCCCCGGGAGACCTTGAGCAAGTCATACTCTCTCAGCCCCAGCAGAAGGCAAAAGCAAACTCCCCTCTGAACAAATCTTGCTGAGAAAACATTGTGATGGGTTCAATCATCTTACGCTGGAGATGACTTGAAGGCACACCAAAAACAATAATTATTTTGCATAAATTTTTATACAGCAATTCCCTAGTGCAATTCTCTAAGTTGCATCAACGTAGACCGAGGGGAGCAATAGTAACACACCATCCTGAATAACCAGTGGATTATCTGCTTTACCTAGAAGTTCACTTTCACATCAAACCTGTCAGGAGTTTCAACTCCTGTCATGTTAAAGGGGAAGAACAGACTGGGCTCAGTGGGGAGATGAAAGGAATTAAAGAACGCAGCAAGCGCTACCATGCATCCATTGCTAATAGCTTTCCCAAGAAGGAAATATTTAAACGACAGGAACGCCTGGGAAACTTGGGGCTCAGGTGGAGAGAGGTGACATTTATGGTGTCCATCAGTCAATGCCATTCACGCCTGAATTTGTATTGCAAGGTATAAAACCTGTTACCATCCAACATAGGCCAGTCTTAGCTACTTTTGAAAGTTGCCACGGTGCTTGCCAATTCTTCAATTAATGGTGCTGCTTAGAAGCCTGAGTGTTTCTTTGGAAAAGCAAGTTAGCCGGCACATGACACAACCTTTGACTCAATGGGTCTACTCTGGTTGGGCAATGACCACTTTTTTCTAGGGTTTTCCTGAGCAGCTGATTTGTCCAAAACCTGGTTTTTCTTTACAGTTGCTTCCTTCTTTCTTTCTGCTGCTACTGTCTATGTGGGTATAATTACATCCGTGTAGAGCACCAGCGTGGTGTAATGGTTTGCGCCTTGCATTGTGACCCTTGACACCAGGGGTCAGTTCCCCTTTGTTCGGCCATGGAAACCCACTGGGTGACCTTTGGGTGCGTCACACACTCTCAGCCCCCAGAAAACCCCATGATAGGGTCACCTTAGTATCACCATAAGTCAGAAATGGCTTGAAGGCACACAACAACAAATGGCCCAGCAGGATCCTGGCCCCCTGCCCCAAGCAACTTTTGTAAGCGCTGAGGCAAACTGCACACTCCTAGCACTCTCTCTTGTCTCAAATGCAAGCCAACAAATCTGTTAATATTTTTCAAAGGGAAAAAAGGGAAATTACTTTCCACAGCTATGTGATTTTACTCTTACATAAAGAGACAAAATTTTAAAAGCAGGTGGGATTTGACCTAAAAGGCCGGGAAAAAGGGGTGCCTCCTTGTTCTTGACCCTCCAAACCCTCACCATTGCTTTGAAAAACAGAATTATTTCTTGACTCCTCAGGTGTCATCCAAACATCTATGTAGCTTAGCAAAGGTCTGTTCCATCGAAGCTGAGTTGACCCTCCATGTCCGAAACAGCTTGCTTCAGCATCATGAAAAATGTCAGATCCACACATGGCCTTTGTATTTGCCATAAAGCGGGGAGCAATTTGAAGCAGCTTCATCTTATCTTTTCCTACATTATCAGATGATGCTTGGATCAAACCTTCACAGCATCAAACACAACAAAGAAACAGCCCCAGGGATTGTTGGAACAACATTTTCTGCTTGTACAGTTGGGAAGATAAGCATGTCTCTGCTGACCGTAAAAGCCACTGAGTGCCCTAAAAGCAAGATCGCTTGTTCTTAAAATGCTACATGGAGAAAAAAAAATGCAGGTGCTTCAAAGGTTCTAAAACAGACTTTTTCTTTTTGCTATAATCTCCTGGCTTTTCAGTACCACAAGAGGATGGGTAGGCTTCTGGTATTAACTTGGCATCCATGTTTTTGAAATGCATTAGCTAAACATTCTTAAGGTGACTGAACAGATAAAAATCCAATATTGCTATTCAAAAGAACCCAGGAAATGGTGCAGTAAGCAACTGGAAGATATGTTTAAATATTTGAAGGGATGTCATGTGGAGGATGGAGCAAGCCTGTTTTCTGCTGCTTCAGAGACTAGGAGACAGAGCAATGGCTTCAAACAACAGGAAAAGAGATTCCACCTGAGCCTCAGGAAGAATTTCCTGAGGGTAAAAGCACTTTGACAGTGGAATATATTTCTGCCTCAGTGGGGTGTGGTGGAGTCTTCTTCTTTGGCGGTTTTTAAAGAGAGCCTGGAGGGCCATCTGTCCAAGGGAATGCTTTGATGTTGCATTCCTCCATGGGAGACGGGTTGGACTGGATGGTCCTGCGGGTCTCCTCCAACTCTGCAGCAGGCACTGGGGAGGGGGAAGGAGAGGACTCCAAAGATAAAATTGCTTAAAACACAGTTTAATGGCCAAATCATCAAAAGTAAACTCACCAAACTACAAGCTTATGTAACTACAAGTCCCTGGATTCCTTATATCCCACATTAACTGCTGCATCGTCCCATGGAATCTGGGATCTTGTAGTTTGCTGAGTTATTAGAACACTAAGGCTGAGAATTCTAAGTACCTCTCCCTATACTACAAATCCCAGGAGTCCACAGGATGGAGTCATGGCATTTAAAGTGGAATCAATCATACTTTGGACACATCAATGGATGACAGGATTTGCTGGGAAAGGTAATAATGCACATACAGCATTCCTGAACCTGGGTGCCTATAACTGGACACAGGATCATTCATGGTGGGGTCTGACCAAAGCAGAACAGAGTGGTGCCTTCACTTCCCTCAACCGTCACACTGTACTTCTAGTGATGCAGTCTAGAATTACATTGGCTTTTTTAGCTGCTGCATCACACTGCTGGCTCATGTTCAGCTTGTGGTCTACTAAGACTCCTGGGTCCCTGTTGGATGTCCTTCATTCACTATAATTCAAAGGCAGCCTGAGAATGGGAGATCAAAGCAGAAAACCCAGAACATCAGAGAGAAATATTTAAAAAGAAAAGAAAAGAAAAAGAGAGAGAGCATTGGCTCATTTTATTTCCAAGTAAAAGTCAGCTGTCAAGTTACAAATTCAACATCCTAGTCCCTTCAGCGCCCAAGTTCCTCAATCTTTATGGTGTCTTCTCCCTGAAGGCCACAGCACAACCTGATAGCGTGCACCATGGAGAACATTTAAGAGCAAAAGGGTTCACACTTAAATAAATGCAAGCAAAACTGAAAAAAACACCAGCAAGGGGAGGAATGTCCCAGAAGGTCTGGCTGGGTTAACCTGCCATAGGGGTCAACCCTGCAGGGAGGTCGCCGAGCAAAGGATGGCCAGGTAAGCCTGACTTCAGTAATGCCCAGTGTTCCTAAACCTGAAAGTTAAGGCTGTTTTTTTAAAAAAGAAGAAAAAATGGAAAAGGTTTTTTTTTGTAAATGGGGGGGATTATGGCTCCTAGAATGCTTGGCAGAGGATTCAGGGAGCTGTAGCACAAAAGAAAGGAGGTAACTTTTGTCAGACTCCATTTTTTTTTAAAGCAGACTGAGGAGGGAGAGTTTAAAAGAACACCGGCAAAGGAAGAATCGCTGATTTTAAAAATGAAACAATACACACACACCTGAAAGTGGTTGTTCCCAATCTCTGGGTAATTTTGGACTTCAATTCCCAGAAGTGTCAGCTAGCACAGCCCATAGTCAGGGTTCACATTTAAATAAATCCAGGCAAAACTGGGGAAACACCAGCAAGGGGTGGTAGCTGGAATCTGAAACATCTGGTGGACAATCAATTCCCTAAAGGCAGGGGATGGAGAGAAGTGTTCGCAGTTCTCCAGATGCTGCATTGCAACTAACAGCATCCTCCCCTGCTGGCTACAGCCTCATGGATGTTGCACTCCAGTGAAACTCCCGTCCACCACAAAAAGATTTTGCTCGATGTTGTCCTGTTTTGGCACTCTCCTCCCTGCCAAGAACACACCCTGAAACAAAGGATGATTTTGGATTGCAAGTCCCATTCCAGCTTCAGAATAGGGGTGTGGAAAGGAAAAAATAAACTAATTAACCTATTTTGGGTGAGGAGAAATGTGAGTATGCGCCTCTCTGTCTCCCCTTCCCCATGGTTATTGCTAATGAGGCACAGAAATACAGGTTTTGGTTTTCTTCTTAAGTCGCTCCAAGATGCTAGTCCTCATGGACATTGCTCACCTGCTATTTTAAAACAAGGAAGACACACCAAAGGAGAGGACATTGAGAGGGTGGAGTTCGACTACACACATACACGTGTGTGTTGCATGAAGGCAACGCGTCACACAAAAGGCAACACAATTTTACTTTTTGGTCAACCCAAAAGGAAAAAAAAAGTGGTTTTCCACAGTCTCTTCCCCTGGAGGAGTTAGATTCACCTGAAATTTTACTTCACAACACAGCTCATACACAATATTTCAACAATAATTAAAAGGGGAAAATATCCTTAAGAGAGTCTCCCCCTGTTAAGACGAGCAACTAAGACCCTGTTTTTTGGAGTGGAAGAGAAAATGGCTTCATTTGGAAGTGCTACAAAAAGGTAGAGAACTGGAACTACAGTTGAGGTGGAGTTAAAAAGATTAAAGGAAAAAATGCAGGATTTTCAAAATATAAGTATTAGAGACAGCACCCTCCGTTTCCCAAGGGGCCCTCTGGATTAAGAGAGAGATCGTGTCTTTGGTAAATATGACATTGTTGGTACCCCAAACTCCTAGGCCAGCTCAGGTTTGCAAACATGGTACCCCAACTCTGTAAGAGTTGTGCCCCCACTCCCTTTGGAGAAAAGCATATTTTTTTCAGGGTGGGTGGGAGAACGGCTCTGAAAAAGGCAATTCATGGTGTTCAGGGGGTTTTTCCCTTTCAATCCTGAATTTTTTTTTTAAAAGGAATAAAGGCTTTGGTGCACAAAAGTTTGAGGAAGAACAAAACAAACTTTCTTCCAAGTATTTTCCCCAGTTTGGCACTTGGGATGGCAGTCCTAGTTGGCTTCCTCCAGCCAAAACTGAGGGAACTGTCCTCAAAGGAGGAGGTGTGAGTTTTGCAAGTTGCCCACGGGTCCTATTTCTCCATGAGGGAGAGCTGGAGGGCCTTCTGGAGTTCAGCTTCCTCTGCCTCCTGCCGCCTCCGTTCTGCCTCCTGCTGCTCCCGGACAGAGAGCTCCATGGCCAGCTGCAAGTCCCGCTCGAAACTGGAGGGGTCTCTTGGGAGGGCCAGGGGGCCAGGCTGGGAACTCGCCAGTAAGCTTTCCTGCAAGGCCCTGGCCGAGTAGGGGAGACCAAGAGCGAGAGAGAAAAATATAATTAATTTATATTTAATCTAACTTAACTTTAATTAATTTATATTTAATCTAACTTAACTTTAACATAATTTATATATGTTTACATTTATATTTAACCTAATTAGACTGGCAGAACAAACCACAAATTCTCTTCTGTTTATGAAAACTAAGCCCAACTTTAGCTTACAAAAGTTAGGCCTAACTTTAGCTTCTGAAAGCTAGACCTAACCTTAGTTTACAAAAGCTAGGTGTAACTTTAGTCTACCAAAATTAGTCTTCACTTTAGTTTACTAAAATTAGGCTGAACTTTTGTTTCCAAAAGTTAAGCTCCTATGGTCGCTAATTTTTAAGTCTCTAAGAGCAGTGTTCTGCAGCCTTTTAGAATAGGGAACAAACTTGTACAAAATCTGAGAAACCGCCAAACTAGAACATGAGGGGCATGTGCAGCCTTCTGAGGAAACCTAGAAGGGGCAGATGTGCCCTCAAGGAAAGGGCAATGAGATCCTCACAAAATGGAGACAGAGACCAATTTTCACCCTT
Source organism: Ctenosaura bakeri (assembly GCA_948474755.1). Lineage (NCBI taxonomy): Eukaryota > Metazoa > Chordata > Lepidosauria > Squamata > Iguanidae > Ctenosaura > Ctenosaura bakeri. Next base: position 86,026 of record CAOLHI010000918.1, on the reverse strand, counting down.
GCACCTACCCTGCACAGGGCGCGTTGGTAAATCACTGGTACCCTAAAGTCCCCAACCCTTTAAAAAAAATTGGGGGGATGATTTTTCACCCCCAAGAAGGTTGGAAACTGCTGCAAAACGCAACAGTCTTGCTCCTTCAACTACTTTAGAAACATGCCACAAATCAGTCTCTCACACAAAAAAATATGCCCAAAATTGACACTGTAGAAGGGATGTCACTTCTGGTTTCAAATTTGGCTGACTTTTTTTGGTGGTTGTGGGGATTCTGCCATGTTTCTAAAGTACTGGGAAAGTTTGAGGGAGCAGTTCCACATTTTGCAATAGTTCTGAGCCATCTGGGGAGTTAAAAATGGCCCATGATTTTCTGGGGGCTTGGATGGGCTTCGGTGACCCTCAGACCAGCAAAACAGGCTGAGTATCCCTCACCTGAAATGCTTGGGAACCAGAAGTGTTCTGTATATTGAACTTTCTGGATTTTGGAACACAGTACCTTTTAGAACAGCCTACTATCTCATATTTGTTGGCCACTTGTGTTGTGCATGATAGGCGAGGCTGGAGAGAGAGACAGAGGATCTGCGAAATGGCAGGACTCCAAGCATAGCACTCGGCGTGAAATGGCCTCCCACCATTTCAAAGCCTCTCTTTTTCCCACCACCTGCCGGCTTCCGCCTTCAAGGCAGCAGCTCTCGGATCCTTAGCCGCTCTCCTTCTCTCTCTTTTTGCTTCTAGCTGCTCGCCTCCACCTTCTGAGAGACTAAGGAGCAGAGGCACCACAGAGAGAGAGAGATGTATGGATCTGTGAAATGGTTGGAGGCATCACTTCACAGAGCCTCAGTCCCTCTCACCCTCGTATCTTGTTGGTTCACTACTTGTGTTGCATATGAGAAGTGAGGCTGGAGAGAGACTGAGCATCTGTGAAATGAACCGCCTGTGAAATGATGCCTCCAACCTTTCACAGATCCTCACATCTCTCTCCAACCTTTCATCACTCACATCTCTCTCCAGCCTCTCTCTGGGGACCCACCAGACACCCACTTCTGCCTTGAGAAGGAGAGGCACATCTGCTGCCTCAAAGGCAGAAGCAGGTAGCTGGTGGAAAAAAGTTTCCGGTACTGCAGGTTCTTGAATTTTGGGTGGGATTGGTGAGGGGCTGGGAAACACAGCGGAACCCTGGAGAACCTGGGCTCGTAGGGCCTGCTGTGCTACGTGGATGCCTCTTCCACATCACTGGGAAGATACTTTTAGCCAGAGATCTCCTATCTATGTATGTGCAAAACCTCTTGACTCTGGAGTACAGTTGTCCCTCCACATTTGTGGGGATTAGAGGCACGAGACCCTCCATGAAAGTGGAAATACTGCAAATACATAGGCATCCCAAGCCTTATTTAACACACAGAGAAAAGTATGATCTGCAAATTAAGCCCATCATGGATTCAAATGTTCAGTTCACAATGTATTTGATGTATGGTTAACAGAGATGGATGAGGTGATGGGGACTGATAAATTAACAATGTTTCTAAAAGATAAATCTATAAATAACTTCAGAAAATAGTGGGAATGCTTAATTGATTATTTCAGCAAAGAATGGGGAGAATCATTTGTAGCTGCTTTTAAAGAATGAATATGATAATATGGGTATGACAGTATGATGCTCCTATAGCTTCGCTTTCTCTAAAAAAGTAGAAAGCAAATGATGTACCTTCGACAAAAGGAGAGATGTCACTGTGACTTTTAGTTTTATATAATTGAAGATGTCAAAATTAAGACAAATAAGTTTATAGGAGAGAATTCACTTAGTGTTATATGGGATCTTATATAAGTAAGAGAAATTTAGGAAATATTATAATAAAGTTTCCTTGTAATTTAGAAGAACCTAACAATTTGTACCTAATATAAGTATAAGCTTAAATGGTATGAATCTTTTGTTTATGCATAGTTTGGTATTAGATGTATTATTTTGAGTTTGTAAGTCTCTTAAGGATAACTTTAAGTCTTTTTCTGCATGCAAGCTTGTAATTCTGTAATAATTCTGTATTTTTCTTTTTAAAAAAATACAATATATTTGAATCCGCAGTGGGGAGCACACCAGCTGCCTGGTTCTGGTGGTGGGATTCCTTCGCAAGGTAAAAGCAGGTGTCTGGTGGGGGCTTCCTGCCCCCTCTGCTGCTGCCCTATACTATTTTTAATAGGAACTTAGAAACCTTGCCTCCCGTTCATAGTCTCTCTTAGTCTCGTGAGGCTTGCAGAAAGACTGAAAATGCAAGGCAAGAATTATAAATGCCTTTTTAAAACAGCTTATGGCAGCAGCTGTGGCACCAGCAAATAATCCTTGAGTTATCAAATCTGAAAAGTTAAACCCACAAATGTGGAGGAAGACTGTATATCCCACTCTCCCCAAGGTAAGCGAAGCTGAAGAGGGAGCTGGGGAAAAGTGGCTAGGGGGTTGGGCTTTTTGACTACAGCTCCGAGAATCACCATCATTATGTGCCTGTGAGGTCCTTCCTCAGTTAGCCCCCTTACCTTTGGTACTGAAGATTGAGCTCCTGAGAGTAGGGGATGGCTCCGTTTGAGTCCAGCTCCAGGGCCTCCTGTGGGGAAAAGAGATAAGAAGAAGTGGTTATGGAGATGCACACAGAGCAGGGTTTCAGTCGGTTTAGTCGGGCTTTGCTGTCTTCCATTATTCAATTGTGTAAATCAGCTGAGAAGACGATTCCCTCCCCTTATCTGACAGGTTAGGGACTGGAGTACAGACAATAAACAGAACTGGCTGAGATGCAGAAGCCACATACTGTATTGTGTGGAGCATAAGGATTTACAACTTTGCTCTCTCTGCCATGCTCTGATGTTTAAAAATGGACTTTATTGTGCTGTACGGGGATAATGGGATAATGGGACAAACAGTTTACTGGAAATGAGGGAATGTTATTTTAATGATAAGGACAAACCAGACACAGCTGCAAGGGTACACAGCTGGCAGGCAGGATGAGAGTCTGGGAAAAGAGTTGTTTTACGTAGCTGTCAAACAGAATACTAGCACATGCTAATCTGAAATACAACTGCGAATCCAACAGTTCTTTAGTCTTGGCAATTGCCAAGGGGTGCAGCTGTTTTCTTCGATCTTCTTGAATAAGGATTTTGCAACTCTTTAAGCCTGTTCTCTGAACATGAAGCTATCCTGTACATCTCACTTGGGACCAACTCTGCTTGTGCTGCTTGCAAAGTCTCTCAGTCAGCTTAGCATCTTCTTCCCCTTCTTAGCTCGCTTTGCAAGCAGCGTCTGCACACGAGTGGCTCCTAGAGAGCCTCTGTAGACAAGAAGAACATATGAAACAGCAGAACTCCCATCAAATTAATGGAACTTGTCCTTAATTTGGAAGCGCTGAAAGAGCAAGCCACCAGATAATGGGGCACTGAAAGGCAGGGGCTTCCTCTACCCCAGTTAACAAAGCTTCAGACAAAAAAACCCTCTCCTTTTTACAAAGTCTTTTTATACCCTCCTTTTCCTTCTTGTTCTCTGTTTGGAGGATGGCAAAGAAGGGCTAGAAAAGCACAAGTTTCAATGTCTAGGAGTCTTAGTAGACCACCAGCTGAACATGACCCAGGAGTGTGTTGCATCAGCTAAAAAAGCCAATGTGATTCCAGGTTGTGTCAATAAAAGTCTAGTGTTTAGGTCAAGGGAACTGATGGTCCCACTCCATTCTGCTTTGGTCAGACCTGACTGGAATACTTCTGTGTCCAGTTTTGGGCACCACAGTTCAGGAAGGATATGGACAAGCTGGCATGCGTCCAGAGGAAGGTGACCATAATGGTCGAAGGCCTGGAAACCATGAAGGCCTCTGAGGAGTGGCTCAGGGGGCTGGGTATGTTTAGTCTGGGGAAGAGAAGGTTAAGACAAGAGGACATGAGAGCCATGTTTAAATATCTGGTGGGATGTCATATGGAGGATGGAGCAAGCCTGTTTTCTGCTGCTCCAGAGACTAGGACACAGAGCAATGGGTTCAAACCTCAGGAAAAGAGATTCCATCTAAACATCAGGAAAAACCTCCTGAGAGTAAGAGCAGTTTGATAGTGGATTCAGCTGCTACCTCCGTAGAGTGTGGTGGAATCTCTTTCTTTGGAGGTTTTTAAACAGAGATGGATGTCCATCTGTGCAAAGGGAGGGTTTGATGGTGTCTTCCTGCCTAGCAAAATGGTGTTGGACTGGGTGGCCCTCAGGGTCTCTTCCAACTCTATGATTCTATTATTCTATGTTTCCACAGCACATCTGCTGTAAACAATAGAATAAAAGCTTGAACTCAGAAAGGATGGGATCCTACTCTTGCTGATCCATGTGTGTCTGCCAACAACGGACAATGGAAACAACAACTGTCTCCAGAATCCCTTACTAAACAGTCATGACAGCAAAACAAGCAAAACAACTGGACAAGCCTGCCTCTCCTGCTATTCCAGTATGCTAAAAAAAGGGCAAGTTGATAGACCAAAATGGGAATCATAACAAAAGTAAAGGCTTGAAGGGAGAAAAAAAAAAGCCTATCCATGGATGCATTTTGGAAGAAACTTTCCAATGGTCCCCCCAGCATGTTAAAAAGCGTAGATTTTGAAATTTGGCCACAGAAATGGAAATCACAAGAAAAGTAGATACAGGTAAGAAAAGAAAATCCCTTGATGCATTTTGGAAGCAGCTTTCAAATGTTCTCTAGAAGGGTCAAACTTTGTTCACTTCTGTAAATGACCTTGTTTCATTTCACGTGACCATATAGTGAGGTTGGGATTTTAAACATTTGTCTATACACATTGAATTGCTCTCTCTTATTTGTGTGATGGTGCAGGATCCTTTCTCTCCTGTTTCCATGTTGTTTCTGACTCTGGTACTAAGTTTTCCGTTAAAGAAATCACGCCCAGGATTGCGTCCATTTTGTCAACTGTCTGTATGTTTGTCTGGCGTCCTCAAAAGGAAAACCCTAAGGCTTTTCATCAGAGGCTGCTGGCTGTGTAGGTTCAGGTATGTAGCTAAAATCTAAAAAGTTGGAGAATGTACGGTCCTGCTTTTTTAAATGGGATCATAAGATGTTTTTACTGCTATGTAAGCTCCATAACATTCCAATTTTTCTGCATGCTTTACCCTGAAGTATATCTCACAGAGCTCAGTGGGGCCACCCCATGGGAAGTGGGATAGAGTCCAGGGCAGTGTAGTGGTTTGAGCATTGGACTATGACCCTGGACGCCAGGGTTCAATTCCCCACTTGGCCCACTGAAGTGTGTGTGACCTTGGGCATGTCACACACTCTCAGCCCCAGAAAACCACATGATAGGTTCCCCTTATAGTCTCTGGAAGTTGGAAATGACTTGAAGGTACACAAGGAAGAGGAGGAAAGCATTCCTACCCTTTCTATGTTATTCCTACCTGTGGTACCAACTGTTCTGTTAAAGAAATCATGCCCAAGAATACATCTAAAGCCCTATGTGGTTTGGGTCCAAGATACCTGCAGGATTGCCTCCTCTCATACAATCCGCCTCATACACTCAGGTCCTCTAGGGGCCAGGACTAGGCTGGCACCGGTCACCTACAGGGTCTTCTTTTGGCCGCCCTGGACTGTGGAATGACCAGCCAGAAGAGATTCAACAGCAAAATATGCTGTCCAAATTCAGAAAAGTGCTAAAAAACCTCTCTCTTCCAGGAAGCCTATCCAGACTATTTTTAATTATACTTTTAATTGTACTTTTACTTGCATTTTACTTGTATTAATATTTTTTTATAATAATTTTATTAAAGTTTCAACAAATAAACAATTATTTCTGCAATGTTTACATGCAATATTATTTCTTCTTCCTTTCCTTTCTGGATTACAATTATTAATATTTCCTCTATTATACTATGCATCGCAATAAAATGTTAGTAATCTATAATTTGTTAGTTCCTGCTATATATCTCTACTCTACTTGTTACATGATATTTCACTGATTATTAACCTGTATATATAATTGATACCATGAAATATGTATTGCCTTCTGTCTACACCCAACCCAAATCTGTAACAATCTTCCACTCTTTATTAATGTTTTCATCTGATTTCCCTTTTAGTCTTTGTGTAAGTAAGTCCGCATTTCTATTTTCCATAAAAGTTGTCCACCACTGTTCAATAGTAGGTATGGTTTCATTTTTCCAAAGTCATGCGTACTCAATGCGGGCCGTCATCACCATGTATAATATTATTCTCCAATATTTCTTTGACTGACATTCCATCTAATATATGTGTCATGTTTAACAAGTAAAATTCAGGTATCATCCCAAATTGGATCTTCAAAATTGAAATTATTTTCTTGTGTATTTCTTTCCAGTATTTTTGTGCTCTGGCACATGACCACCACATGTGAAATAGTGTGCCAGAGTTCTCTTGATATTTCCAACATTGACCTGTACCTGTCTTGTAAATTGTCTTTAATTTTTCTGGGGTCATGTACCATCTATGAAATAGTTTGTAATAGTTTTCTTTCAAATTTTGAGCAGCAGTGAATTTCTGTGTTTGTTGCCAACTCTGTTCCCACCACTCTAACTGTATTGGATGTCCAACATTTTGTGCCCATTGTATCATTACTGCTTTAACTGTCTCCTCCTTGCATTCTTGGTGTAAAATTTCTTTATACAAATATGCTAATAAATGTGATGGATTTCCTCTTAACATTCACAGTAAATGAATTTTGTTCCTTTTGCTATATTCCATAAGTTTGTACATCCATTTGAAATCTTTCCTTTAGCTGTCTATAGGGAAACCAGCTTAGTTTTATTCCTTCAATTTCCAATTTCTCTCTTGATTTCATCTTCACTCCGCAGTCTTCTGTCATTTCTGATAAGTCTTCATATCATAACCATTTATCTGTATCTTTCCACCTCCCAAAAAAGCTTCTTGCGGGGAGACCATTTGTATTAATATTTTAACTGTACTTTTAATTATGATATATTTTAATTATGAGCTGTTTATATTTTAAATGGTTTGTGTTTTTAGTGTGTTTTATCTATAATTTGTTTTTAATTGCATCTATGTTGTACCCGCCTCAAGTCTTGGGGAGAGGCAGGTAATTGTGCACACCGCAGTCAACAAATTGGCATGGAGGATGGACTGTCAAACCACAACCTTAAGTTTGAGGTTGCAGGATGGTGTTTCTGCAACACACTGGATGATCTTTTAACCTGAGAAGCCAGACCGGAATGTATGTTTAAGCAGCATCATAGGTTACTGACGCAAGCGGTGGTACTCACTTCACCCCTGCCGGACTCCAACAAGCTCTGCTGGATGGCAAACTGCATGATTTCATTGTCTTCGTCCTGCACCCGTGCATTCCTCCCGTCGTCCTGAATGCGGTAGGACTGTGGGATCTCGAAGACAGATGGGTCAACGACGAAGGTGGAGGCTGGAGTGGCCAGAACCATCAACAGGGAAAGAAGACAAGCAGCTGTTAACATGTGCAGGAGAGGTAGGATTTTCAGCAAATCTTTCAGTTCAAACATTCAAGGCCCTTCACAACCTTATCTTTCTTTTTACCAGCCTGCTCGAGGTCTAGGAACTCAAGGCTTCCACCCAACCAAGGATTGTCTCTTCCTTGGCTCAGTTTTGTCTTTTTTCACTCCCTGTTGCATATGCTTGGAACTGCCTCCTTGAGCATTTGCAGACCGCTTCTTCCCTCATTATTTTAAAATCTCAATTAAAAACCTTGTTTTCAAAAGCTTTTGCAGCTTTAGTTTAACACTGATTTATAATTTTGTTCAGTTTGGTTACATGTATTTGTCAGTTTGCTTTATATTATATTCTGGTTTTTGTACTTTACCTGGACAATTTGTTTTACAATTGTACAATACAGATTTACTATTCCTCCTTCCCTTTCGGTTCTGTGTGTTTACATATATTTTAGATTGTATTTAGATGTATTTAGAGCCAGCATGGTGTAGTGGTTTGAACTCTGGTCTACAACCCTGTAGACCAGGGTTCAATTTCCCACTCAGCCATGGAAACTCACTGGGTAACCTTGGATGTGTCACACACTCTCAGCCTCCAATAAACCTTGGGTTGGAAATGACTTGAAGCCACACAATGACAATAAGGGTTTTCTTGGCAAGATTTAGTCAGAGGGAGGTTTGCCTTTACCTTCCTCTGAGGCTGAAAGAGTGTGACTTGCAATCAGGTCAGCTTTGCTTTCATTTGCATGCAATGTGATGTTACCTTTTCCAGGAGGTTTTTAGGGGAGAGAGGAGTTAGGAAAACCAAACTGCTGAGGTTTTGACACATTTGGAATAGGGGAATCACCTGAAAAGCAGTCTCCCTCCCACAATTTTAAAATTTGGGGGAGGGACTGGCAGTTTTTGGGGACTGCAAGGGCCATACATTGGGTCCCAAGGGTCACCTGCAGCTCACAAGAGGTACTCTACTGACTCCTGACTCCAAGATTTGGGTGTCTCTCCATCCCAATTTCAAGAAGAACTGGCAGTGAAAAGTTTTATGTAAAAATATGGCATTTTGGGTCTCACTTTTCTGCCTTTGAATCTATTGGGCCCGAGACCCTCTGGGCAGGCCTTGTGTTGTACACTCACACATTTTAGTTCAGCTTGCCTTCACACTAATGAACATATTTAGGGGGGTTAGCTCATGCTATTGCATTGCTAGGTCAGGCTGCCCTGCATGTTGGAGATCTGTGAGAATAGTCAAGGAATGTTAACGAGGAGTACTTCACTCCCCATGCCGTCCCATATGAGGAGGGGAGAGTGAAGCCTGATTAGGGACCGTCTGCTGCCATCTCGGGCAGGTAATGAGACTTGGCCATGAACCTATCATGCACCTGGCCCATGGATGCCTCTATAGGTGGCATTCAAGGTGGGTAAGCCCCCCCCCGCCTGTCTTGGCACGAAGAGTTGATGGATAGGCAGCCTGTTTTGCTACTCGCATACAAAAAGCCTATATAATCTGTTGAAACAAAGAGAATGCTGCCCCGTTGCCTGTTTTGCCTTTCCGACAGAGTCAGAGTGTATGTATGCTTGTGTGCCTTTCATTTTTCTTTTTGCTTCTTTGCCTAATAAACTGCATCCTCAAAGACCAGAACTGGCTTGGTTCTTGCCTCCCAGCATCTCGTACTTCGAACCTTGCATGGCCACCCAACCCAGGGAGGGTCGTGTGTGGTACAGAATCTATCCCCTTACATGCACCTATGGCTGGAAAATATCCAAAACTGAACTCAGACCAAAACAAAACAAAGTTCCCCTCAGCCATATTAAGAATTCCTCTTTATTCGGTGGTTCCATGCATGACCCAAGGAAAAGTCACAAGAAGAGTACTACACCGCAGACCCCAAAAACCGGCATTTTGCTCACCTGATGGCTGCTGGGATCCTTCTGGAGCCTGAGGGGACACCTCTTCTACCATGCTGCAGCCGTTCACATTCCCAAAAGTAATCCGAGCATTCAGTATGTGGAACAAGGGGATCTCTGCAGCCAGAGGAAAAGGGAGACATAGAATCATAGAACCAGAGAGCTGGAAGAGACCCCAAGGGCCATCCAGTCCTACCCCCTTCTGCCATGTGGGAAGATATCATCAAAGCACTCCCTTGGGCAGATGGCCAACCAGGCTTTGTTTAAAAAATCTCCAAAGAGGGAGATCCCACCATACTCCATTGAGGCAGCAGCAGATTCCCCTACTGAACTGCTCATATCCTCAGGAAGTTGTCCCAAAGTTTAGGTGGAATCTCTTTTTCTGAAGCCATTGCTCCACAGCATCCTAGTCTCTGGAGCAGCAGAGAAGAGGCTTGCTCCAGCCTCCACATGACATCCCTTCAACTCTTAACTTTCTCTTCTCCAGGCTAAACCTAATGCTCACTAAGCAGCTCCTCAGAGGGCTTCATGGTTTCCAGGCCTTCAACCATTTTGGTCGTCTTCCAGTTTGTCCATCTCCTTCCTGGACTGGGGTGCCCAGAACTAGGCACAGGGCTATTCCAGGTGGGGGTCTGACCAAAAGAGAAGCCAAAATGGAAGCCAAAGTGACTCAACAAAGACCATCATACATGACTTGAAGGCAACAAATTTTTGTTGACAGACTTTCCCTTAATGCCTCCTATTAAAATTAAGACAAGGTGATCCTCTTCAACTGGCAGAGGGTTGGGCCAGATAGCCCTGGCCATCCCTTCCAAATATGTGAGTCTTTAAGTACAAATCCTGTTGGTGCCTATTTGACAGGTTAGGGATGAGTGGAAGTAGAAGTCCACTTGGAAATTGTTAAAAACACAGAAGCAGACTGACTTGGTGCCATCCTTTTGTTCAGTCTGTATTCAGACTGAATGAAAAGATGGTGCTGAGTATATTGGGACAAAAAGCAGCTTGTGGTCATCTGTCAGTGATCCACTCTTTCAGCTCACATAGCACACATAGTCAAAAGAGGGGACAAGGCACCAAATATATGCATTCTGGTTGTACGGTTGGTTCTCCACATCCACGGGTTCAGTATCTATGGATTCAACCAACCACGGCTTGAAAATATCGCCACCCATCCCACTCCCACAAAATAAAATTCCAAAGAGCAAACTTTGATTTTGCTATTTATATAAGGGACGTCATTTTACTACACCATTGTACATAGTGGGACATGAGCATCCATGAATTTTAGTATCCATAGGAGGTCCTTAAACCAAACTCTAGCAGATACTGAGGGACCACTGTAATTGAAAAGGGCTGAAAGAGATTGTCGAAAATTGGATGATCAAAATCTGGAGGGAGAGGGGACACTTGTACTTAGGTATGTATCTTTCAGAAAAGATTCCAGTGTCATTTCAGTTATCTAATACCCACATTGCAGCATGCTAAAGGATCCCAGAAGAATCCTTAAATGTGAGTGACTGAACAGAGGGCAGTATGTATTTTGCTTGTCTGTCTGTCTGTCTGTCTGTGTGTCTCTTTCTTTCTTTCTTTCTTTCTTTCTTTCTTTCTTTCTTTCTTTCTTTTCCCTTATATTTTCTCCTTTATCCTTCTGCTGCTGTGGAAAAGAAAGGCTAACATGCCCTTGGGAATCACCATCATCATTATTGTCAAGATGCATGGCTTCTGTTATATGCAGGCATTTATATATACATTATACGATAGTTGCATAGATCAAATAGGGCATTGTTGAGTGAAGCGCTATTCTAATTGCTAGTTGCAACCATGTATCTGGGTGACACTCTTAAAGTATTCCAAGACTGCAAATGGTTAATGGCTGTATATTCAAAGTCACTTTGTACTGGGCAAGAGGAAAGAAGATCAAAGCGAGGGGAAACAGCAAAGTAGTGAGAAGGTGTTATGTGAATCAGCTATGCACAGAAAAAGTGACCATAACTAGGCCTTGTTCCCATGATGAAAACTATGTAAATAACTGTAAGCCTGGGATAAATGGTTGTTCTGGTGAGATGATTTGACATTTACAGCCATAACCAATCATTGATATGCATGCCAAAATTTGTAAGAGAAGGTATAAAACCTGTAACCAACCTAGACGCTTTAGTCTTAGTGATTTCTGCAAAAGCTTGCTTTTCTATGGTATAAAGAAGCGTGGAAAATTGTGATGAATGATAAGTTAACACATGAAATTAAGGTTTTAAAAAAAGGAGCAATTAAAGGGAATGATTTTGAAGCAATATGGAAGATATTTGTGGAAAAGGTTTTAATAAAAGAAGAAAGTGTCATACCTCTGCAAGAAGAACTACAATTTTGGAAGGAGGAGTAACTCGAAACATAATTGGCTCTGGGCGTGGGTTCACGGGTGGGGTTCATAATGATATGTTTAGTTCATAAGAAAATAATAGTAATAGTAATAGTAAGAGGTTAAACTAAGTTTAAAAGAATAGAAATAAGAATGATATTAGTAACAGTATACTTTCCTACATATTATTTATGAGAATAACAATAACGGATATAATCCGAATGAGATTTAGTTACATGTAATAAAAGAAAATATACAAGCAGTATGATTTATAATATGTGGAATAAGTATGTTATGTTAATGGATTTGAAGAAAAATAACAATGTAAACATTTTTCTGTTGAAATTTTTCCCTTTTACTTTAATGATCACTAAGTTATGTTTTTCTTCTTTTGGTCTGTTTTTTCCTTTTATAATCAATAAAATTTATATATATAAAAAAGGAAAAGCTTGCTTTTCTAAACAAACACTTCTGTTTGAAACTCTGAGCAAAGTTTTCGAGAACAGGTTATTCAGAACATCGCATTAATACAAGCTGAGTATCCCTTATCTGGAAATCTGAAAACCTCCAAAAACCAAAACTTTGTCGCTAGCTGCCTACTTCCACCTTTGAGACAGCGGCAGCTGCTATCATGCTCCTGCTCATTTGTTCGCAGTCTCCCCAAAGATCTCCTGTACAGTACTGTATTTTAGGTATGTGCAAATACAGGTATTCCAAAATCCAAAAATGTTTGGAATACTTCTGGTCCCAAGCATTTTAGATAAGGGACACTCAACCTGTAACACAAAATGCTAGCAGTACAAAATAGCAATCATACCAATTTTTACAGGAAAGCCTGGAGGAAAGTCTAAGGTGATGAAGTCTTTTAGTCGAGCAAAATGGGCGCTCGTCCGGGCCATCAGGTTGACTATAGGGCTGACCTGCTCCACAAGGGAGAGGGGGAATGCCTCACACATCCACAGATTGGCTTTGAACCTGGAAGAGACAAACATCCATGCACGTGTATTAAAAATGGAAAGAATATTCAGGAGGAAAAATGGATGAAAATTGTGTTCTGTGACTGTGAGGAAACTCTGATGAGGAGAATAGTGGACTGATGCAGTTCGGAACTTATACCGTGCAGCATTTTCTATGCAATAAACAGCATTTTTCTGTGCAGAAAAAGGCCTTTTTTGTTTTAGCAAAGGGTTCTAGGAGAAATTATTTATTCATTTATTGTATTTATACGCTGTCTTTGTCCCAGAGTGGGACCCAAGGCAACTTCCAGTAAAGTTAAAAACATTTGCAATATAATTTGAAACATTTTAAAAAAATAACCATACAAAAACAGTTCAAAATCATGCTTGGGAAGATAGCAGAACTGAGAGAAAGCCTTTCCCTGAGGATCTTTAACTCTGGTAAATTAATTTCTTAGCTGGGTTTTTTTAAAATTATTGTAAGTTACTTTGACTCCCATTTTGGGAGAAAAGTGGGATATAGAGCCATTCAATTAGGTCAGCTGGAATTAGGAAATCGGGGTGCTAAAAACACAGAAAATGGTGCAATGAGGAGGAAGAAAAGGAAAGGAGGATTCTGGGAAGAAAGAATGAAGAATGTTTGAGCAAGGTACTGGCTTTACTTCTGAGTGCGAATGGTCACTTCTTTAGGCCTCCCGATGTCCCGGTCTTTCAGGTCGAAATGCCGGTCAAAATATTCCTCTGGGGTGATGGCCGTTGGGTTGTTGGTCGTGGCATATTCTGTCGTGAGATCCTGTCAAGGTGGGAGAAGGAACATGCAGAGGGAACTGTGAAATTCTTCCAGGAAGAAATTACAGTCAGAAGTAAAGGATGTTATTTTCACTTTGCTGGCATTTTTCAGCAATTACAGCAAGAATCAGTTGAGATACACTTTATTGCTTAGCGCAGTGTAATGTTATGCCAGAGCAAATGAACCAAAGCGCCTACACTGTCAAGTGGTCTAGTTGTGCATTCTCCAATTGGTCCAATTTCTCCATCCACCACTAAGAACTGGAGTTACTGAGCCTCCTACGAAGATAAATTGCTCATGCAACATAATGCAACATAATGCAACAGCATCATGGGACTGGTGAAGCCCCCAAATAGGACACACTGCACTTGTACAAATTTCCAAGTTTTGCAATGGCACAATGCTTCCACAGGGTTTGCCCACACTGAATAAGATACTGTACTTGCCAACTTCCAAAAAAGTGTGGCTGTTCCACAACAGTGCAACAGTGCCATGGGTCTTGCATGATCGTGAATAGGTTACTGCCCCTGTGCTAATCTCCAAGAAAGTGGAGTCATAGGGTAATGGGGCAGGGGTGGGAAAAATGAGGTCCATGGGCCCTTGTGGCCTCTGGATGCCACTCATGTGGCCCCTGAAGCCTCCTGCCAGTCTCTCATTTAAAAACAAATGAGTCAATTCTTGTCCTCAAAATCACACAGACAGCCCTCCAAACAACAAAGACCTGTGAAAGTATCCCCTCAGGCAGTCTAAATCTCATTTTACCTCCAACACCCCCTTTTCTCCTGCAGTGACTCTCAAAATAGAGAAAGGAAGAGACAAACCTTCACTTCCCTGTGGCCATTTTGAGAAGGCCTGAGAAGAAACGCCTCCCATTTTCCTTTGTAGTTACTCTCAAAATGGACACAGGGAGAGATGTGCCTTCATTCCCTGTTGCCATTTTGAGAATATCTGCAGAGGAAACACGTCCTCTCCAGTCCCTTTCAAAATAAAGAAAGGAAGAGACATGCCTTCTTTTCCTGTTGCCATTTTGAGAAGGTTTGCAGAGGAAATACCTCCCATTTTCCACAGCAGTCACTCTCAAAATGACAATGAGAGATGTACCCTCATTCTCTGTTGCCATTTTGAGAAGATCTGCAAGGAAACATGTCCTCAACTGTCCCTCTCAAAATGAAGAAAGGAAGAGACATGTCTCCTTTCCCTGTTGCCATTTTGAGAAGGTCTACAGAAGAAATACCTCCTATTTTCCACAGCAGACACTCTCAAGATGGAAACAGGAAGACACAAATCTTCACTTCCTGTTGCCATTTTGAGAAGGTCTGTAGACAAAAACCTAGGTATTTGGGCTTACTGCAAGGTGGGGTGGAGAGGAGTGCAGACTATGAAGAAGTCTGGGAATTAGCCCCTCTTCCCCCCACCCCAGCAGTTGCCCCTATGCAGTAGTTATTGCCCAGCAAATAGATCTACAGATCACAGGGTTTATCCAAACTTGAGTCCAATGCCACCTTTATCTTGGGAGAAATCAATTTGATGCAATCCAACAATCCTCCCCCCTATTTATCAGTGGTCTCACTTTCTGCAGTTTCAGTTATCTGAGGACACCCTCTTCCCTCACAGACTCACTTTCCTCCTTTCCACCCTCTGCAGTACTGGGTGGTGGGGAGAATGCAGCACAAGTCTCAGCTGTGTCTCTGCTTTGCTTTTCTCTGCATGTACTCGGGGGCAAGGGCCATGCTTGCTGGAGGCAAACAGAAGGTGAGAAGCAACTGGCAGCGAGTGAGCAACCAGGAAGTCAGGCAAGGAAGGAAGGAAGGAAGGAGGGAGGGAGACACTAGGCACTGTCACTACTCTTTCCGGAGATAAGACTCTTGGGGCAGGGGTGGCTATACTTCTGTGTGTCCCTTTTACTCTCAACGGCACTTTCCAAAATTACCTCCACTTGCGAGGACTAATCCTCATCTCTTGGTGCTTCTGCCCCATCTGGAGCTTCAGCTGCTTGCTTGTAACCAAACATTCCAGAGAACACCGTTATGTAAACAACACTTGGTTCACACCAGATAGTGCCAGATTCTGGTCTGCCTCCCAAGGTCAGTTTTAATTGCTTCACGTGGGAACTAAGGGGAAAGCTATAACGTTTTGTTTCTGCAAATTTCTTTCAGTTCAAATCACTGAAGTTATGTACCAGCATCTCACTCCTGAATAAAACTTGCTTTTGCATGGTTACTCTGTGTGTGGGATATCAGTTCCTGACAATGGTAATCAAAGTATGTTATGATGATATATTGATGATTCACTATTAATATTATGAAATGTATCATTCTTTTATTTGATTTAGTGACCAGAATTTATGTTAAATGGCAAGGAAGATATTATTGAATTGTGTAGATAACAGGAATCAAAAAGCATTTAGAATCACCTCAACAAAAAAAGGGTTAGGAAGTCCAACAGAAGGTATGCATGTATGGATGGATATTATAGTAAGCAGAAATGTATTATTTTGTATTAGGATTACTCTTCAGTATTTTTTTTTCATTTAATTACTTAACTATGTAAACTGTAGGATGTAGAAGTTGTTAAGTTTTGTAAGTGTGTATGTATGTATTTTTGTATGTATGTATGTATGTGTCTTTGCATGTGTTTTTGAAAGATGTATATGTGTTTTTAAATTGATTCATAAATTTTCAATAAATATTGTTTTCAAAAAAATATGCAGCAGCTTGCATTAATGGCGTTAATATCAGGGCTAAATTCACAACAAGAATCTGTTCAACGAAAATGATATACTTCTAAGGGATGATAGAACTTGCAATCTCACACAACTGGGTGGGTTGGAGATGCCTGTCTTAATATGTTTCAACTTGCATCAGTTACTGCAGGGACCAACACATCTAAATATGGTTATACAGTCACCCGTCCACATTCGCAGGGTTAGGAGTGCAGGATACCAACAAAAGTGGAAAAACTGCAATATCTCTAGGCCTCCCGAACAATATTTAACACACATAAATATTCAACCCACTGTGGATTCAAATGTATAGTACACAATACATTTGAAGCTGTTGTGGGACACACACCAGCCGTCCAGTACTGCATTTGAGGCAGCAGGATACCTTCGCAAGGCAGAAGAGGGTGACTGGTGGGAGCTGCCACCGCCTCCATGGCTGCCCTATGCAATTTTTAATAGCGACTTACAAGCCTTGCCTCACATTCACAGTCTCTCTCAGTTCTGCAAAGCTTGCAGAGAGACTGTGAACACGAAGCAAGACTTATAAATTGCTCTTAAAATTGGTATAGTACAGCAGTGGAGGAGGTGACAAATGGCAAATAATCCCCGAATAATCAAATAGAGCAGGTCTGTTTTCTGTTACTCCAGAGACTAGAATATGGAGAAATGGCTTCAAAGTTCAGGAAAACAGATTCCATCCAAACTTTAGGAAGAATTCCTGTGGATACGAGCAGTTCAACAGTGGAATGCACTGCCTTGCAATGGGGCGGAGTCTCCTCCTTTGGAGACTTTTAAGCAGAGACTGGATGGCCACCTGTCAAAGGGAAGGCTTTGACGGTGTCTTCCTGCATAGCAGAAATGGGGTTGGACCTGATGGCCCTTGGGGTCTGTTCCAACTCTAGGATTCTACGATTATATGAAAGCTAAATGTGTGAATGTGGAGCGATGACTGCACGCTGAATAAATTCCTATGGATAACCAAGCAACCTGCCTCCAAAATCCTTTTCACTCACCTGCTGTGCTCCGTACTCATGCTCTATGGTACCCAAAAAGGATTCAAAGGGATTTCGATCAGCTGGAAGAAAGAAAAGGCAGCACGGGGGAGACATAAATTAGCAGAGGCCTCTTTCTGTTTACAAAGAAGCTCAGTCAACCCAACACCACTCTCATTGAGATCTTCTCTAACTGAGAAACGTCCTGAAGACTAGCTTTGTGTGAGGGACTCTGTGCATGAGAAGAGAATGGTCAGGAGAGAGCACATCCTTTCCAAAGACACGAAGCACAAATGAAAAATGAACCTGCATCCCATTTCCACCTGTCTGGCTTAACAGCAAATATTCATGCAGCTCAGAGTTGTACAGTGGGCCCTCCACATTTGCTAGGGTTGGGGGCGCAGGACTCTTGAAAAAGTGGAAAAACTGCAAATATCAAAATGTGTGTGTGTGTGTGTATGTGAAGGGGGCTGAGGCATGGTGGGGAAAGCGGGCACCCAGAGCCCAAACCAGGCCAGGGAAAGAGGGGGAAAGAGAGTGGGTGGGCATGGTGGCCCTAGACTTCCTCCCTCTTGTCCATCTCCTTCCTTCCGTGTGTGTGTGGCACTGGTAGAGAGTTTGTGGTGCTGAGAAATCAGGCTGTGATCTGTCCTTAGCTGGCCAGGTAGTGGCTGGTGGTGGAGGAGGAGGAGGACCAGAGGCAGGTTTTAAAGGGCTGTGCGGCCTGATCGCAGCCACTGAAAGGGAAGGTCCCCCCAGAAAAGCACCTGAGGTGGCGGGGAGCAGAGGTTGGAGAAACTCACAAATAATCAAATCTATGAAAGTCAAACATGCAAGTGTGGAGGAACAACTGTAGAGCTATTTACAGCAGGCCATTTGCTAGCCCCCTGTTGAGTCATTGCTAACCCCCTTGCCATTCCATGGGTTGTGGAGAGCAGAGCAGGGCAGGGTGGGGAGGGGACTGGAGAAGCATCTGGCCATGTCCCCACAGCCAGATGCAAAATGATTACTTCATCCACCAAGGTTCTCTGGAGGTCTCAGTAGATGATGTGATCATTTTGCACCTGGTTACTGGGGCATAGCCAGATCATTCTGCAGTCCCACTCTGGGAGACCTGGGTTCCAATCCCCACCTGGTCATGGAAACTTGTTGGGCATCCTTGGGCAAGGCAATCTCTCAGCCTTGTGTTGTTGTTAACTGTTGACAAGTTGATCTTGACTTATGGTGACTCTTTAGATGAGAGACCTCTAAGTCACCCTATCTGCAACTGCCCTGCTGAGATCTTGCAGATTCAGGAACGTGTCTCTCTTGATGGAGTTTATCCATCTGTAATGTGGCTTTCTTCTTTTCCCCTGCCTTTCACCTTTCCAGGCATTATTGTCTTTTCTAGTGAGATATCATGTCTTCTCATGATAGGGCCAAAGGACAACTGCTTCAGTGGAGTCACCTTGGTTTCTAGGGAGAGTTCAGGCTTCGTTTCCTCTGAGACCCCTTTGTTTGTCTTTTTAGCTGCCCAGGGTATCCGCAGAACTCTCCTCCAGCTCCACATTACAAAGGGATTGATTTTCTTCCTATCAGCTTTCTTCACAGTTCAACTTTCACAATCATATATAGAAACTGGAAATAATGATGGTCGGACAATCCTAACTTTAGTGTTCAGTGATGCATTTTTACAGTTCACATTTTTGTCTAGTTCTTTCATAGCTGCCCTTCCAAGTGCTAGCCTTCTGATTTCTTGACTGTAGTCTTCATTCTGAATAATGACTCAGCCAAAGTATGGAAAAATCTCTCTCTCTCTCTCTCTCATTCATCATAAATCTATCCACCTGTAATACAGCCTTCTTCTTTTCCTACTGTCTTCCACCTTCCCAAGCATTATTGTCTTTTCCAGGGAGCCCTGTCTTCTCATGATATGGCCAAAGTAAGATAGCCTCAGTTAAGTCATCTTGGTTTCTAGGGATAATTCAGCCTTGACTGGCTCTGGGATCCATTTGTTTGTCTTTTAGCTGTCCAGGGTATCTATAGGACTCTTCTCTCAGCTTGTGAGAGAGGCAGTGGCAAATCTCTGAAAAATGTGGCCAAGAAAGCCTAACAGAACATCACCCTGTTGCAGTCTGAATGGTGTGGTGGATGGAGTGTTGGATAAGGACTCTCCTGGAAGACCAGGGTTCAAATCCAGGCTCAACTATGGAAACCCACTGTGTGACCTTGTGCAAGTCAGTTTCTCTCAACCTCAATGGCCCTTGTGGTCTCTTCCAACGCTATGATTCTATGATCTACGGAACAAATTCTCTGAAGAAACATGGACAACAAAACCCTAGGAGAGGCTCATCATAAATTAAAATCAACTTGATGGCACGTAACAACAGACAGTAATCTGTGGACTGCATTACAAGAAAGTCACAGTTGCCCTGAGTTTGCAAGACCTGAGCAGGGATCTGTATGAACTGGGAGCTCTTGGACATCTCTCATCCAGAGGGTCTCCATAATTCAGATCTAACTTGATGGCACAGTGGAGTAAAAACAGCAAATCTAGTCTGAACTCTCCCTAGAATATTGACAGGCTGGAATGTGTCCGGAGGAGGGCGATCAAAATGGTAGAAGGCCTGGAAACCATCAAGCCCTCTGAGGAGTGGTTGAGGGAGCTGGGTAGGGTTAGCTTGGAGAAGAGAAGGTTAAGAGGTGACATGATAGCCATGGTTAAATATTTGACGGGATGTCATACAGAGGATGGAGCAAGCCTGTTTTCTGCTGCTCCAAAGACTAGGATGCTATGGAGCAATGGTTTCAAACTTCAGGAAAAGAGATTCCACCTAAACATTAGGAGACTTCCTGAGGGTAAGAGCAGTTTAACAGTGGAATATGCTCCCTCAATGAAGTGCGGTGGAGTTTCCTTCTTTGGAGGTTTTTAAACAGAGGTTGGATGGCCATCTGTCAAAGGGAATGCTTGGATGCTGTCTTCCTGCATGACAGAAAGGGTTGGACTGGATGGCCCTTGGGGTCTTTTCCAACTCCGTGATTCTAAGAAATCTTGCCAAGAAAACCCCTCTGATAGCGTTGCCATAAGTTGGAATCGACAGGAACACCAATAAGGCAAAACCTACTTACCTTTATACCTCCTTTTCTCCTCCTCAGTCAAGTGCTCCGTTCGGATCTTGGTCACCACATTCAGGTTGTTGGCTGTATAGACCTTGAGGAAAGAGCAGCCATTACAGATCCAACAAAAGACAAACTCTGATGACTCCGATATCTCCCAGAAGCCTTTACCATATACCTCACAGAAGAAAAAGCCAAAAATGCATCAGCCCAGAACTGTCTTGGCTTTTTTTGTTTTGTTTTTGTTCTATATTTAGTAAAGGCTTCTAGGAGAATTGACTGACTGATTGATTGTATTTACATGCTGCCTTTTCCCAGAGCAGGACCCAAGAAGGCTTCAAGAAAAGTTAAAAAGCTTTACAATATAATTTGAAACAATTAAAAAAATAACCATATAAAAACAGTTTAAAATTATTATAAGATCCTACAAAAATTTTAAAAACATCCAGGTAATTTAAAAGCCCACCTGCTTACATATTAAAAAAAAGCCTACTTACATATTAAAAGTCTGCCTAAATATTAAAGGCCTACTGAAATAAGGATATTTTCACTTTCTGACAAAAGGAGAGCAAGGAGGGGCCCAGCCTAGCTTCCCGAAGAAGGAGGTTCCAGAGGGTGGGAGCAGCCACTGAGAAAGCCCTGTCTCCTATGTCCTCACCAAGCGAGCCGGGGGTGGTGATACGACCATGAGAAAGCCTTCCCCAACAGATCTTAGGGCTCTGACAGGTTCGTATAGGGAGATACAGTATTTCAAATAATCTAGACAAAAGCCACATATTGCTTTATAGATCACTAGCAGCACTCTGAATTGTGCCCAGAAGAAGGGAGTTATGTGCTCCCCATCACTGGCCCAGTCAGCATTCTGTCTGCAGCCTTTTGAACCTGCTGAAGTTTCTGAACAGTTTCCAAAGGCAGCCCCACATACAGTACATTACAGTAGTCCAACCAGGATGTAATCAACACATGTATCACCATAGCCAGGCAACAGGAACACAATATCCAGATGAAGAAAAGTATAATCAGCCATCCATATCCATGGGTTTAATATTTGTAGACCTGAATATCTGTGGATTCTTTGCTGCCACTCCCACTACTATGTCATTTTTAATATGTTTAAATATCTAAAGGGATGTCATATGGAAGATAGAGCAGGCCTGTTTTCTGCTGCTCCAGAGACTAGGACATTGTGGAGTAATGGCTTCAGACTTCAGGAAAAGAGATTCCACCTAACCTTAGGAAGAAATTCCTGATGGTAAGAGCAGTTCAACAGTGGAATACTCTGATGCATTAAGGGAAGGTCTGTCAACAAAAAATTGTTGGGTTTAATTGCCTTCAAGTCATGTATGATAGTCTCTTTGGAGTCATTTTGGCTTCCATTTTGGGTTCTGCTTCAGCCAGACCCCACCTGGAGGAATCCTGTGTCCAGCTCTGTGACCCCAGTTCAGGAGGGATATGAACAAGCTGGAGGGTGACCAAAGGAGGACAATCAAAATGGTAGAAGACCTGGAAGCTATCAAGCCCTCTGAGGAGCCACTTAGGGAGCTGGGTAGGTTTAACCTGCAGAAGAGAAGGCTAAGAGGGGACATTCTTTGCTGCCACTCCCGCTGCTATGCCATTTTTAATATGTTTAAATATTTGAAAGGATATCATATGTAGGACGGAGCAAGTCTATTTTCTGCTGCTCCAGAGACTAGGACACTATGGAGCAATGGCTTCAAACTACAAGAAAAGAGATTCCATCTAAACCTTAGGAGAAACTTCCTGAGGATAAGAGCAATCTGACAGGGGAATCTCCTGCTGCCTCAATGGGAGCGTGGTGGAGCCTCCTCCTTCTTCGGAGGCTTTTAAAGAGAGGCTGGATGGCCATCTGCCAAAGGGATGGCCTTTGATGGTGTCTTCCTGCATGGCAGAAGGGGGTTGGACTGGATGGCCCCTTGAGGTTTCTTTCAGCTCTAAGATTCTATGATACTATTAAATGGTGAGAAGCATTTTAACTCAGCCTTCGCTAACCTGGGGACTTCTGGAAGTGTGATATTGCAGTTCTCATCATTCGCAGCCAGCACATCTAGCAGGGGATGGTGTCAAACTGCAATCCAAATGCATCCCAAAGGAATAAGTTTTCACTGTAGTTGAGACATTTTAACAATGATCTGTAATTTATGGTCTGAGAAGTTTATAATTTAAGGCATGCAATTTTTGTGGTCCCCCCTCCCAAATGTACGTAATGGTGGTTTTAACTCTATTACTCTCTTCATGAACAAAGAGATGATATCTATACATATAGCTCAGATTTTTAAATAGCAATTTATACTATTTTTATACTATTTAATATCTTACAAGAAGATAGGATATATTTCAGATTTTTATAAGAAATGTATATTAAAATTGGGGAAAGTTGTTGTTCACCTGTCACTTCCCTGCAAAACACTGGAAAAGTCATATTTTTGGACTACAACTCCCATACTGGCAAGGTGGGGGAATATTGGGAGAAGTTATATAGAAGAAGTAATTTTTCCAGAGCTCTGCTTCTTTGTTCCTTCAATCTCCCAAAGGAGATGCTGAAGGGAGCCACACTGCTCTCTGCTGGCATTTCACTGTAGATTTACAGCTTGATTTATTGGCACGACTTCTGTAACAGAAAATTGGATACCACAGACACCACAGGGAAACAATAGGGAGTGGTTCCTACACCACAAAAAAAAAAAAGAGTGCAAAGTGATTCAGGAAAGTTATCTAAACCTAACAATACATGTGTGTGGAATGAAACAGCCATGTCAGTTAAAACTTGTATAATTAAAGAAAAACACAGAATCATAGAGTTGGAAGAGACCTCAAGGGCCATCCAGTCCAAATCCATTCTGCCATGCAGGAATACATTGTCAAAGCCCTCCCTTTGACAGAGAGCCATCCAGCCTCTGTGTAAAAACCTCCAAAAGAGGAATAGATGCCACCACATTTTATTCAGGCAGCAGCATATTCCACTGACCAAATCTCTTTTCCTCCTAATGTTAGGTGGAATCTCCTATACTCCTGAAGTTTGAAACCATTACTCCACAGTGCCCTAGTCTTTGGAGCAACAGAAGACAGGCTTGCTCCATATGACATCCCTTCAAATATTTAAGCATGCCCTCACTTCTCTTCTGCAGACTAAACATCCCCAGCTCCCTAAGCCACTTCTCAGAGGACTTCATAGCTTCCAGACCCTTCACCATTTTGGTGGCCCTCCTCTGGACACCTTCCAGCTTGTTCACCTCCTTCCTGAACTGGGGTGCCCAGAGCTGGACAGAGGATTATTCCAGGTGGGGCCTGACCAAAGCAGAACAGAATGGAACCATCACTTCCGTTGACCTAGACACCAGACTCCAATTTGTTTTCATTCAAAATACATAAAAGCATACATAGACACAAATATGTATATCATTAATATAGTTCTTATATTCCCGCCCCCGCTTCCATATATCAAAAGTTTCCAGTCGAATCTATCTTCTCCTTTATACATATCTTATCAAATACCAATATACTCAATCCACAGACATTTACAAATTTAGCCAAAGCATTACCCTTTTCCATTCTCTTTCAAAATCTTGAACCGTTTTGTACTAAAGGGAGTTACCTAATTTTTCAGTCTCTACCATGTCTAACATTTTTATTTTCCATTCATCTAATGGAATGTCTGTTTTATCCTTCCAGTGTTGTGCGTACGTCAGCTGTGCTGCTGTAATCAAATACAATAATATCTTCTGTTGTTTTCTAATCTCCCGGTTCTGGCCTAATATATTCAACAAATAAAATTCTGGTACCATTTCAAAATTAACTTTGGAATTTTTTTGAATTTCATCATGAATTCCTTCCAAAATTTCTCAGTCTTAGAACAAGTCCATCACATATGAAAAAAAGTCCCCACCTTTTCCCCATATTTCCAGCACTTCGCATCTCTGGTTTTGGTTATTTTTTGAAGTCTTTCTGGAGTCATATACCACCTGTGTAACACTTTATAATAATTTTCTCTTAAATTTGGAGTGAATTTTATATCTGTTTTCCATAATTTTTCCCACACCTCTTGATTGGACGACCTATATTTTGGGCTCACTTAATCATTGACTCTTTTATTGATTCAGATTCAAAGTCCCTTTTTAATAATAATTTGTAAAGCTTTGAGATTCTCTTCTTTTGATGTTCTTTCAACAGCTGATCTAGTTCATTTTCTTGTCTTTCAAATCCATATAATTTTTGGTCCATTTTGTACCTTTCTTTCAACTGGCACCAAGGGAACCAGTTTAGCTCATTACCTTCAGCTTTTAACTCTTCTATCAACTTCATTTTTGGGTTGTCTCTTTCCCATTTTATTATATCTTGATAAGTCAGAAGCTTTCCTTGCTTTGTCGGTGCAATCTTATAAGCTTCTTGAGGGGATGTCCAAGTTGGGAGTTTTATATAATATTAGTTTTATTTGGAGCCAGATCTTTAATAAAGTTTTCCAAATGCAATGATTATTGAAATCTTTGTTCACCGCTATTTTATTATAGCATAAGTAACCATGCCATCCAAATCTGTTATCAGTTTCTTCCAGATCTTTTAAAGTAGATTTCTCTAATATAATCCAATCTTTAATCAAACCTAAACAACTTGCATAATAATATATCTTCAATGATGGCACTTCCAATTCTCCTCGCTCTTTTGCATCCTGTAATACTTTGAATCTTATTCTTGATTTTTTTGCCTAACCAAATAAATTTTTGAAGCTTATTTTCCCATTTTTTAAAACACTCTCTCACTTCCCATTATTGGTAGATTTTGGAAAAGAAACATAAGTTTAGGTAGTAGAGACATTTTAAAAGCATTAATTCTTCCTAAAAACAATAAGTTTAATTTAGTCAATTTTTGTATGTCCCATTTTTGCATTTTGCATGTCCCACGTGCAAAAATGGACACCAGACTCCTATTGATGCAGCTGAGAATCACACTGACTTTTTTAGTTGCTGCATCACACTGCATCACACTACTGACTCATGTTCAGCTTGTAGTCTACTCTGAATCCTCACCAGGAAACAGCAGAGTATAAATAAAGATAATAACAACAAAAATAATAGTAGTAATAATAACAAAAACAACAACAATCATCATCGTCGTCATCATCATCATCATAGTAAACACTCCTAGTTGAACCTCATAAAGACCATGTAATGGCTTCTTCCAAATGGCATTCAGGGATTATTTTTTCCCCTTTACCAGTTTCTTTTTTCTTATGATTTCTAGTTTGGTGATGATTATTTTTTTTTAGCATGCTGGGCTTGTCTGTTCTACCCTTTTCTCTCTGTCTGGCTGTTCACTTATGCTCAATAAAGGATCTTGGAGGGTCAGTTTCTGTTTATCTTGCCCGTTGTAGGCAGGTACACACAGCTACAATAAGACTGGCTGGAGCAGTGAAGGAGAATTTCCTTCTCCAGTAATTCCAGGAGAAGTTAGAAGGCCACGCTGATTAATCAAGGATCCCACTTTATGGAATTCTGGAGGGGCATCAAACTGGACATCAAAGGCCTGTGTTTCTGCCACCCTCTTTCACTATCATTCCGATGATACTGTGTGCTGCTAAAAAACAAACATCCTGCTAGACAGAAGAGGAGGAAACATGGGTTTGGATCAAGCTACAAAGCAGCTTCACTGTCACTGAATCTGTTATCTGAGGTGTGCCTGTACTGAATTTCCAAACAGGCCTAGACCAGACCACTTTGGTTCAGCACCTGGTGAAATCTCAAAACGCTGGGAGGGGAATTGAAAAGAGATGAGTATCTTCTCTTTTTTCATTCCCATATGCAAAAAAGAGAAGGATTTTAAAAGTTTTCTCCTTGCTGGGTGAGAGCATAAGAGCTTTTGCATGTATTTTGACAATTTTTTTTTTATTTTGGCAAAAAAAATTGTTGGAGAAGAGAGAAAGTATATTTTTTTTTAACAAACTTTTTGTAGAAATGTCTGGAAACATTAAAAAATCACTGCCACTGATAATTTTTTTAAAAAAAGAGTTTCTCAAAGTGTTCAAATGCTGCTTTCTTGCCAGGGTTGAGAAAATTCAGGACTACCTTTTACTACTCAAGGACGCTCTGCTCCTTACCTTCGCTTCGTAATCATTGACCACTTCACTCCTCTCCGTTTTCCACACCCAGAAGCCAGACGTATTTCTGCAACAGAGAGAAAGCTTTCAGACTCAGGCTTGTCAAAGTGTCTTAGAGGTGGAAGGTACCGCAAAGAACATCAAGTCCAACCCCATTCTGGAATGCAGGAATACACAGCTAAAGCATTCCCAAGTGACGCCCATCCAACTTCTATTTAAAGATTTCCAAAAGAAGTGGGACACCACCACACGCTGAGGCAGAACTTTAGAACCACTGAACTGTAGCATGGAAGGGATTATAGAATAAGAAAAACAGAAGAGACCACAGGGTCAACCAAGCCTCTGACAGTACAGGACATTCACAGCTAAAGCACTACTGGGAGATGCTCATCCAAACTCTGTTTAAAGACTTTGAAAGAGTCCATAGTCCACCTTCCAACAGCTCTTACACTCAAGGAATCCTTCCTAAAGTTTGCATGGAATCATTTTTCATGTACTTTCACAGAACTGGAGAGTTGGAACAGACCACAAGGGCCATCTAGTCCAACCCCACTCATGCAGGAATGCAGCTCCTGAAAGATGCCTATTCAGCCTCTGCTTAAAGATCTGTTCTGCAGGAGAGAAACCCAGCCCATTAGTGTGAAGGGGGGCTGGTGGCTTGAGAGGAGAATATAGATAAAATGCACACACAGATTGTCATTTGCAGTCTTCAGTGCGAAAGGGCCCTAAGGGCAGTCCTTCAGTGAGAGAGAACTCTGAAATAGAGCCCCTCAGTCACCCGGTGTGTGTGTGACAAAGAGCTTTTATTTCTCAGCGAAAGCCTAGAGAGAGAGAGAGAGAGACAGAAAAGTAATTAAATCATTATAGAATCTGGTCAGAAAGTGTGACCAAGATGGGGGTACTGAGCTTTCGGTGAGAGTGTAACCAAAGGGTTATGATACTACTGCTTATACGAGAGTTTAAAGATAAAAAACTGACTAAAAGTACTCTGAAGAACTGTCCGAGCTTTGAGCTATATGTCAACTCCAGTACTTTGTGCTGAATGTTATTTTAATAAATATCACAGTTTATTTTCATAAATATTGACTCAGCTGAATGACATGCAGTAGTAATAACCAAACAGAAACACACTACCATAGTACTACAAAGGGGTTCTAGATGAACACTGAAAGGCTGCCCCCTTTATACACAAAGGTGGTGTTTTAAAGAGGAAGGCAGAGCTGTGTGAAGTGACAGGGCGCTTTAGCAGATTGGGAAGCTGCTGTGTAAGTCCGAGAGAGAAAGAAGCAGGTTCTGCCACACCTCAAAGGCTGCCAATATTGCACTGTTGAACTGGTCTTGCTGCCAGGAAGTCCTACCTGATATTCAATCAGAATCTCTTTTCTTTTTCTAGGGTTTGGAGTCTGCAACCTGGGTCCCACCCCATACCACACTGCCCTGAAGCTGTGAAAAGAGGTGGCTTTAACAGAATGCCTCCTTCAGCCATGTGCCCCAGATGACATACCTACAAGGGTGGCTAGCAGAGCAGCTCTAGTAACCGAGGGCGAGGTAGTCAGACTGGCTCTCTGACTAAGGAGAACCCAGCCCTAGCCAGAGGGAAGGGCTGTGGGTGAGACAGCAGAAAGCATATATAGCAGGAGTCATGGGGAAAACTCTAACTCAGAATGTCCTGTAGACCAAAAGAAGGTTTTCTGGAAGAGGGTTAGCTTCTCAGTGTCCTAATATGGAGGTGGAGAAGTAACCAAGCCACCTCTGACAGGGTCAGAGAGTGGAACACTGAATAGGGAAAACAGACCTTTGTGCCAAGGGGAGCCAAAGGGGTGTGTGTGAAAGCTCTGCTGGTAAACACTGTGGTGTTTTGGAGGAACTGGTTAAATATCGTTGAGTGTCAATGTCAGGTGGCAGCTTAAGCAGACACAGAGGCAGGAGCTGAGTTTATGGCTTTTTGTAATAAAGAAATCAAGAGGTTACAGTCACCAAAACAAACAGAGGCAGCAAACTCAACAGCAAGGATTCGCCTGGAACAGAAAGCCCATGACACAGGATGCAGATTCCCAGGTGGTAGACGGTTGTTGCCCTGTGCCCAACTCCCCCCAGCGTCTGTCTTAAATACACAGTCTTTAGCCCAGCTGGGGCTGATCAAATGTCCGTTGGCCCAGCTCACAGCTGCAGCCCCTCAGACTTCAGAGCCGATTCAACAGACGCTTCTCTCACAGCCGCTGCAATCTTCGAACCGCCCCTTCTCCAGCCGCCTCTGGAGGAACGTGGGGGAGGGTCTGCTGCAAACTCAGGGCTGGAGTCAGAAACAGCAGCCTCTGATGGGCCAGCAGCACTGGTCTCATCTGCTGCAGGTACTGGCTCGGGATCTGGCCCTGGGACAGCTGTGGGGCCACTGGCGGGCCCCTCACTTGACTCTGAAGGAACCCCCTCTCTCTCCAAGGGATCCTCCCCCAGCTGGGAGTCCAAGTCTAACTCGAAGTCCCCATCTGAATCAGCAGCACGCTCAGCCTGGCTCATGATATCGAGATTTTGTTATATTTGGCTGAATATCCTTGAATCTACATTACCTTTTTCCTAGTTTGTGATCCTAACAAAGATTTCCTTCCATTTTTCTATAAGTACTGCCTAAACAGAGTGTTTTCTTCAGTTTTATTTTTAATCACAGGCTACCACAAGTTATCAATTCCCTTTGGTGTAACCTTTAAGAAGCTTTGCCTTTTATCCACTAAGATTGGGGGCTTTAGGGAACGCAGGGGTTCTGGGCGCCACAGTTCAGGAAGGAGGTGGACAAACTGGCAGGTGTCTAGAGGAGGGCCACCAAAATGGTAGAAGGCCTGGAAACCATAAAGTCCTCTGAGAAGTGGCTTAGGGAGCTGGGTAGGTTTAGCCTGGAGAAGAGAAGGTTAAGAGGGCACATGATAGCCATGTTTAAATATCTGAAGGAAGGTCATTATGGAAGATGGGGCAAGCTTGTTTTCTGCTGCTCCAGGGACTAGGACACAGAGCAATGGATTCAAGCCACAGGAAAAGAGATTCCACCTAAACATTAGGAGGAAATTCCTGATGGTGAGAGCAGCTGGACAGTGGAATCTGCTGCTACTTCCACGGCGTGTGGTGGAGTCTCCTCCTTCTTTGGAAGTTTTTAAGGAGAGGCTGAATGGCCAACTGTCAAAGCAAGTGCTTTGACTGTATCTTCCTTCATGCCAGAAGGGGGTGGAACTGGATGGCCCTTGGGGTCTCTTCAGGCTCTATGATTCTATCACATCTTCAGAGATTTAAATCTCTCTTCCCGCCATTTCATTTCTTGGCCACAAACATCATCCCGTCCTTACCTTTCAAAGGCGATATTTCTGGTGTCCAGGCAAGTGCTGATGATTGGAGAGGTCAGCCTGCATTCTACTTCTTTGGTCTTGGGCGTCATGGAGTCCAAGGTCAGGCGCTTGATCTGCTGGGTGATTTCAAAGCGCTCTGTGGCCACTACCTTCTCGTCATGGTTCACTTCAATCAGCTCTGCCCAGTTCCCAGTATCTGGAAGGAAGGAAAAACAATCTCCCTGAGGTACAAGAAGACACGACTGGGACTTTGACTGCTCCCTCAGGTTTTGGAGTCAGTGGCTCCAAAAGTAAGGGAATCTTTTTGCAAAACACTTCCTTGACCCAACAAAGGAATTGTTACTGTTGTGTTTAGGTGGACTCCCTTTTCCTGAAGATTGAACCCATTGCTCTGTGCCCTCATCCACTTGCTCCAGAGACCAGGACACTATGGAGCACTGGCTTCAAACTACAGGAAAAGAGATTCCACCAAAATCTTAGGAAGAACAAAGAGCAAAGGAAACAAGACATGTGTGTCCAATATCACCACTATTTTTTTTATTGTAATTGAAATTTGAAATAAAAAGGTAAGAGAAAACCTCAAGATTAAAGGAATAAAAATAAGAGGTCTCAAATATAAACTGAGGTCATTTGCTGATGATTTAGTAACATTTTTGGCACATCCACTGGATAGTATAGAAGAATTAAAAATAATTATAGTGGAATTTGGTAATATATCATGATTAAAGGCGAATGGAGACAAGATAAATATATTGATTAAGAACATTATCAAATCTGAAAAGAAAGAATTACAGAAGACTTTTGGATATCGCATAAGCAGAAAAAGTAAAATACTTAGCAATAAATGTAACAAAGAAGACAGCTGATTTATTAAAAAACAATTAAGAAAAACATGGACAGAAATCAAATACAGAGACTATCAATGAAATCCAAATTTTGAAAATCCATACGTATAGAAATTGAAAAAAAAGGTTTAAAAATCAGAATACAGATGACCTCAGAAATGTATCTTCTAGGAATAGTCAAAGATAAATCAGAAAAGAAACATGGGAAAATTATATTTTATATGACTGCAGCTGCGCAAATTATATTAGCTCAGAAACAGAAACAAAATACACTGAAACAACAGAGATACCTTATTTGAAAAGGCCATAAAGAAAGGTGGAACAATGTAAGAATTCATAGAGAAATATGTTGGATTCCCAGGGAAAGAGAAGATAAAAATGAACCATTTATAAAACCTTGAGTTAATGAAAGTATCCTTAGTATATTAGCTTTAAGAAAAACAAATTGAGGTAGAGTTTTATAGACTAAAATCTTCTTTGGATAATTTATTGTTGGTAAACAATATAAACCGATTAGAACAGGAAAGTAAAATAAGGGAAAAATCTTTTCTATATATTTTCATGTGTTTTAATTGGTTAACTTGGATTGTTTTCTGAGTTTTGTATTTTTGTCTTTTATATGTTGTTAGTGGGAGATAATCTTGTTGATATATAAGTTGTTACATAGATAAGATATGGTATGTGGTATTCTTTTGATGTAAATCTTGTTCTTTATAGTTTTTTTCTCTTTTTTTGTTTCTTGACGTATGTGGGGGCGTTGTTTATTGTTATTATGATGGTTTACGTCTGAATAAAAAGATTGAAACACCAAAGAAAGGTGGAAGGCAGCAGAAAAAGAGGAAAACCCCAAGACAGGTAGGTCTACTTCATCAACGAACCTGAACGATATTTGTGGCATCTATAGATGCCAGCCCCACATTTCCACAACCCCCACAACCCCAGCCCCACATTTCAAATGAGTTGCCTCTCTTCCTGTTAACTTTCTTCACTTTCCAGCTTTTACAACCACACATAGAAATTGGAATGACTATATAACTGCATAATGAATTATTTATGGAGTTTTATTGTGTATAATGGCAAGCTGTTAAAATACAATTAAACTTCCTTATCATCATTGTTATGCCAGTAAACATAAATGTATTTTTAAACTGGATCAATGCATTGTTTAAAAATAATGTCCCTGTCAAATTGCGTACCTGCATGAATAATAGTTCCTGCCTCTGGATAAATAACTGTACAGTAAATATGGATTACTTCTTCGTCATGTGATAACAACAGCAAGAATAGTGTTTACTCAAACTTAGAAACGGACGGAAGCACCGATGACGGAATAATGGATTGTTTAAGGCTGCTGAGTTCGCCTAAATGGCCAAACTAAGACAATTTTAAAGGATATGCCAATATAAATTTTTTTGAAAGACTGGAAACTGTTTATGGCCTTTGAGCAACAAAAATTTTTACAATGCAATAATCTGCAGCTAGGGACAATAATAATTCTGGTAGGATTACTTAGTTGGATCTGCAATGGCGGAATTTTTTTTTTTTGTTTCTTCTTTCATTACAATTTTGCTTGTGGGAGGTCAGAGCCCTTTTGTCTTTTAGTGGGTTAGCATACAGTGTTTTAGTTTGTTAGTGTTGTTTCAATTCAGTGTTTCAATTTACAGTGTTAATACTGTGTTCCAGTTTTAATTTTTCACTTTCTATCTCTTCTTTTCAACATTTGACCACTCTATTCTGCTTTGGTCAGACCCCAGCTAGAATAATCCTGTGTCCAGTTCTGGGCACCACAGTTCAGGAAGGACATCAACAAGTTGGAAGGTGTCCAGAGGAGGGCCACCAAAATGGCAGAGAAGGCCTGGAAACCATGAAGCCCTGTGAGCAGCGGCTGAGGGAGTCAGGAATATTTAGCCTGGAGGGGAGAAGGTTAAGAAGGGACATGAGAGCCATGTTTAAATATTTGAAGGGATGTTATATGGAGGATGGAGCAAGCCTGTTTTCTGCTGCTCCAGAGACTAGGACATGGCACAATGGATTCAAACTACAGGAAAAGAGATTCCATCTAAACCTTAGGAAGAACTTCTTGAGGATAAGAGCATGTTAACAGTAAAATCTGCTGCTACCTCAATGGAGTCTGGTGGAGTCTGTTCCTTCTTTGGAGGTTTCTAAAGAGAGTTGGACAGCCATCTGTCAAAGGGAAGGCGTTGATGGTGTCTTCCTACATGGGCAGAATGGGGCTGGACTCAATGGCCCTTGGGGTATCTTCCCACTCTTTGATTCTATGATCTATGTATTTCTGTAACCTGGTTAACAGTTACTTTGACTCTTAGCTTGCTTTAAAGCTTATAAATAAATAATCTACAAGTTTTAAAAAATTGCTGCCTCTGGAACCCAGGAAGTTCCATATTGTGGTGCTGGGTTTGGAAAAGCCAGCACTTCAAGGACACACTATACAAACACCCTATACACAACCCGAATGGTTGACAGAATGACAGATCCACTCACCTTCTCCCCGGAAGATTAAGCTGCGCTTTCCCCGTTCCCAGCTCATGTTCTCAAACCCCAGCAAGGTGATGTCGACCCTCAGCTTGGCTCCGCTTTTCCAGATGCGGCAGACGTCGCTGGGGCAAACCCTGGAAACCAGCGGCACTGTTGGGAGCCAGAGAGAGAGAGGGGGAGAAAGGGCAAAATTAAAAATTCTCTTGACAAAAAAAAAAAAAAACATAAGAAAAGGAGGTGAGGATGCAGGAGATGGGGCTTTCTTGGTGGCTGCTCCCAGGCTCTGGCATGCCCTCCCACTGAGGCCACCTGAGAAAAGTTTTAAGCAGGCTAGTAAGAGTGCCCAAGGATATCCACGTGTTACCCTGAGTTCTGGGGGTCCCCATGGGGGACACCTAGATTTGCTCCAAAGTATAGACTGGGGAAATTAGCGGAGCACTTGTTTGAGCAATGCAGAGGGCAGGGAAACAAGGCAAGATTTTTAACCCAGCTTTTACGGAGTCAGACTACACAAAAACCAGACCAGTGTTCAATCCTGATGTTTTATTACGAAAAACTCCCACATAAACATGCACACACAAGAAGCAATCATTCACACAAGCACACAAGGACTGTCGAGAGGGGAATCTCAACTAACAGAGTGACAGTCTGCTAGTCTAGCGTGCGGGAGCTCCGAAATAGGTCTCAAAAAGAGGGGCTAGTTATAGGGCGAAACATACCTCGGGGGCAGACCCTTTCCCAGAAAGGGACAATAGCCAAAACTAAAGGATAATGGTTGCTTGATAGCTGTCTGATGGCTGTATTATGGTCGCATCATGTAACAGGACCTTGCCTTGGTATGTCTCGCTTGTTGCAAGCATTCTGGGTGAATCAGGCATTCCCCCCAAAGTATTGTTGTGGCTGATGGTCCATTACCTGTGTGAACGTGCCTTTCCGAGGTTTCCTGGGGAGGCATGACAGGGGAAGTTTCTGATTTTTGATCTTCTGTCCGATCATTGGCTTGGCTGTCTATGGAGCAGCCCAGTCACCTCTGGCTTAGATTAATTTTAATATTAAAAATTATACTCCCCAGGACCGGGTCTGCTAACAGGGATTATACATGGCGCAACAGAGATTCCAACCTCAGTCTCCTGCAATCCTCCTAGGTCAAAATTCAAACCACTATACCATGCTGCCTGTCAGCTAGGGTTTTTCTGGCAAGATTTCTTCAGAGGGGGTTTGCTTTTGCTTTCCTCTGAGGCTGAGAGAGTGTGAGTTGCCCAAGGCCACCCAGAGGGTATTCTTTGAACCTTGGGTCTCCCAGAATCCTAGTCTAACAATCCAATTGTTATATCACACTGCTTCACATAGACTTTTCTTGGCAGCATTTATTCAGAAGTGGTCTGCCATCCTTGCCTTTATGTGAGGCTGAGAGTGTGACTTGCCCAAGGTCATCTAGAGGGAGCAGGATTTCTAAACCTGACCCCTCCAGAATTTCCTAGTCCACCATCCAAATCACAGGATCCCACTGCCTCCCCTCTTTTACTCTGACTTATGGTAACCTGATATCTCAGGATTCTCTTGGCAAAAACTGTTTAGAGAATGTTTGCCATTGCTGTCCTCGGAGGGCGAGAGATGGTGACTCGTCCACGGTCATCCAATGTTAGGATGCATAGTCTCTATCATAATTTATCTGCTTGATGTGTATTAGAACATATAGGGTACCCAGTACAGGGAAATGCTAGGGTAGTTAGAATGCTACAAAATATCAAGTGTTAATTGTTGATTGCAACAACACATCTGTTTGAAGCTTGCTTGTATATTCCAATGTATCAAATGGTTAATTGCTTTATTGCTTACTGCTACAATGAGCAATAAAGCAATTAATGAGTGGTGAAGGGAGAGAAGATCAGAGTGGGGAAAACAAAAGTACCAAGAGGTATTTTGGGAACTTAGAAGTGTCTAAAGATAAGAGGCAGGAAACATGTTCCAGCCTCAAGGATGAAAGATGGGTAAACAACTGTGAATCTGGGAAATATCTAAAGATGTGGGATGATGATAAATTTATGATCCTTCTCTGATCACAACTTTGCACATCTAAATTCGCATGGAAAGGTATAAAACCTGTGAACTCCCTATGTGCTCTAGTCTCAGCAACTCTGGAAGAAGTGTGTTGTGTTGCTCGCTTTGCTACAAATAAATGCTGCCATCTACCTCAGAGTGGAGTTTGTGGATTGCAAATTATCCAGGGCATGACACCCAGTGGGCTTCGACGGTATAGTGGGAATTCAAACTTAGCTCTCCTAGTCCTAGTCCAACACGCAAAGCACTATACCAGACTAGCGAGCTAATAGAGCTGCTACAATTTGCAAAGCTTAATTGATATGTTGCAGCAATTTACAAAATGGCTCTAGGGAGTCTCTGTACTGACTTAGTTGGCTTTCACCTTCCCTTCCCAGTCAGCTCACCCTCCACTCTGCTCAGCATCCACTTGCCAGCAAGAAGCAAGTAAGTGAATGGTGAGATGCACATCTTGTACGTAACACAAACAAGACTGTTTCCCTTAGAAAAACTGGTCCAGCTACAAGAGAACCCAAGTATACATGGAGCCACGCGAAAGAGGACAGACAGACATAAAGTTGAAGGCAAGGATGTTTTCATTTAAGCAGGCTTTTATTGGGATAATTTTATTTATTTCTTTTTTAATTTTGCATGTCTTTTAAATGATTTTATTTTGCGTGACTCCTGTCATACATATTTGTTAGAAGTTTATTAGAATATGCAGAACAAGTAGTTTAGAGAATGGCAGAGTTAGTTAGTATTGAAGGGCAATTGATAATTGCAACATTTTATCTGTGTATGTATGCGCAAGTAAAATGGCTAATTGCTTTAGGGCTCCAGGTACTGTGTATCTGGGAGAAGGAAACGAAAGCATCAAAAGGTGCTATGAGAACTGGAAATACTCAGAGATAAGACACAGGGAAAAGGTTCTTGCCTCAAGGACGAAAGACGGGTAAACAACTGAGAGCCTGGGAAATGTCTAAAAGATGAGGGGTGATGTTTAATTAACGATCCTCTCCAATCACAGCTTTGTGCACCTAAATTTGTATGTGAAGGTATAAAACCTGTGAACACCATGTATGCATCAGTCCCAGCAACTTCAGAAGAAATATGCTGCTTTGCTTGCCTTCCTACAAATAAACACTGCTGTCTACCTTCTTAGAGCAGAGTTTGTGGATTGTGTTGTGTTGTTTGCTTGTCACAATTAAATGCTGCCATCTACCTCAGAGTGACAATTGTGCACTGAGAGTTATCCAGGACATAACAATTACGTGGAGATTTCAATTGCTTTTAAAATTTCATTTTTCAGGGTTTTGTTTTTCTTTTAAACTGACTCATTCTGTAAGCCACCTTGGGTTTCACTCTGGGAGAAAGGCAGCATGCAAATTAAATAAGTAAATAGGTGAACAAACCAACCAACCAACCAACAAACAAACAAATTTGGGCTTACCCCAGCTGGTGAACTCCCATTTCATCTCTACATAAAAATCTGGAGTCTATAAGAAATAAAAGAAATAAAGAGGAGATGAGATTCAGTGGGCTCTGGAAAACACAAGATGTTGCATTTAATGACAATGAAAGGATGACATGAAACCTGCGGAACTCAGTGCTCCAGGACGGCAAAATGCCACTAGCATGAAAGTTTAATTCTCTAGGTATCTACTCAGAAATGATCCCACCAACATCAGTGACATCTACTCCCTGGTAAGCAGAGATAAGATTGCAAGCTAAATGGCTTCTTTTGAAAAACAAGCTGCTCCAACTTGTCTCTGTACTCAGAACTGAATGCAGGACTCCAGATGAGGTCTGATGAGAGCAGAATACAACAGGATTACGACATCCCTTGACGTAGAAACAACAGTGGGATGCATCAGATGCAAATTCCTTCTCTCTTTTGAAAAGACAACTCCAGGAAGTGTGATTCTACCTCAGAACAACATGTACCCCCCTCAAACCCTTAGATTTCAGGTTTTTTTGCACGAAATTACCCTTCCACCTTCAGAAAAGTGAGTAAACATAAATGATGAATGGCCCCATGGTATTCTCTTCTACCTCATTGATTTTTTGGAGCAGCTCTGGGACGCCACCAAGAGTCGTGGACGTCTGATGGTAATCCCGGTGTTGAAGGATCATGTGGACCATTTCTGGATCACCAGTGCTCACTGCCTCATGGAGGACTGTAGGAGATATAAGCAGAGAGAAAAGCAAGGAGAGAGATTTCAGTCTCGTTCAGAGACCTACAGTGACCAGAGATTTGTTCAAACAGGAATGTGAAATGTCCAGTCCAGTTTCTAGAACGTTCTTTGCTCTCCACTCCCTCGGAAGATCCTCTTGGCTTTTATGCCCTTGTTATAGTTTATTTTTATTTTCATAGATAGATAGATAGATAGATAGAGAGAGAGAGAGAGAGAGATAAACTTGTACATAAAACACACAAAAAGCCACTCCTCAGAGGGCTTCATGGTTTCCAGGCCTTTGACCATTTTGGCTGCCCTCTTCTGGACACCTTCCAGTTTGTCCATCTCCTTTCTGAACGGTGGTGCTGTTACTGCAGTTATGATATGTCTGGTGAGAGCACTAGATATCCTTTTGATATCAAATAATTTGGCCTTTGCTTGACCTTTCTCTGCCACCCTTCTCCACGTGTTTGCAGAGGTCTACCGGACAAGCACGTATTAGGCGCGGTCGTTAATGGTTGTACATTCCAGAACCCCATTCAGGCAGGCAGCTTAAGTCTCTCCATTGTTTTAGGGAAAAACTTCCCTGCAAACCGGCTTTGCTCGGTGCACATCTGCACAAAGCCACTCGGCCAAGAGCCGAGCCATTCCTTTATATCGGGCAATCAACGAATTAGCCACGCTATTGTCATTAAGTACTAAACCCATCATGCAAAACCTGACCTTTTCCAACTCCTTTGTCCAGCTCCAAATTCCCTTTGTTCTCACCAAGCATGGCATGGCCTGTAGGTAAAATCCACCCTATGAAAGGTCCTCATTTTCTAGTCCTTCTCAGAACACTCTGGACTGCTATCCCGCCTTGCTGTCGGTTTGTCCAGCAAGTCGCCCCCTCAGTGAACCGCGCTGAGCTTTCTTCCCCTCCACCTCCTTTTCCCTCCAGGACTACGAGACCAGGTGTCGTATTACCCATTCCCAAAAGCTCTCCATTTCTATTTCTCTGCTAGCTGTGTGCATGTGTTGACTTATTTGTTGTTTGTCCTCAATAAATATTATTTTTGTTACTTTAAACCTTGTCTGGTTATGCTCTCTGACCTGAAGCCGTAGACATAGGGTTAAAGATCCTTGCTAAAGTTACCCTGCCTCTCGTTAGCGTAAGAGAGTGCTCGAGACTAATTTCCCCATCTTGTGTTTTTATTTGGTTATTTGGGTGCCCCTCCCGGGACCCCCAACATACAGGGTAACAGTGCCCAGAACTGGACACAGGACTATTCCAGGTGGGGTCTGACCAAAGCAGAATAGAATGATACTACTATCACTTCCCTTGACCTAGACTCTCTAGTCCTATTGATGCAGCCTAGAATCACATTGTTTTTTTTAGCTGCCGCATCACACTGCTGACTCATGTTCAGCTTGTGGTCCATTAAGCCTCGTAGATCCTTTTAACATGTGATGTTTTTCCAAGATGCTTTTCAATAGTAATCGATTTTTCCTTTTCATTACCATTGGTGGGGGGGGGAGGATAGAATTCCCTTGTACGTTAATCAGCGCAGTTAGGATATGTTTAGCTTAACAGATCTATATATTTTTTTAGTAGTGGGTTTGCCAGTATGTTTTAGTCTTAATTCAGTCGAATTTAGTTTAGTTTTAGTTCTCCTTATACATGCATACTGTTTTTATTGTTCCTTTCTCATCTGTCGTAGTGAATTAGTTTATTTGTACAGGAAGCCCCTAGCTTTCAGCACTCCATTATTTGACAACTGGCTCTTTTGCCACTTCCAAATTAAGGAAAAATTCCATTCATTTGAAATGAGATCTGCTCTTTTGTCACTTCCTCTTGCCTACAGAAGATTGCTTGGGATTGTATGCATGCGCACACGGGGTCCCAAGTCTTGCCTACAGAAAGAGCAAATCCCCTGGTCAGATTAAATGATTTTTTCTGTATTGCAAAATACACTGCAGTGGGCTTCCCTCAGTTCTCGCCAACAGAGGCTCGTGATCCTCTGTAAGTCCCTCATGTTCCCTACTGCAGACAGGACCAGCTTTTCAACTGTTTCTACTTCCTGACAGTGCTAAAGTCTATAATGTGGCAGATAAGGGGGAAGCCCGTCTGTCATATTACATTTGATAATTATGAGAATCCAGCTCCAGAAATGATTGCCCACTCTTGTTCTAGGACCTTGAAAGAGTCACTCTTTGGTTGTGTCTCTGTCCTGGGGGAACACCATTTGTTACCTGTCCATCCCTGGCCATTTTCTTTTGTAACATCCGCCTTGTGACGCAGGAGGACTCTGGCAGACTCAAGGTACCCCAAAGAAACAGCAAGGTGCAAAGGGGTCCGGCCGCGGGGATCCATCTGGTCTACGTCCTGCTAGAAAGCCAAGTGGAAGACCTCTTGTAAGACACAAATATTAACCACAAGTTTCCAGAAGGTAAGGCGTACCCAAACACAATTGTAGAGCAGAGCTTCAAGATGGAAACTTTATGGTTTCATGGACTACATGGTTTAACACTACTGTCCCAGGCACAAACACAGACAGGCAAGCTTTGAAAATGAAGACAGCAATCCCACCCTGAACTCCTTTCATTCCTCTCTGCATGGAGGAAACAATCTTTGCAAGGCTGACCATGGAGAGACCAGAGTCTGCCTCTTTTGGCCTTTATTTGTGCCATCAAGTTGTTTCTGACTCACAACAACCATAAGGTCGACCACTCACAAGGTTCTCTTGGCCAGTCACCTCCAGAGGAGATTTGCCACGGCCTTCTTCCACAGATGAGAGAAAGCGCAGCACGCCCAAGTGCACCCAGTGGGTTTCCCTGACTCTAATCCTAGTCTCTTGGACAAGGAGTCCAACACTCAAACCACTAACCCATGCTGACTTTCATTGCACGGAGGCTGGTCACTGTCGTTCTCTAAAGTTTAGAAGAGTGTGACTTGTCCAAAGTGGGTTTCCATGGCTGAGTGGAGATTCAAACCCTTGTCTCCTGGAGACAAACCACTCAAACCGCTACACCACACTGGCTCTCACTGGCAAGATTTATTCTTCAGCGGAGTTTTGCCACTGCCTGCTCCTGAGACCAAGAGAGTATGAACTGCCCAGGGTCACCCAGTGGGTTTCCATTCCCAAATGGTGATTTGAACTCTGGTCTCAATCAAGCCACTGAACCATGCTGACTCTAAGGGTTATGGTAGTTGTTCTTTGCCTTAAATTGGATTCTGACTCACTGTGACTCTCTCCTTGAATCCTGGCTTTGGGGGAAACACAGGGTATAAATAAAGTTAATTATAACACCAATTGCTAACCTAGAACTGGTTGAGTGTCAGAGATAACCCAAACTTACGAAGCCATGAGATGGACCAAGCTGGATCACCTGCCCACTGGCATCTACTTCGGGAGGTAAAGAATGTACAGCTCTCTCCAGATATTTTTGGACTGCAAATTCCATTAGTGCCCTAGCCCACATAGCTTGCTGGTGGGGATGATAGGAGTCACAGCAAAAAAAAAAACCCTGGGAGCTGTAATCCATCAATTAGTAGGAGTATATGTAACCCATCTCTGGGTCTATGTGGTTCTCTTGAGAAAAATGTTGAATATAAAGTGATCAAATGCAGGTAGATTTTGACTGAACATCAGAAGAATTTTTTTGATGTTAAGGGCAGTTGGGTTATGAAATCAATGTCCTAAAGAGACTGTCTCAATTCTCTTTGTTTTCAGCTCCTTCTGCTAAGAGAGTGTGAGCATATGTTTGGAAAAAAGTTATGCTTTTGGACAACAATTCCCATAATCCACAGTTCAGCTAGTTGGTTATGGTGGGGATTATGGGAACTGCTGTACAAAAGGGGTTTCCTTCGCCGAGGTTTGAAGATGTAGAAGCTAGCATGTTAGTTCTTTGTTCTTAGTTTAGTCTCCCTACTTTTGCTTTCAAACTGGAGTATCATTGCAGGCAGAGACCTTTCTGTCTAGAATGGCATTTGGTTGTTACTACCCGGTGGAGTTGTTACTACCCGGTGGAGCTTTTGACGGCATTTTTTTATTATGTTTGCCCCCACTGCTGCAGAGAGTAGGACCAGGTCTACTGGTCTGAAGTTACAGGAGGGCAGATTTTGAGGGAACATTAGAAGAAGGCAGTAAAAAAACCAAATCCAACAGTAGAAGATTGGCTTCAAAATTCTTGCATATGATGGGATTAGATAAATTGTCTACACTCTTATCTAAAAGGACATTGGATCAATTTATAAATGAATGGAAAATTGTAGCAACTTGGTGGGAAAAGAATTACAAGAATTTGTCAATGATAGAAATGTTGGATTACGGTGTGAAGTATATTTTAGTAATATGAAAAACACCTAGTTAGACAACTACACTGAATGGAAATATCAAGTATGAAATTTAAAAATTATATGCCATTTTATTCTGTATAATAGACTAAGAAGCAATAGAGATACATAAAAAAATAAGAAATTTAAGAAGGTTTTGAAGGAAGCTTAAGAGATAGTTAAGCAACATGCAATTCTGTGAGAAGAAGGAAATAGAAATGATTGTTAATCTCCGATTATCTCAGAAAATGAGAACAGATATGTTGATACAGGGTAAGACCACATAGGTATAATCAAGCTGTATACCTGTAACAAGATTATATGAAACTTTTGGTATTGATATTCTTTGGTATTTATCTTTGATGCTGATACTCTTATACTCTGTATAAGAGGACAACAAGTACTTTTAATGCATCACTGTTGTTGTTTTTTAAATAAAAA
This sequence comes from Ctenosaura bakeri, assembly GCA_948474755.1. Classification (NCBI taxonomy): domain Eukaryota; kingdom Metazoa; phylum Chordata; class Lepidosauria; order Squamata; family Iguanidae; genus Ctenosaura; species Ctenosaura bakeri. The sequence goes on along the minus strand of CAOLHI010000918.1, from coordinate 44,004 downwards.
TAATATTTAAAAAAAGAGGCTAAGCACTGAGCGGCGGGTTGGTCTAGATGGCTTTTGGGAGACCCCTTCCAGCTATAGGATTGTTCAACACATCTGGAGGGCACAAAGTTGGGAGAAGGCTGCCTTTGTTTCACGTAATACCCTTGGGGGTCCATATCAAAGATTGGAAATGTTATTCTTTTTGACTGCAGCTCCCAGAATTCACTCCTCAGCCACAATAGGCATGATGGGAACTATGTTCCCCCTCCCCCAAAGTAGCTTTTTGAAGCTCTGTCTAGCCTGCAACCATCTACTTTGCTTTTCTCCATGATCTTTTCAAACTGGAGAGACAGATGTTGAGAATGAAGCCATCTGTCCTTTCGGTGTCCAAAGCTGTTGATGAAGGGCCCCAAAAGCTGGTGAATTACCCTTTTTTTAAAAAAAAAAAAAAAAAGGAAAAAATATCAGGAGTCCCGGGCTCTGTTGTTCTGTACCAGGAATTGCTGTCGCCTGACACAGCTTTGACCGGGGATGGGGGGGATGTTATGACAAAATGTCCAACTACACACAAACACACACTGTGGGTGACAAACCTTTACAAAGCCAACTTTGTAAAAAATGTCGGGTGATGCTATGGAAACAGATGGGCCACCTAGTGCACACTTACACCACAAAGGACAATGAGAGATCTTAGCAGCACCACGACAGAAATGCAAACCACACATGGGGTGCAATCAGAGAGCCACAAGCATGCAACGATTGGCAACACACACACCCTGCCAAAAAAATACTTTACCTAGGTCTTTCACTATAGCTTTAGAAACCTGAAATGGAAGAGCAGCTATCACTATGGGGAAAGAATGAGGAAAGTTTGATGGTAAACTTCCATAACATCCCTGCTGATGCTCCTCTATGACAATATTTTTGTCTACATCCTTGCAGCTTAGAAATCCCTAGTGATACTCCATAACGATATTTTTGTGTATGGACTATCCCAAGTAATGCTCCGCTATGACAGTATTTTCATCTATGTGCCTGCAGCTTAGAAATCTTCCACATTATTTGGACTACAACACCCAACCAGGACAGACACTGATGGAGAACTGTAGTCCAAAAAAAATCAATTACACAGTAGCCCAACACAGAGAGTTGGTTAGTTAGTTAGAGGGGGAGAAGCACACAAAAGACATCTAATTAAGTCACATTTTTCATTGGTTGATCATCTACTTACAGAGGATTAATGCATCAATTAAGCATGAATGTGTCTGCGTATTACCTGAACCCCATGAGATCTGCAACCCCACAAGGTCCTGTTAAGTAACCAAACACAGGGAAGACTTACCTTGGTGTGCACCCAGACAGACTGGCACCGTGGGAAGATCCTTTCTAAACAGGGGTGAGGAAACATTATCCTTCCGGATGTCTGGGACTACAACTCCCATAATTCCTTGCCACAGGCCATGTTGGATGTGACTGATGGGATTTGCAGCCCAAAACATCCAGAAAGGAAACGTTTTTCTGCCATTTGTTTTTTAGATATTGCATGATGGCTGGGGCAGTTTGCATGATATGCAGACTGTTCAATTGATAAATCTGTCTTTTCCAACACAAAGGCCATTTCCACACTAGCCTGTTACAGCGCTATTATTCCACTTTCAACATCCTATGGAATCCTGGGGTTTGCAGTTCAGGGAGGAGCCTCAACGGCCCTGAAGGCCCTACATGTTCCCAAAGGCCTCAAAGGTCCCTCCCTAAACTGCAAACCCCAGGATTCCATAGGATGTTGAAAGTGGAATAATAGCACTATAACAGCCTAGTGCGGAAATAGCCAAAATTTTAGACAGAGCTGATGTTACCTGATAAATCTTCCACCTCATTTGTCCCCGATTGTTAGATTAGCAGGTTTATTTCATACAATTCTGCAGGATGATTTCCTTGCAAAGAGGTGTGGCTGATACAAATATAGCCAAATCTGAACTCTGGCCCCACTGAACTCAGTGAGACATACTTCAAGATAAAAAGCATGCAGAAAAACTGGAATGTTACAGGACTTAACATAGCAATAAAAACAACCTACAATCTCATTTAAGAAGGAAGGACTGTACGTTCTCCTCCAACATTCTAGATATTAGCTACACACCCAAACCTCACACAGTCTGCCGACTCTGATGAAAAGCCTTAGGTTTTCCTTCTGATGATGCCGAGCAAAAATACATACAAGTATCTATACCTCAGTTAACAAAGTGGATGTGTTCTTGGGCATGATTTCTTTAACAGAAAACTCAGTACCAGAGTCAGAAACGACATGGAAAAAGCAGTTCAGCATGTTTCAGCAAATTTTGTAAATCCCAAACTAATTATATGCTCATGTGAAATGCAACAAGTTTATTTGCAGAAGTACACAAAACCGTTGGACCTTCCTAGAAAACACTTGAAAGCTGCTTCCAAAATGCATCAAGGGACTGCCTTTTCTTTACCAGCACCCCCTCTTCTTGTGATTTCCATTTCTGTGGCCAAATTTTGACTTCTACGCTTTTCAACATGCTGGGAGTGCAGGGAGCAGGTTTATCTGCCCTTATCTTTCTCCTTCCGTTTTGTTGTTCATGGATGCTGCTGCTGTCAACCTTTCCCCGTTGTAAGCAGGCACACTTGTAAGCACAGTCAATTCCTATTCTTGTTTCAGCAGTCCAGGTCAGAAATAAATCCAGTGTCAGCTCAAAGAAATACCCAGCAGTGTAGTCGGCACACAAAACAAGGGTCAAGTGTCTTCAGGAACACGAGCCAAGGATCAGAAGAAAAACATGTTGCTTCCACTGGAAATGGCAGTTGTCTGCAACAGACTTCTCCCTATCCTGCCTCTGGTATTTCTTGGTCAGCAGCTGTTTGCCTGATTAATAAGATTTCCCTATATAAGTGCCTTGAATCTTGTGAGCTCTCCCTTTCTTGTCTATGCTGGGCTGCAGTAAGCATTGTCCTGTTTATCTCTTGTGTTATGGCCATTGGGGAGGATCCTCTCTGCGTTTGCACCTGAGTCCTGGTGCTGGGGCATGACATAGTCTAGGACGAGCTTTTTCCCAATTCAAACTTTTATTGCACCGTTTACCACAGACCCACTGCTGCAAAGCCATCACCCAAAGTCTGCCTTTCTCCAGAATGTCTTCACTATCTTTCTAATGTTGATGCTGCTAAAAGCTAGACAGAGGATGAAGAGAAGGGTGATGGAAGCATAAAAGGAGATTTGTAAAAGGAGATTCTCTGTCAGATGCTTTGTTAACTGAGGTATGTTTGTACTTGTAGAGATGCAAATATAACAGCTGGAATCCTGTTGGTTTGTTCACCAGCACTACTACATGTAATAGTACATGTGAAAGGGATCTAGGAGTCTTAGTAGACCACAAGCTGAACATGAGTCTGCAGTGTGATGCAGCAACTAAAAAAGCCAATGCGATTCTAGGCTGCATCAATAGTAGTGTCCAGGTCAAGGGAACTGATGGCACCACCCTATTCTGCTTTGGTCAGGCCCTGCCTGGAGGAATCCTGTGTCCAGTTCTGGGCACCACAGTTCAGAAAGGAGACGGACAAGCTGGAAGGTGTCCAGAGGAAGGAAACCAAAATGATCCAAGGCCTGGAAACCATGAAGCCCTCTGAGCAGCAGCTTAGGGAGTGTTAGGTTTAGCCTGGTGAAGAGATGGTTAAGAAAGAACATGATAGCCATGTTTAAATATTTGAAGAAATGTCATATGGAGGATGGAGCAAGCCTGTCTTCTGCTGCTCCAGAGACTAGGACACTGTGGAGCAATGGTTTCAAACTTCAGGAAAAGAGACTCCATCTAAACCTTAGGAAGAACTTTCTGAGAATAAGAGTGGTTTGACTGTGGAATATGCTGCTGCCTCAGAATGTGATGGTTTCTCCTTCTTTGGAGGTTTTTTAAACAGAGACTAAATGGCCATCTGTCAGGAATGCTTTGATGGTGTTTTCTGGCATGGCAGAATTGGGTCAGACTGGATGGCCCTTGGGGTCTCCTCCAACTCTCTACGATTCTGAGACACCTGGAAAAACTTCAAGCACTATGGCACATCAACAGGTCTCCAGCCAACAACAGCTGCCATGGTAGCAATGACAGATATCCTCCATTTTATGCATCAAGTTATAAACTTCATATTAGCATCTGCATTAATATTACAGATATAGAGCATAAACAACCCAGACAATTTCAGCCTCGTGAATTTATGAGTCCTGACCTCACAAGTTTGCTGAAAGTTTCCCTCAGCACCCATCACAACTTTCTTCACATAGTACTTTCTGTTTAGGCCAAAGAGGGAAGTTATCCATTTGGCCAACTTCTCCTTCTCCTGATAAGAAGTCAGCTTCAGGTCAAGGTGGAGCCTTGAATGAGAGACTTCTCCTAAAGCCCTGGTCATCTACAGCCTTCCTCCGGTCTTGCACGTCTTCAGGGATGTGTCTTTCTTCTGTAACGGGCCTTCCTCTTCTCCTATTGCCTCCCACCTTCCCAGGCATCGTTGCCTTTTCTAGTGAGTCTGGTCTTCTCATTATATGGCCAAAGTCGACAGCCCTAATTTGGTCATCTTGGTTTCTAGGGAGACTTCAAGCTTGATTTGCTCTAGGACCCATTCATTCATCTTTTTAGCAGTCCAGGGTATCCGTAGAACTCTCCTACAGCCCCGTGACATTTCAAATAAGTTGATTTTCTTCCTCTCAGCTTTCTTCACTGTTCAGATTTCACAACCATACAGAGAAATTGGAAATGTGATAGAATGTACAATCTTAACTTTAGCGTTCAGTGATCTGCCTTCAGACTTGAGGATCTTGTCTAGTTCCTTCATAGCTGCCATTTCAAGTCTTAGTGTTCTTCTGATTTGACTGCAGTCTCCATTCTGATTAATGACTGAGCTAAGTTCTGGAAAATCAGCCCATCCATCCATCCAACTGTAACACAGTCTTCCTCTTTTCCTACTGCCTTCCACCTGTCCAAGCATTATTGTTTTTCCTAGTGTGTCAGATTTTCTCATGATAGGGCCAAAGTACAACAGTTTCAGTTGAGTCATCTTGGCTTCTGGGGAGAGTTCAGGCTTCATTTGCTCTAGGACCCATTCATTTATCTTTTTAACAGTCCAAAGTAGCTATAGAATTCTTCTCCAGCACCATGACATTTCAAATAAGCCGCTTTTCTTCCTCTCAGCTTTCTTCACTGTCCAGCTTTCACAACCATACACAGAAATTGGAGATTTAGTATTCAATGATATTCAAGATATGACACTTGAGCATTTTGTCTAGTTCCTTCATAGCTGCCCTTCCAACTCCTAGTCGTCTTCTGATTTCTTTTTAAAACATGTATTCATTTATTAGTTTTGACACAAAAATTGACATGTTCAACAAAAGCTAAACATTTTGTTATTGTTCCGTGCTTTTAAGTCATTTCCAACTTATGGTGACCCTAAGGCAAACCTACCTCGGGGTTTTCTGGGGCTGAGAGTGTGTGATGCACTGAAGGTCACCCAGTGAGTCTCCATGGCCAAGTGAGGAATCGAACCTTGGTCTCCAGGGTCGCAGTCTGACACTCAAACCACTATACCACGCTGCTTAGTTTAGTGCTTACTGTTTTTAGTTTAGCATTTAGTGTTATAGCTTTACTATTAAACACTAAACTAAAAAAACTCCTAAACAATAAACATTAACCTGCTAAAAGACAAAAGGGTTCGACCAGCCTCCAAAAAGCCAAACTGTAATGAAAAATAAGAGAAAACAAAAATAGAAGGAAAAATGTTATTTTTACCACTGCAGAACCAACTAAACAACCTTGTTAAAATTACTAGTAACCACAGGCACAAATTATCACATGGTCAGACTTCCCACGTTCTCATGATTTCTTGACTGCAGACTCCATTTTGACTTACGACTGGGGAAATCCTTAGGAAGCTCATCGGAAGTCTGTGAATCTTCATTCTTCCTATCTAAGTGTCTTCCAATGTCTTCATTACCCACCTTCAATTTGCTCTTCGACCCATTTATTTGTCTCTGTAGTGGCCTTCTTCATTCCGCAAACTCTTCTTCCAGTGAGCAGACTTCTCTTTTTTCATCATCCGTCCTCTTTCTTCACTGTCCAGTTTTTCCACCCATACACAGAAACCAGACGGCACGGATGAACCCGCATCACTAATGCAACACAAGACGAAGGTAAGATAATGGTGTTACGTCCGTGTCTGCAAAACTACTGACTTGTAGCACCTTTGTAGGCGTAACAAGTTTTTTCTGGCATCGGTTTCCGTGGCCTCCTGCCCACCTCTGTGTCTGATGAGGCTGGCTGGAATCCATGGAATGAGGAGGCCAAGGGCTATTTGTTACGTCTCTTAAGGTGCCATGAGAGAGTCTCTGAGGCGCAAAGCTTGGCTTCTTATACACTGTTTCTTTGAAAAGCAATAAGAACGTGTCTCCACTGCCAGTTGTAGCAGTTTCATACTACTTGAACCATCATGGCTTCGTCTCACAGGTATGTAGTTTGGGGAGGTGCTTATGCCTTCCTCCTAGAGAGTTGTAGTACACTTTCCCGAACTGCAGAAGAGAATTCTAAGTACAACCAACCCTCCACATTATCTAGGGTTAGGGCACAGGACCCCCACAGAAGTGGAAAATTTGCCAAATATCAAAATGTGTGCATGTGTGTGTCTGTGGGAAGGGGGGCGAGGCATGGTGGGGAGAGCGGGCACCCAGGGTCCAAACTGAGTCAGGAAAAGAAGAGGGAAAAGAAGTGGGTTGACTTTCTTTGCCTTGCCCACCTCCTTCCTTGGGTGTGCAGGGAGCATCAGGAGAGGGTTTTGCTGAGAAATCTTGCTGTGATCTGTTCTTAGCTGGCCAGGCAGCGGCTGGTAGAGAAGGAAGAGAACCAGAAGTGGGTTTTTATAAGGCTGCCTGGCCTGATCGGAGCTGCCAAGAGCGAAGGTTCCCTCGGAAAAGAATTGCCTGATGTGTGGGGCAGCAGGGGGCTGGAGAAACTCACAAATCTGTAAGTTGAACCCATAAATGTGGATGCTCAACTGTACCCCAGTGAACTAAAAAATCACAGCATTCCATAGGATGGAGTCAGAGGATTTAAAGCACAATTAAACTGCTGTAACTGCAGTGTAGACACACCCTAAGTGTAGCCTATCCTAGCCTATTCTTTTAGTCCCTCTACCTCTCCAAAGCTCCCATATCACAATTTTCTGGCCTCAGAATAAATTATCTCACCTAGAAGCCCCCAGAAAAAGCAACTAGACTTTGAAATTAAGCACAGGCCTCTCTCCTGTTCTCGCTATGAGAGTTCAAGTCATTTTCAGCTTACAGAGATGCTATGGAAAAACTGTGAGAAAGTTTTCTTGACAATATTTCTCTTTGCCTCAAGGATGAGAGAGTGTGACTTTGCCCAAGGTCACCTAGTGGGTTTCTACAGCTGAGCAGCGATTTGAACCCTGGTCTACCAGAGTCTAAATCCAACACTCAAATCACTACACACCAGACTGGCTCCCACCTTCTATTTGACTCCAAGTTATAGCACATTTTCTCATCAGAATGTCTTCAAAGAAAGTTTAGAATCTTAGTCTTCTTTTGAGGCTAAGAGTGTGTGACTTGCCCAGGGTCTCACCCAGTGTGTTTTCCATGGCTAAACAGGGAATTGAAACCCAGGTTTTCCAAAGTCCTAGGCCAACGCTCGGACCACTACACCGCCCTGCCTCTCCTGAGTTTACCTTGGCACAATTTGCTCAGAGAAGGTTTGTTTTCTTCACAGGCCAAGAGAAGAGTGTGACTTGCTGAAGGTCACCCGGGGGGGGGGTTTGTGGCTGAACGGAGATGTGAATCCTGGTCTGTAGGAATCCTAGCCCATCTCTAGACCAATGTACCATACTGATTTTCCCTCTTGTACCATTTAATTTTCAAAAATGAGACATTTTTTAAAACTAGAAGTTTCAAAGGTCCCAACAGATAATATTAATCTTTTAGATTAATTAATAATTAATTTTTTCGCCTTCTTTCAAGACCCCCAAGAGTACAATCTAAAAAAATTCAGCACCTTTTCCACACAACCTCTCTCATATCTTAGCCAGTTTCAAGCCTGCTCTGAGATCCACAAACACACACACACACACAGGCTGAGCATCCCTGATCTGGAAATCTGAAGCTGAAGCTTTTGGCCATCAGCCACCTGCTTCTGCCTTTGAGGTGGCGGCTGTGGCTCTCCTGCTCATTCATATCTCAGATCCTCAGTTTCTCTACAGCCTCACATCTCATACACAATACAAGTAGCGAACAAATGAACCACAAGACTGGAGAGACACATGAAGCTGGAGAGACAAACAAGGATCTGTTAAACGGCAGGAATCAAAAACAGTGCTCAATACAAATCCATGTGTCTCGCCATTTCACAGGTCCTTGCATCTCTCTCCCGCTTCATGTCTCTTAAACAGTGAACAAATGTGACACGCAGTTGGAGATAGATGCAGGAATCTGTGAAATGGCAGAATCAAGCATAGCACAAATCCACATCTCCCACCATTTCACAGATCCTTGCATCTCTCTCCTGCTTCACATCTCTCTCCACTCTCATCCTCTTAAACAGCAACCAAACGAGATTTGAGACAGACACACAGCTGGAGAAAGATGTGAGGACCTGTGAAGTGGTAGGAATCAAATGTACTGCTCAACACAAATCCATGCCTCCAGCCATATTTCACAGATCCTCACATCTCTCTCCACCCTCACATCTCTTAAGTAGCCAACAAACGAGACACAAGGCCGGAAAGAGACGTGAGTATCTGTGAAATGGAGGAATCAAGTACAGAGTTCAGTGCAAATCCACGCCTCCTGCCATTTCATCAATCCTCGTGTCTCTCTCCAGCCTCACTTCTTCTTCGTTTGCTACTTGTGTTGTGCATGAGACACAAGGCTAGAGAAAGACAGAGGATCTGAGAGACTGAGGATATAAGGGACCTCATATCTGTACTCAGAAAAAAAAAATTAGTACTGTACAGGAGCTCTCTGAGGAGATCACCCCCTTCAAGGCAGCGGCTTTTTTGTTCACAGGTCTCCTGTACATTCCTGCATTTTATGCATACGAAAATACTGGCATCCCAAAATCCCCCTCCCCAAAAATCTGAAATATGGAACACTTCTGGTACCAAACATTTTGGATAAGGGAGACTTAACCTGTACATATAATGTCTGTTTTTTTCCCCTTCTCAGCAACTACAAACGCACAGACTACAACACCTAAAAAACAGTGCCTTGCTTAAGATTTTCAGAAAAAAATTATCAGCCCTGAAATAGATATACAGCTCTATTTTTTAAAAAAAAAAAAAAATCACACATGCACAAAATTGCTTCATAGATTTTTCCCACCTAACACACCAAAATCTTTACACTATGAAAAAACAAATTGGGGCAGGGGGGAAGCAAGATATAAATGCAAATACTATGCAAAAACTATTACCTCATCAACCTTACTGAAGATTTCGTCATGATCACTAAGCCAAGGAAGGCACTTTTAAAAGTTATTTTTTTGGACTACAACTCCAGTATCTTCCAGCCACTACAACTCCCAGAATCCCCCTAGCTGGCTCTAGTTCAGAAAAAGAATGACGAATGCCAAGTTCTTTTAAAAAACACCAAGGTTTGACAGATAAGTTCTTTACCAATAAGCCACATAGCTTGGGAGGGTTCTGAGAACTGTAGTGTCAGGAAAAAAAAGCAACTATTTTAAGCTCTGTGAAGTACAAATCCCTCTCAGATACCTTAACAGTGCAAAGCTATGGCCTCAAAACCCATGAAGGAAGCTGACATGGGTTCAAATCTCTTCTCACTCCAAATAATCACAGGTCCACTTAACCTCTCTCCTTCTCTTGCTCTAACCTACCTCACAGGGGTGTTTTGTGAATACACAAGAATTCCTTGGAGGGAAAAAAGATGAATAAAGATATTCATCCTATCTGTGACTAGGCAGTCTGGGGGACTTCTGGAAACTGTAGTCCTCACAAGTAACTGTTCCAAGCTTTGGGAAGCACCAGCTCCTCTCAAGAGCCCAGAAGCCAGCCCAAAAAATGGCCACAGGTTCGAGTCTCTGTCCATTCAAACAAAACTTGGAACAATTTCTCTCACTCTAACCTTCATCACAGGACTGTTTTGTGAACGGATAAGAATTCCTTGGAAGGAGAAAAAAGAGTAAAGACACATAACCAATTGTTATAAAGCACCTTACCCATGGCCATGCACTCTGGGGGTCTTCTGGAAACTGTAGCCCCCCCCAAAGTAATTTTTCCAAGAAAAATGAGTCCAGAACAAGAGCGCAGAAATCAGCCAAAAAAGTAGCCACGGGTTCAAGTCTCTGTCCATTCCAAGAAAACCTGGAGCAATTTCTCTTTTTTCTTGGTCTTCCCCATCTGTCAGATACTGCTACTCTGTTGCTATCAAGAAAACACGCAGAGACTTTCCATTATGTTTAATGAAGCACATAATGCTATTTTACGATGGTTGCTGGAGTGAATAATTTCCATCGCATGTCAAATAATAAAGTAAAACACACCAACTCATTGTCATTCATGCCCGATGTCCATTGGTAGATTCTCCAGGTGCCCACCTTTCCTAAATTTCCAGTTTATTTTCTCCTTTTTGCTGCTGATTCTGAGCTGACACTCCTGGCTACTCTCTTTGATATCCTAACTGCATTCCTAACCCTAGTAATCTAAAGCCTATGCATAATAAATAGGGATGGGCCAACCAATGCCTCAAATCCTGGGGAAGGATTTGAGATTTGCGAATCCAAATCTCTGTGCCAAAACAGGCAAACCAAATCTTTTGAATCCACCAGCCAAATAGTTTGCTGGAGACCAGGACGTCTGAAAACCTCAGAGACCAGACACACAAGGGGAGATGGCAAGTAGATGAATTTTTCCCTTGGAGTAATAATGGCCTTTGCAAACAATTTCACAAATTACATCTAGGGTTGTATTCTAAGATATTTAAATTGAACATTTCATATTTAAGTTCAGCACTTGACTGGAAGGTACAGTCTTCTTCAGATTTCAAGGACAGCTGAAAACATTCCTTTGCATGGCTCCCTTGCAAACCTCTTTCAGACACAATTCTGGGGTTTGAAGCTTTACAAGGTGTCACAGCCTTCTCTGCCAAAGTGTACTGGTGCATCATCAAACTACAAACCCCAGGTTGCCATAAGGAGCTATGCACAGAAAAGCCAGTTTTGACCTGGATTATCTCTCTACTGTAGTACGTGGCCCTGTTTACACAGGCAGGAAAAAGTGGGATTAATCCACATTTTCCTGCCTGCTCAGAAAAGTCCTTCATGTCATTTTCAATCTGGGAAGATCCTGAGGCAAAACTATGACCATTGTTCTGGCCAGAGTTCTTCAGAGGGAGGTTTGCCTTTGCCTAGGCTTTTGCTAAGGCTAAGAGGGTGTGTCTTGTCCAAGATTATCCCTTCTTTCCCTTGCTCTTTAAACCCTTTTTAAAAAAAGGATTTGAAAGATTTGAGATTTGTGGATTCCCAGAATCTTCCAGGAATTCGGATCCGGATTCAGATTTGGAAAATTCTGGATTCGTCCCATCCCTAGTAATAAATCACCTGTTAATTATCCTCACTCCGAAATAAACAAACTTTTTCTGGTCAGGCTGACCATTGCCTGTCTATTTGCTACCCCAGGCAATAAACAATGCTTGACATTTGGAAACATTGTTTTCATAAGAAGTCCCTCTTTTCTTATTCAGCACATTATACGTCCATTCACATGGCATGGAAATAACGTGACGTGGCACTACCTCGCAGGGCTGTTGTGAGCATGCATGAAATCCTTGGAGGAAGAGAACACAAACGAACAGAATCCAGAAATATAAAGCACCTTGAGCTCCATCTTAAAATGCTTAAAAATCCAACCATTCCCCCATCATCACAATCACTTACCCCCTCCCAAAACCCATATTATTTTACACTATTTTATTTACCTTTTCCTCCAGGAGTTTTTCCAGCTGCTGGAAGTCATTATTCCAGACTGCCCAGTGCAAAGGGAACGAGTCGTCACTGCTGTGGCTGCTGCTGCCGGCATTGCTGAGAGTGCTCATTGCTGCCCCCCCAAAAACAACACTGTTGCAAAGGGGTGGAGGGCCCACCCCAAGCTATCCTGATACTATTGGGGGGCCTGCCTCAAAATATTCTAATTGTGTGTGGAAAAAATGTAAGGTTTCCTAGGAAGGACACCCCCAGTTTTGGCAGCCCATGATGATGATGATGGTATTTCTCCCTCCCTCAAGTCCTTGCCACATAAATTTGGGGTGCAAGGAAGCCCCCCAGCCCCAATATTTTGGGTGAAACCCTCCCATAAAAATAAAACCCCTCTTTTTCCCTCCTGCTCCCCAAATTTCACCCCTTTAGTTACCAATTTACCCCTTCAATCATTCATTAAACCCCCAGCACCCCCTTTTCCCTGAGCACCCCTTAATCTTTCACCTTTAACCCCACACCCTTCCCCCCTTCCTTCTTCTCCTGTCCCTCCTCGCCCCTTCCTCTTCTTTCTCCTCCAGGCCTCCCAACTCTCATGGGGCGACGCTTCCTCCTTTTTTATTTCTTTCTCTTTTTCTTCCCTCTCAGTATTCGTTGACGCGGTCCGCCTCTTCTCCTTTCAATCGCCCTCCCTCTGTGAAGCCTCGAAATCCATGTTGAGTGAGGGCAAGGGGGTCCGCATCGCGCTCACGGCCGGACGCCATGATAACTAAGGGCACCGTGGCGAAAGCGGGAAGGGAGCGTGAAAGCGGCCATTTTGGAAAAGGATCAACCGTTTCCGCCGCAAATGTAACCGTTCTGACTCCGTGTGTGCGGCCATGTTGGAAGCGGGCAACCTCTTTTTACCGGGCCGCCGCCATTTTGAAAGAGGCCAATCCCATCTTATGCAAGGGCAGTCTTTTCCCTTCCTTCTTAGAGGGGCTTGAAGTCTGGCATCCATTATTTAGCCTTCAAATCCCTTTAAAAAAACGGGAAAACCTCCAACAACCTATACTTTTCCTTTAATAGCTCTCTCCTCGCTATTTTGGTCCACCTAATTCTCCTTTGTAGTAATAGAAAGTTTAAAAAAACAGAGAAGAAAGCATGCAGTTACTGTTATTGGACACAACGGGCTTTTGCCAACAACAAACATGGCCGCAGCGCCTTCGTTTCCTCTTTTTTGCCAGGCGCCAACATGACCGCCAGTTGCGTCCCTTTTAAAAGCTCCGAAGGCGACAACATCCCTTACGCAAAGTGCGGCGCAGCGTCTCCGGGAATGATGGCGCTCGCGCAAGAAGGAGCGCCAATGGCGTGCGCATGCGCGTGGGCGGACTTCTTTTTGTCGCTCTGGCGGGGCGAAAGCGTCGAATCCGGATTCCGATTCGGTTCGGCCCCGGCCCGGTCATGTCGAAGCGGCTTCGGAGCAGCGAGGTGTGCGCAGACTGCAGTGCTCCTGGTAAGAAGGACCGAATTTGGGGAGTTGGCGGGGTATGGGAAGAATTTTATTTTTGAGGCCAATTTGACGGACTCAGGCGTCCTAGAAAGGGAGGTCGGCCGGGGAGGCTTCATCCCTTTATCTCTGTGGGGTAACTTCCGAGGAAGAGAGGTATTCCAATTCCCCCACTCCAGTTTTCCTTATGTGGTGTGGAACGGCGAGGGTACACCTGAGCATGTGCAAAGTTCTCCCCTTAATTTTTTTCCCCTGTCCCACCTTCCCCCTCCCTTCCCGATATGTGGAGGAAATGAGGAGCGATTGGCTCCCATCTAGTTTTTACCCCAATAAATTAATTTTCAGAAATATTACTTTATATCTGATTATTTCAATATTGAGACCCCCCCTTATTTCTAAATTATTTGGGGTGGGGTGAGTGGGTTTGAGAAGTGTTTGGGGGATGCTTTGGTTCAGAAGTTAAAGGGAAAACCGGATTCACTTTGTCATTGCATTTCAAAAAAATGGATTTATATCCATGCAAAAATTAAAATTAAATCCATTTAGTCTTAAAGGTGCTGCCTCATTTATTTATTGATTGATCGATCTTATCCACCCCGTTTCCTGTTTTTTTTTTTAATGCTGCAAGAGACTAACCTGGCTATTTCTTTGAAAGCAGATGCAGAGAAGTTATTGTTATAGTTGTTATTTCTTGCCAGTTTTAATTTGTTTGCTCTAATCCTGCCTTTCTCTCAGAACTGGGTCTATGAAAAGAACTGAGTGAACAGGTTTATACATATTTTATCCATGTAATATAATATAATGTGATAGATAGTGTTTTTTTGTGCTAGGCCATTTCCGCACTCCACTGTTATAGCGCAATTATTCCACTTTCAACGTCTGTGGATTCCTGGGGTTTACAGTTTAGGGAGGGATATTTAGAGGCCCTTAGTGAACTACAAACCCCAGAATTCCACAGGATGTTGAGAGTGGAATAATAACATTACAACAATGCAGTACAGAAATGGCCTTAGTTTTATCCTGAACAACTGACGAGGGCCAAAGTTGAAAAGATTTGCTCATTTTATCTATCTATTATGCATTTTTAATGTTATTTTATATATAAATACTTATTTTATATATATATATATGTAAATATGTATTTAAAGGGAGAAATGATTGTGTGTATATATATATATATGTAAGTACATGCACATGCACACACACACACATATATATATATAAACTATAGTTATATATATATATATAGAATGTGTGTGTGTGTGTGTAAATGTATGTATTTATTTTGCCCATATCTAAGATGGAATTTTATATCTGCTTGTTAATTACGTCAGTAAATACATATATAGATATATACATAGACAAACACACCTCTAAAAGGCTGAAGGACTTTAATGGATACTAAAATAAATTGCTTAGCCTTGAAAACTAAGTGGAGTTTTTAAAAAGGCAATTCCAATGCATGTTGATAAAGAGATAGAGAGATAATTGTAGCAGTGGCCTCTTTCTCCTCGTTCTCGGTAGCTGGATCTCAAAGTAGCTTGCAGAATGATTTAATAAAAGTTGAATATATAGTAACTGTCCTGCCTTCAGTTAACAAATTCTCTGAAGCTTCTTTTTATGAAGTCTTTTAATGCCAACTTTTCCTCCATGTCCAGGAAGATAGTAAAAGACGGTTGGAGAATGGTGGGTAGGTGATGGATGATGAGTCTTGTAACACTCTAAAGAGCAGCAGGGTTTTCTTGGGGGTAAGGTATCATATGTAACATCTTTTAAAGAAGTAACCAGACCCTTATTGCACCTTAAAAATTAAGGAGATTTGTTGCATCTGAAAGATGAACAGTTTTATTGGTTGTATTCCCCTTTCATGGGCAACAGCTGTCACATGTAATAAGACCTGTGGCACCTTAAAGCTTTATTGGTTATATTATGCCTTTAATGGGCAACAGGCATCTGATGAAGTAGGAGACCTGTGACACCTTAAAGGTGAACAGTTTTGCTGGTTATAGTAAGGTTCTCTGGACAAGAGGCATCAGATGAGATAAGAGATGAATACTTTTATTGGTTGTAATAAGCATTAATGGGCAACAGGCATCAAATGTAATAAGAGACCTGTGGCACTTAAAAGATGGACAGTTTTATTAGTTCTAATAAATATTAATAAGCAATGACCATCAGATGTAATAAGAGACCCATGTCACCTTAAAGATGGGTAATTTTATTGGTCCTAATAAGCATTCATGGGGACCAGCCGTCACATGTAACAGCAAAAAAAGGTTTTGTTCCTCGTAATTGTTATTTATTTTATTTATTAAATTTATACCCCACCATTTTCCTAGGGTGGTATCCAAGGCAGCTTACAGTATTTTACAGCAAAATGGAGCTAACTTTTATTGCAAAAGTTTTTTGGGGAAAAAATAATAGTTTGTCTTTTTAAAGAAAATCAGGGTTGGAAACACATAGTTAAAACATAGTTACCATTAAAAGATCACAAATACAGTTGCAGGCCATTTCACACACAGTTGTTGTTGTTGTTGTTGTGTGCCTTCAAGTTGTTTCCGACTTATGGTGACCCTAAGGCAGGGCTTTCGAAGCAGTGTGCCGTGACACGTTGGTGTGTTGCCTGAAGTGTGTAGGTGTGTTGCCTACAAACTTGGAAATGTATTTTATTATTTATAAATCATATATTTTTAAAAATATGTGAAAGGTTTTCATGAGATATGTTGTGCCCCCATACATTTCATTATTACAATTCATATGTCTCTTTAAGGAGTTAGTTTAACATCTCATTTGCTAGTAAAACTGAATTACTGTGTCACGAAATGATGCATGTCTAAAAAGTGTGTCACCAACATTAAAAGTTTGGAAAGCAAATCTATCACTGGATTTTCTAGAGGCTGAAAGTGTGTGATGTGCCCAAGGTGACTCAGTGGGTTTCTTTTTTGTTTGTTTGTTTTATATTAAATTTAGTTTGAGATAATTACAACTGAAATGGACCAGTGGATTCCATGGCCGAGCAAGGGGGAATCAAACCCTGCTCTCTCGTAGCCTGATGGTCAAATCACTACGCACACTACCTCACATGCACACTCAGTACTGCTACATAATTTGAATCTCAAAGATCCACTTGAGTGAAAAGGTGTAAAAACTTGTAGAAGGCGGCAGTTGGATGCCACAAGAGTCCTTAAAGAGTTAAAGTTTTGTTTGGGCAAATATATTTCACGATTTTTGACTTTTTTTTAAAAAAAAATACTATGAGCCACTTGGAGTTCTTATCAGGAAAAAAGCAGGACACAAATAAAGGTAATGATGCTAATAGGGCAGAAAAAGGTTTTCATGGCTGTCAGCTTTCAAGTGCAGCAAGGTTTCTTTTTCTCCTTGCTTGCAAAAAAAAAAAAGAGCTGGAAGATGGTGGAAGGACAGACCTACGCTAGTCCCTTTTCCTCCTTCCTACCTTTGCTGTCTCTTCTGAAGCAAGGAGCAAGACTGCCTTGCAGGCCTCAAAAACAGGAAACAGAATTAGCAAAATTCCTGTCTCAGCCAATCTGAGGTGGTGAGAGAGAAGCCACCAGTTCTCCGAAACCTCGGGTTGCCTGTGACTTGCAGCCTGTGACTTCCCTCACAAACCTTTTGGCTGCAGGTGGTGGTATTAAAATCTAACATTTATTATTGTCATTCTGTGCTTTCAAGCTGTTTCTGAATTATGGCAACCCTAAGGGGGTTTTCTAGGGACTGAGAGTGTGTGATATGCCCAAGGTCACCCAGTGGTTTCCCATGACCAAGCAAAGGGGAATTAAACCCTGGTCTGACACTCAAACCACTACACCATGCTGGCTCAAGCGACATCTCCCAGAATCCCCAGTGAGGATGTTGGCTGGGGAATTCTGGTCATTGTAGCCTTTCTATCTATCTGTTACCTGTCCAACTATCAGTGTATCTCTATATCTGTCTACAGCCATGTGTATATCAATCTACATTGTTCGTTGTTGTGTGCCTTCAAATTGTTTCTGACTTACAACAACCCTAAGGTGACCTTATCATGGGGTTTGCTGGGGGCTGAGAGTCTGTGACATGCCCAAAGTCACCCAGTGGGTTTCCATGGCCAAGTGGCAAATTGAACAGTGCTCTCCAGGGACGAAGTCCAACTCTCAAAGCACAGGACCAGGATAGATCTTGTACAGCACTTAAAAGTTTAAAAACTTCCACTCTAAAATTAAGTTTTGTGTGGGCAAGTAAGTGAGATTTTTGTTGTGTGCCTTCAAGTTGTTTCCAACTTAGGGCAACCCTAATGCACAGCGGTCACAGGGTTTTCTGAGGGCTGAGAGAATGTGACATACCCAAGGTCACCCAGTGGGTTTCCATGGTTGAGTGGGGAATCGAACCCTGGTCTCTAGAGTCGTAGTCCAGTGCTCAAACCATGCTGCTTAAAATTTATATCCCACTTAGAGAAACTTACAGAAGTTTTAAAAGAAAATATGTACAAAATTTGAAAATGATGACACTGATCCTGCATCCATGGCTACATGGTGCAGAAATGTGAACCAAATAATTGACAGAATTGGGACCATTTTGCCGCCTTGCACCTTGAAACATTCTTTGAATGTGGGGAGGATATAAAATTGCATTGTGGGGAGGGAGATGGACTTGTAAAGAGATGTACAGTTGGCCCTAGGGTTAGGGGTATAGGACCCTCGCAAAAGTGGAAAAATTGGAAATATCTGGATGTATGGAGGGAAAGGGGGTGCAGGCATGGTGAAGTGAGTGGGAACCCAGGGTCCAAACCAGGTCAGGAAAAGGAGAGGGAAAGGGGGTGGGTTGGCTTGGTGGCCCTAGACTTCCCCTCTCGTCCCTGTCTCCTTCCTTGGCTGCGTGTGGGGGCACTGGGAGAGGGTTTGTGGTGCTGAGAAATCAAGGCGCCATCTGTCCTTAACTGGGCAGGCACTGGCTGGAGGAGAAGGAGAAGGACCAGAGGGTTTTTTTTAAAGGGCTGTGCAGCCAGATTGAAGTCGCCAAGAGAGGAGGTTGCTCCAGAAAAGAAGCACCTGAGGTTAGGGGGCAGGTCTCAAGAAACTCACAGATAGTCAGATCTGCAAAAGTGAAACCCGCAAATGTGGAGGGCTGACCGTACTTTCACTTTCCGCCTCATACGATGCTGCCATCTTTAAGTTTAGGACTGTTGTTATGTACAAGATGGAATCATCTTGGTTTCTGCTGTTCCAGGAAGTAAGACCTGAGCCATTGGATCCAAGATAGCACATAAGAGCTCCAAAACTCCAAAACATGATGAAAATCCCCACTGCATCTAGATGGTGTTTGGGGGCAATAATTTTGGTTTTTTGGAAGTGCAGACCACACTTTGCCCAGCCCTGGTGTGTAAGATGGAGTGAGCTTGTTTTCTGCTGCTCTTCAGAGACTGGAATGCAAAGCTGTGGATTCGGAATAGAAGAAAAGAGATTCCATCTAAGCATTAGGGAGAATTTCTTTGCTGTACAGTAGTGGAATGTGGACAGCCTCAGAAGATGGTTTGTATCTTTAAACAGAGGTTGGAGGGACATCTTTTAGACGAGCTTCAGTTGTGTCTTCGTGCATGGCAGAATAGGGTTGGACTAGGTGGCTCTTTGGGATTCTTTCCAACTCTCACGGAATGAACTGCTGGAGTCTCTAACATTGGAAGTTTTTAAACAGAAGTTGGAGAACCAGCATGGTGTAGTGGTTTGGGCATTGGAGTACAACCCCGGAGACCTGGGTTTGATTCCTCGCTCGGCCATGAAAACCCACTGGGTGGGTGTGTCACACACTCTCAGCCCCAGAAAAAGCTGTTCACCTTTGGGTCACCATAAATGAGATGCAACTTGAAGGCAAGGGATGAAAAAACAGAAGTTGGATGAGCATCTCTTGGGAACACTTTGGCTTTCTATCCTTGTATGTCTGGGGGCTGGATGGCCTTTGCAAGAAAAGGGGTTTCCATCTAAAGAACTTCTTGTCTATAAGAGCTGCTTGAGATTGGAATGGACTCCCTTGGTCTTCAAACAGAGATTAAAAGGTTTAGCACCTTGCAAGGAGGGATTTCTTTCTTGGTGATATGCCCCCACTAGCAGGATTTGATTGTTTATTATTATGTGTATCCTGACAGCCAGTGTGGTATAGTGGTTTGAGCACTGAACCGCAACCCTGGAGAGCAGGGTTTGAGTCTCCGTTTGGCCGTGGAAACTCACTGGGTGACCTTGGGCATGTGACACACTCTCACCTTCAGAAAACCCTGTGATAGGGTCACCTTACAGTTGGAAACGACGTGAAGGTATGCAACAACAGCAACAATATCTTGCCTTCCATCTAAAGAATAAAAATAATAATTAAAAAATCAACACAATCAATTTAAAGCAACCTTAAAGTGCTATAAACACATTAAACCAGCAGTTCTTGACCTTTTCTTTAGCATGCCACAGGCTTCCTTTAAATACCTTTTGTTGCAGTTGACCCCCAAGACTTAACTCAAGATTTAAAACCTTAAAGTGTATCAAATATTTAATTAAATCTTCTCATCAAGGATCTTCACATTTGAAGAGGAGAGAGAAATAAGTAAATGCACATTCTTACTACAATATTATTGGAATGATTCCAGCCACATTTGTCTGTCTGGTTGTCTTTCCTTCCTTCCTTCCTTTCTTTCTTTCTTTCTTTCTTTCTTTCTCTTTTCTTCTCTTTTCTTTTTTTTTATGTTCCTTTTTTCCATCAATTACAACATAAAAGCAAATATAAATCCAATACATAATAAAAGAGAATATTGATACATTCCAGCATTCTCTCATCTTACAAATTATTCTTACCGTAATATATACAGACATACCTTAATACATACTTTTACATAGCTATTATTCATGATATATAACATTCAATATTAATTCGTTTATAACCACAAACACACATACATAGATATACACACATACATTCCATGCCCTATAACACAAATACAAGACAAAATTTCTAAGAGTGTTTAACATTTAATGCCTTCCCTTATTCTTCTTTTCTGTCTTCCTCAGTGATTCTCTGCTTAGCGCTTACCAACAGTTAAATATCAAATAGACAATATCTTTTAAGAAAAAATCGAAAAGAAAAAAAACTTCGCTTTCATCCATTTTTATAATCTCTTAGATTTTAAACATTCACTTTTAACTCAGGGTTTTTTCTATCATTCCTTTTTTCTTATTCTAATTCCAAGTGGACCTTATTTATCTACAATTTTACTACCCCATTTCAACCCTGTTTCTTGAAATTTCTTTATATATAGATTATATGTGTAGAGTATTTATCAATGCCATCTTTAATTTTCTATGTTCATTTCTACATTTCCCCATGATTTTCCTTTAATTTTCTTCCTTATTTCTATGTGCCTAAATATATATTTCACTATCTTTACCTTTTACCTTTTATTTTTCTCCTCCTTGGTATATGCAGAATTCATCATTCATCCCCATTGTTGCTATCTCACCCTGTTTTTCCTCTAATGCCACTAGTACAGGATTCCATACTTGTTTAAATCGTTTTATTGGTCTGTCTGATAATATAACTGTCAGTCTATCCATTTCCATTAGATCATACAATTTCATCCACCATTCCTCTACATTAGGTGCTTCCTTTAATTTCCATTTCTTGGCATAAGTCATTCTAGCTGCTGTGATCATGAAGAGTAATCATTTTCTCTGTGTAATTCTCGGGGGGGAGGTTCTAGTGTAGCCCCCTGCCCTTCCCTGGTTGCCTGCCCTGATCTAGTCCAGACTTTTGCCAAATGCTGGAATGTAGTGCTATTGTGTTGGACTCTCTTCTGTTGGGAGTTTTTAATCAGAGGCTGGAAGGTCCCTGTGAGGTAGGCTGAAAGACCTTCCAATTCAACCTCTGCTTAAAAACTCCCAACAGAAGGGGCTCCATTACTATCTGGGGTTGGCTGTTCCACTGTCCAAAAGCTGTCCGTGTTCCAGCTCCTAGAGAGGACGCACGCACGTGGAAATGTCTGTTTTTCTAGTCTGCTCTTCCTTCAGGTAGCGGTTCACCTTCATAGCAAAGATAATGCTGCTGTGTAGATCAGTTTTTCTTCTGCTTTCCCTTCGTGCCTCCCCAGCTGCGTTTCCTATCTACTTCCGTTCGCCATGGGAGAGGTCACGCTTCCTCTGAGTCAGGGCCAAATCTGTCTCAATCTTTCTCAGACTTCCTTTTTTGAGTGACCTGGTGCAGCTGGGTGTGTGTGATTTACTTTCTTTATAGATACATCAAAATGTACATCAACATATGCACTTACTGTTCACTTTTAACAGTTGATCTCATGTCAAAATGCATAAAATTCCACCTACCTCCCTTATTTCTACCCCACCCTCTTACTCCCCTCTTGTATCGTTTTGCTTTTCACATGGAATTATGACTGTAACAAGTGATCATTGTTCCCTTGATCGGCTCCATTTGTGTCAATGTCACCGAATTTCAATTGCATAATAGAAAACATATTATACTCTATAAAAATCAGATGAAAAACCTTTGATAGATGATTGGATATTAAAAATAATTGGTGTGGTAGAAATGGAGAAGTTGGCAATGTTATTTGAAAGCAATGTACATTCAAAAATTTGAGAGAAATGGGAACCAGTTTTAGAATGTACAAAAAAATCGAAGAGGAAACGAAGGTATCAATAAAAATAATTGCAAAGATACTTAAAGTATCAAATTTTACTTTCTTTCTTTAGTAGAGCCTGTGTGTGGGGGGGGGTACGCGCACACACACACACCTTCAAGTTACCTGTTGACTTACGGCTACCCCACAAATTTTTTGTAGGGTTTTCTTAGGCAAGCAATCCTCGGAGGTTTGCCAGTTCCTTTCTCTGACACAGAGTTTCCAGCACCTGGTATTTGGTGGTGGTCTCCCATCCAAGTCCTAGCCAGGGCTGACCTTACTTAACTTCCAAGATCAGATGGGATCTGGTACATTTAGGGTGCAGTGCCCCCTCAGTATCCACTGACCATATTGAGTCCCTAAATTCTTCAATGCATGTGTGCTTGTTCCTTCAAGTCACCTGTGACTTATGTGACCCCATGAATTTTTCGTAGGCCAGGAATACTCAGAGGTGGTTTTGCCAGCTCCTTCCTCTGAAATAGAGCCTCCTTCAGCCAAAGCTCTTTTTTTAAAAAAAGATTATTTATTGGTTTTAAAACATGCAGTCAAATTCACCGTTAGAATCACATTCATAGTCTCGTGGCACCTGTCATAAGGTATCTGCTGGATATGGATTAGAATAGGTCAGATAGTCAGTTTAGAAATTGCTAGAATCAGCTAGAGTACTACAAAGTATCAAACACCAATTATTGATTGGAACAATGTATCTCTTTGAAACTCATTTGTGCATTCAAATAGTTTATTGCTTTATTGTGCATTGCTACTATGTACCCAGTGGAGGGAAGGAGAAGATCAGAGCAGGGGGAAACAAAAGTGCCAAAAGGTGTTATGAGAACTTGAAGTGTTCAGAGATAAAGGGCAGGAAACATGTTCCAGCCTGAAGAAAGAAAGATTGGTAAATAAGTGTGAGTCTGGGAAACGCCTAGAATGGTGGGATGATGTTAGAGTTATGATCCTCTCCTAATCACAGCTTTGATTTCAGTTGGCTTATCCTTTAAAACCCATATTTCAAACTAAAAAAGGGACTGTCACATTTGGTGGTTGTGTGGTAGAGCCAAGAAATTTTGAGCCCAAATCTATACAGAAATCATGAAGATTTTAAAAACAAATTTTCCAATGAAACCTGAGCTCTACCATCTAAATATGTTAAACATGACAGAAAACCAATCTCTGGTGAAACACTTGATGGTCTTGTTATATGTGATTGCATCACCTGGAATTGTATCTGCCCGAAAAGGGAAACAAACTATGATCCCATCAGAGGAAGAATGGCTGATTAAAATTTATGATATGTTGGAAATGAACAGATTAACTACAGTTATAAATGATAATTTCAGAAATGACTAGAAATGCCTGATTAGTTATTTAGAAGAGAAATAGGGCAAAATGTGAGTGATAAGTATAGAGGCTTGGTTGTCAGTTATTAAGGATTAGGATAGAAAGATGTAAAGTTCCAAAAAAAACCCAAACCCATGTTATTTGGGCTGACTCTGCAACCTTAACAACGCACTTTTCTGTTGTCAGTCTTTCAGTCCATTGACAGGCTGGAAAGAACAGTGTTATCATGTAATGAATAAGTAAGCCAGATTATGGATCCTTTATCCATAATACCCAACAAAAACATTTTTCAGCCAAAGCTCTTGCTAGCTTTGCACTCAATGCTACTGCCTTTCTTCTGGTTCTCTTCCAGACCCATCTTGGGCATCGATCAACCGTGGGGTCCTGATTTGCGATGAGTGCTGCAGCGTCCACCGGAGCTTGGGCCGCCACATCTCACAAGTCCGGCACCTGAAGCACACACCCTGGCCCCCCACTCTGCTCCAGGTAATGGGAGCTTTGAGCTCTCGCTCTCGCTCTCTCTGTCCTACTTTGGTACCCTTAAATAGTGCTACTCATACAATGCAGAGGTGGGCAAGGGGTGACTGGTTGGTGTAATGGATCTCCTTGCCAGACTGGCCTGGCAATTCCAACCGTGCTTCCTGCCACTCACCTTACCCTGTTCCCCCTTTAATCCCTTTCTGGGTTGAGTACTCAGGCCTCAAGGTGAGCCCCTATTGTGGACCACTGGCTGTGTTCTTTTGGTGGGTTCTCTTGTTGTAAGTATGACAAGGCCTCAGTCTCAGAGGAAAGCAAAGGCAAAGCCCCTCTGAATAATAAACTTTTCCAAGAAGACACTCTGATAGGGCTGATAACACACAACAACAAGCCTTCCACAGTTGCCCACCCTAATCTAGTGGCTACAAACCAAGCTATGTCCAGTGAACAAGGGTTAGTTTACCTCTTAAGATGGCGGGGTGGGTTACATAAGAGCAAAGGGGAGACCCTTTGCTAAATCAAGCTTTGTGTGAGCTGCAGAGATGCTAAAGATTTGCAAACTTCAAGGGTCAGGGCGTAAACGCTTTCTGGCCTTTCTTCTCCGAGTCTTTCCTTTCAAACACTCTCCTTTTCCAGTTGGGGTGGTGGACACTGGCATGAGAAATGCTGGCAGTGGACTGTCCCCCTGTGGGAAGTCTTGAAATTGAAGGTAATTGGTCAACTCCCAAGAGTACTTTAGTTGTGGATTCCTGCATGGGATGGGGTTGGATAGGTGGCCTTTGGGATCCCTTCCAGCTCTAAGGAAACATCACACCTGGAGTAATGACCATTTCCATTTCTCCCCGATAGTCTGTCAAAGAAGCTAGAAAAATGAGGGCTGGATGGGGCTACTGTCAGGTGGATTTGTAACTGGTTGACTAGCTGTACCCAAAGGGTGCTCCTCACCAATGGCTGCTTTTCATCCTAGAGAAAAGTGACTAGTGGGAGGCCACAGGGTTCTGTCCTGGGCCCAGTGCTAGTCAACATCTTCATCGATGACTTGGATGAGGGAATGGAGGGCATGCTGATCAAATTTGCAGATGACACGAAATTGGGAGGGGTTGCTAATATGCCAGAGGACAGGATCAGAATTCAAAATGACCTTGATAACAACAAACAACAACAAAAAGAACAACAAAATGAACTTTAACAGGGAGAAGTATAAGATGCTACAGTTGGGCAGGAAAAAATAAAATGCACAGATACAAGATGGATGACACCTGGCTTAATTGCAATCCATGTGAAAGAGATACAGGAATCTCAGTAGACCACAAGCTAAACATGAGCCAGCAGTGTCATGAGGCAGCTAAAAAGCCAGTGCAATTCAAGGCTGCATCAATAGGAGTCTGATGTTTAGGTCAAAGGAAGTGATGATACCACTCTGTTCTGCTTTGGTCACCTGAAATAATCTTGTGTCCAGTTCTGGGCACCATGTACATTGACAAGCTGGAACGTGTCCAGAGGAGGGCAACCAAAATGGTTGAAAGCCTGGAAACCATACTGTTTGAGGAGTGGTCTAGGAAGGTGGATATGTTTAGCTTGGAGAAGAGGAGATAAAGAGGTGATATGATAAGACTGTCCTTAATATCTGAAGGGATGTCATGTAGAAGATGGAGCCAACTTGTTTCTGCTGCTCCAGAGACCAGAGATTCATGCTCCCATGGAGCGATGGATCCAAGTTGCAAGACGAGGGATCCATAAAATCATAGTGTTGGAAGGGCTCCCCAGAGGCTGTCCAGTGAAATCCCCTTTCCACTGCAGGATCTCCAGCTAGAGCATCCCCAGCAGCAGGAAGCTCCCGAGCCTCTTTTTGAAAACATCCAAAGAAGGAGGCCCCACCATTGATTCTATTGTCAAACAGTTCTCTCTGTCAAGAAATTCCTTCTGATGTTCAGTCAAAATCTATTTCCCTCCAACTTAAAGCCATCAGGCCTGGTTCTCCACCCTCTGGGGCAGCAGAGAACAAACCTGCTCCCTCCTTTCTGTGGTGGCCTTTGAGGAATCCAAGCAGGGCTGTCTTGCCACCCCTCAGTCTTTTCTTCATCAAGCAGAATGTGCCTAACTCTTCCAGGCTTTCCCCATGTTTCCACTTAAACATTAGGAAGATCTTCTTTAGTGTAAGAGCTGTTCAGGAGTTGAATATAGACTCCTTGTTAGAGCTCTTTAAACAGAGGTTAGATGGACGTTTCTCAGGAGTCCTTTGGCCGTGTATTCCTGCGTGGTTGAGGGTTGGACTAGATGACCCTCAAGGTCACTTCTAACTTTGAGAGATTCTATGCCCTCTCCAATTTTTACTCCAGCAACCTTAGGCAGAATTTGTATGTTTTTGCCGTCATCTGTGTTGTGGGTGTGTGTCCACTGTTCTGAGCTCCTTGAAAATAGAAAACCTATGATGTTTTTAAAAATTTCTTGGCCATTTCCACACCTTACTGGTTCCCGTTGTCATCCCATTGCGATCCTGGCAGCACCTTTACCAGAACGGGAGCACGATGCAAACACTACCGTCCTTAGCTGGCTGGCTCCCTGTGGAAGGAAGTGCAAGAGACATGCGCCTTCCTTCTGCAGCGCAGCCAGCTTCTTTCTCACGCTGCAGTGAGGAAAGAAATGCCTAAACTGCACTTCCTCCTGTTCCAGGTGTCCAGCAGACAGGAGCATTGCATGACCATAGGCCATCAATGCAGTTATTCCATTAATGGAATATCCTGTAATCATGACAGGTGGGGATGGGTTGGCAGCAAGACTGCAGTGCTGTTGTGTGAAAGCACGACTTGTCGACCACTGCCAATGCGTCTCCATCGTGGGATGGCAATGCCATGCAGAAATGACCCTTGTCTCAGCTGGGAGAATGGTTAGGCTCTCCATCTGCACAGGTCTTGAGAGCTACAATTAAAAACATCCTGTCGAGGGAGTTGGGGACCTCCTTAAACAATGGGCTAATAAGGCCTTGAGTCAACCTGTACTCAAAATAGCTTAATTGGCAAAGGAGTTAGAAGACTTCGAACAGTAGGGACTTCCTGAGCTAATGTTGTACAGTGCAGGAAACCTCCACATTTCAGTGCCCCATTATCTGACGACTTGGTCTTTTAATTCTTCCAAATTAAGGGCAAGTTCCATCAATTCATTGGGGTTGTGCTCTTTCATCTGCTCTTCTTGCCTATGGAAGCTCACCTGGAACCTCTTGCATGTGTTCAGTGCTTTCAAAAAGCGAGCTGAGAATATGGAAAGGCACTAAGCCAACTTCGCAAACAGCACATGCATGGTCAGTCCCAAGTGAGCCTCTGTAGGTCCTTCATGCTCCCTACAGTATAGTAGATGGGTTCCACTTTTCAACTAATTCCATTTTCTGACCATGCTCCAGTTCCTAAGGTGTCAGATAAGTGGGGGATGCCTGTATTGATTTCGCCCTGTTTAGGATGTTTGTGTGTTTGGCATCTGGCTGTTGGGGTTTTTCAGGATGTTGGAAGCCATCAGGAAATTTATTTATCATTCATTTTCGGCAAACAGAAAGAGGAAGGCAGAAACTTCGAACAAATTTGGTCATCTCCATTCAGGGTGAAATTTGGAGGTGAACTGAACGAAAGTTAAGGCCAATATGAAACCCTCTGAGGAGCACCTTAGGGAGCTGGGGAGGTTTAGCCTGGAGAAGAGACGGTTAAGAGATTAAGGCATGATAGCCATGTTTAAATATTTGAAAGGATGTCATATGGAGGATGGAGCTATGGTAACCTGTTTTCTGCTGTTCCTGAAACTAGGACACAATAGAGCAATGGCTTCAAACTTCAGGAAAAGAGTCTCCATCTCAACATTAGGAAGAACTTCCTGATGGTAACAGCTGTTCGACACTGGAATCTGTTGCTGCCTCAATGGAGTGTGGTGGAATCTCCTTCCTTGGAGGTTTCTAAACAGAGGCTGGATGGCCATGTATTGGGAATGCTTTGATGGTGTATTCCTGCATGGCAGAGAAGTGTTGGACTTGATGGCCCCTGTGGTCTCTTCCAAGTCTACGATTCTATGGTTCTGTTGATTCTAAGTTCATAAATTGTCACTCTGGGAGTAGCTGTTGGATATTTTACTGCATTCACATCACTGTTGTTGTTTTTTTAAACTTGGAGGGTATTGAAACAAAATGTGTGGGCCTGTAGCTCAGAGAATGCACTTTCACCATTCCACTAAAAATACAGGTGCATACCTCAGTTGATTGAGTATCTGATAGCAAAATTCTCTCTCTTTTTTTACAAAGCCATTTCTTTCCTGCACATCCTGCTTTTCCTACAGACTCTATCTAGCTGGATGCTTTTTAGCAGTGTAAGCATTGGGTGAAGCAGGCTTTGAGAAACACAGGACTTTGGTTTTTGGGTTGCAGCATTGTCTCTACAGTTAACACAAATAAAAACTTGAATTGAAAAGAGTAGAATCCTACTCTGGTCAAGCCAACTGTAGTTGTGTATGCCTGCCTACAACAGGCAAGGTAAACAGAAGTTGCCGCCAGAATCCCTTATTTGAACAGCAAAACAGAGAGAAAAGTCAGGAGCAGATAAATCTGCCTTGCTGCCTGCTGTCATGTCCTGGATAACTTGCACTCCACAAACTTTGCTCAGAGTTAAATAGCATTGTTTATTTGTAGCAAAGCAAGCCACATAGCACGCTTCCTTTGAAGCTGCTGAGACTACAACGTACAAGGTAGTTGCAGGTTTTATACCTTGTCATACAAATTTCAGCACACATAGCAGTGATTGACAAAAGTTATAAATCTCACATCATCCCTCCAGTTTAGACATTTTCCCAGATCCTCAGCTGTTTACATATCTTTTATCCTTGAGACAGGAACAATTTCCTGTCTCCTTATCTTTGAGCATTGCCCGTTCTCATAATACCTTTCCAATACTTTTGGTTTTCTCCCTCTGATCTTCTCCCCCTCTCCCAGGTGTATTGTAGAAGTGAACAACAAAGCAGTTCGTGTTCTGGAATACCTTAGCATGCTTCAACCGGATACATAGCTGCAGTGAACAATTAGGAATTGTCACTTTGTAGCACTCTAACAATGCCTAAGCTAGCAGATCTGTTCTAATACTTTTTCTAGTACATGTGCAGCCGTAACTTATGACAGGAGGCATGTACCCTGACAGCTACCCTCAGCAAGTTACAAAAAGCATAGATCTTTAAGTTTGTACACCAAAATGGAAATCATAAGCAAAGTGGAGGCTGGTGAAAGAAAAAGTTATCCCTGGATGCATTTTGGAAGAAATCTTCAGGTGGTATCTAAAAGGTTCGAAATGTTTTTGTTTACTTCTGCAAGGATTACCTGACTGTTTTGTTTCAGATGTGTATATTGTTAGTTTTGAATAAAAGTTTGTGGCAACAGGTTGACTTGGTCTTCTTTTCTGCGATGGTGAAGCAACTTTTCCTTCTTCTTCCCATATTCTTTCTGTCTGGTACCAGATTTTCAGTCAAAGAGATAATGCCCAGGAACATGTCAGCTTTGTTAATTGAGGTGTACCTGTGTTTATAAGGGAGGGGAGAAAGTGAGATGCATAATTTCTGTCTCTGGGACCAAATTTTCTGCTAAAGAAATAATGCCTAGGAACACATGAATTCATTAACTGAGGTATATGTATAGTGTGTCACCTTAAGAATCTTGGTTTATGGAGAAGAATATAAGCCTCAGTTAACAAAATTAATGTGTCTATAGTTTGAGAAAAAACTATTTAAAAAGTTTATTTCAAAAAAAGTTTCTGTATGGTTTATAGAAAAAGATTTTAAACATCTTGGGCTATTTGTTTTTGTTGTTGTGTGCTTTCAAGTAGCTCTCCAACTTATGGCGACCCTAAGGCAAACCTACTCTGGGGGCTTTCTTGGCAAGATTTATTTAGAGGGAGTTTACCTTTGCTTTCCTTGAAGACTGAGAGAGTGTCATGTCCTAGCTAACGTATAAATTGTGCTCAGAGTTTCAAAACAGAAGCATTTATCTCAGAGATGCAAACAACATAGCAACATAATGAAAATGTTGCTGAGGCTAAAGCGTTGGAATTGAGCACAAGTTCTGTACCTTTCCATTTGAAATTGGGCGCACGTATCATAGAATCATAGAATTGCAGAGTTGGAAGAGACCACAAGGGCCATCAAGTTCAAACCCCTGCCATGCAGGAAGACACCATCAAAGCAGTATCGGAGATTTCTTAACACCTTACATATCAGATCACCCCACTGGCTTTAGCAGTTTTCCCAGGCATACAATTATTTACATATTTTTCATCCTGAGAGTCAGGGTGTGTTTTCTGTATCCTATCTAAATGTTCCCATAATATTTCCATGTTCTGAGCTCTGATTGTGTTACCTTTCTTCATTCTGTCTTTTGCAGATGGTGGAAACCTTGTACAACAACGGTGCAAATTCGATATGGGAACATTCATTGCTCGATCCGGCCTCTGTCATGAGCGGAAGACGCAAGGCAAACCCCCAAGACAAAGTTCAGTAAGTGAGAACTGTGGGGGCAATCATTTTCTCAGTCCTCTTCTATCTGATGGCCAAGGAGGAGGTCTAACAAGAACTCTTCTTTTTTTGGTTTTTGGTTTTTTGTAAACTAACTGTGACAACACAGCAACAAATAGGAGAGAACTTAACCCTGCAGATGAGAATGGAGTTGGTGAGGTGTGAAGATAAAACCAAGAAATTTGTGTGATTCAGTTAGATGTCTCTACATGCTATTTTTGGCAAGAGTACCAGGATCAATTCTTGAGGCAGGAAAGTGGTTCAGAGGCTGTATAACTGTTTTATTTTTTTATATATATATTTACCCCCAAAAGCCCACTAGGGGACATGTGGGGGGTATTCTCATCATGTTTCGGGGTCTTCCTCGTCCATTTTATGCTCAAGAGAAGTTTTTTTAAACAGGAAGTAAGAGGGAATCACTTCCTGTTTTTTTTAAAAAGACATTTCCAGGGCTTACATTGTCTCAGCACACACACACCCAGAATGTGATGAAAATCACTCCTACACCCTCAGAAGGCATTTTGGGACAAAAAGATTTTTGGAAAAAAGTCACTTTTTTTTTTCATCTGAGGTACTCAAGGAGCTTTCAGACATGGTGGAAATGCCTAAGGGACACTTTGAAGTTAAAAAAGAAAATGTCCACCCCTGCTATACACACACTTTGCAAATGTGATGTGTTTCTGTGTATTTGTGATAATGCCTTTTACTCTGGATTCCTTTATTTCTCTCTCTCTTTCTCTTTCCAGCCCCAACAAAGTGGAATTCATCCGAGCAAAGTACCAGATGCTGGCCTTCGTTCATCGTCTCCCCTGTCGGGACGATGACAGCGTGACTGCCAAGGACCTCAGCAAGGTGAGACTGACACTCCCTTTTGTGGGCAACTGCATGGGGTGTGGCAAGGGGCCAATTTCCCTCCTTGGCCCCACTCTGTGGTTCACGTAACCACACCCCCACACAAGTCCAAATACTCTGTTTTCCTCTGGTCTCTTTCTCAAAATGGCGGCAGGAAGTGATTAAGGTTCTCAGAGTGCAAACTTCAGATGCTTCCTTTGCCTTTTGTAAAAGAAGAGAGAGCAAGTTACAGCCCTTCTGAGCCCCCAAATGTTCCTCCAGATTTTTATTTTTTTTTAACAAATCTTATTTTTTAAAAAAACTAAAACTAGTAGGAGTTTTTTAGCCCCCAAGCTGCCCAAAACGTGCTGAATCCACAGCGGTTTGCTTCTCTCGACCTTCTAAGCTCCCTATACATCCCCCAAATAGGAAATAAATCTAAAAAAATTGGCCAAAAATCAGCCATAATAACAACTGGAAGTGATGTTGTGTCACTTAGAGTGTGCAGAAACATGCTGGTGTGACTCACCAAGCGGGTGCAGAGTAGAGAAATGGTCCCTCTCCCCTGCGGAGTTCATGGAATCATAGAGTTGGAGGAGACCCCAAGGACCATCCAGTCCAACCCCCTTCTGCTATGCAGGAAGACATCATCAAAGCCCTCCCTTTGACAGATGGCCACCCAGCCTCTCTTTAAAAACCTCCGAAAAAGGAGACTCCACTCCACTCCACTCCACTGAGGCAGCAGTGGATTCCACTCTCAAACTGCTCTTACCATCAGGAATTTTGGAGTTTAGAAGGAACGTTAGTAATCTAATGCTTTTTCTAATGAAGTGTAATGGGAGAAATCCTGTAACAAAGTGTGAGGAGAGATACAAAGAACGCAGAGAAAATCCTGTAACAAAGTGTGAGGGGAGAAAATCCATAAGGAATTGTGAGGAGAAAAACTTCAAGGTGAAGTACAAAAGAGTGGGGGACTCTCAAAGCTCAAGGGGAAAACTCTATAACAAAGAAGGGAGGGTCTGTACCAGCAGTGGTGGTGGTGGGGCTGCGGAGGGAACAAAACAAAGAGATAAGACTTCTTAATGAAATGTGAGGGGAAAACTCAGAGTTAACACCTTCACTGTCGCTGTTCCCAGCAACTCCATTCCAGCGTCCGGACCGGGAACCTGGAGACCTGTCTGCGGCTTCTCTCCCTGGGAGCTCAAGCTAACTTCTTCCATCCTGTAAGAAAATCCCTGTTTGTTTTTGTTTTTTAAGGAAGGGAGCTCAGTTCTGAATCATTTTAGAGTATGCCTTCATTGCTCTCTCTGGTGGTGGGAGTGATGGGGTTGGTGGGTGTCCCAACAAATGCCTCATGAACACAGAGATGAAAGTGCACAAACACACACGCTGCACCTCTGTTCGTAGGAAAAAGGAAATACCCCACTCCACGTGGCTGCCAGGACGGGTCAAATTTTACAGGCTGAGCTTTTGGCTGTATATGGGGCGGACCCTGGGACGCAAGACTCCAGCGGGAAGACGCCGATTGACTGTGCAAAGTGAGCAGATTAAGCTTTCTTGTGGCAGGGAATATGGGGAACAGTGCTTGCTTGCAGGCCTGTATTGCAAAAGTGGAAAAATACAAACAGAAATAAAATAAAAATCTCAATTTTTTTCTTACTTGAGAACACTTCTCTATGTCCTTCAGGGGGATTCTGTGGTCAATGTCTGGCAGAAGTGTGCCATAGAGTGACCCTGGAGGACCTGGCAATACCTAGAGAAGTATACCCTCTAGGAATCTCTGGGTTCTCCAGCACAACTCAGCTTCCAGCAGAATTTGGCCATAGAATTGTATGGAGGACCTAGAGGGAACTTAATATTTTTCCATAGCAGGGCAAATTGGGTTAATTTTTTTTTTTTAAATAACCTATGGATAATCAGATCCACGAGTTCTGAATCCATAAACATGGAGGCCTAACTGTAATAATAATACTAGGAAAAACTTGGTTGCTCCTTCCCTCTGTATCACAGGCAGTTAGAGGTCTGGGAAGGAGAGTGTTTCCCCAGATTTGTAATGCCTTGAATTTCTAAAGAGGAGAACATAGAGTGGCAAACTAATAACCAAAAAAATATGGGCAAAGATATAACAGAGGGGTACATGTGGTGAGGAAAGGGTTTCTCACAGTCTACATATGTGAGAATCAAACCCTGGTCTTGTAGACTCCCTAGCCCAACATCCAAACTGCCACGCCACACTGGCTCTCACATAGACAGGTACCTCTTGAAGTATATGTGTATGTGCCTTCACGTAGCCTGAAGACCTCTGCCAACCCCATGAATTTTCCAGGGTTTTCTTAGATAAGGAATCCTCAAATGTGGTTTTACCAGTTCCTTGCTATCATATATACTCCACAGTACCTGATATTTGGTAGTGGTCTCCCACCCAAGTACCAACCAGGACTTAACACTGCTTAGCTTCTAACATCAGACGGGATCTGATACCTTCAGGAAGTTTAGGCCCTTATTGGATATTTAAGGCTATTGGTTGGACTCGATGGCCCTTGCAGTCTCTTGCAGCTCTATGATCCTGTAAGTTTTTTCTTTCTGTATGCCTTCCAATTAACTGATGGAGATCCCATTAATTTCATGGCATTTTCTTAGCTTATAAACTTATGGTGGCCCCCACTAATCCACAGGGAATAAGTTCCAAGACCTTCAGTAGATGTCTGAAACTGTGGATAGTACTGACCCCTGTATCTGCTATGATATTTCCTATACATACAAGTTTAATTTGTGAGTTAGCACAGTAAGAGACTTACAACAGTAACTAAATAATAAAATAGAAGACTTATATTCTAATAAAAGATATGTCAATGTGGTCTCTCAAAATATCTTATTGTACACAGTTGGTCCTTGATATTCATGGATTTGATTGTCTGCAAGTTTGACAAACCTCTGTCCTCCCCTACCTCAAGCACTTCTTTTCTTTTTTTTGACATTTGCAGTTTTTCCACTTTTGTGGGGGTCCTGTACCCCTAACACTAGCCAATGTGGAGGGCAAACTATAATATTTTCAGACTGCAGGTGATTGAAACCACAGAAATTGAAACCACGGATAAGGGGGACTGTTATATTTAAAACTGAGTCATCATAGCAACTGGTAGCTTGAAGTAGTCTGTAAACTGTGTTCTCTTTGTTGGTTTTCAAAATATGGTAACCCTACCCTTGCCCAGTATTTAACACATATGCAAAGACCTCAGGTTAGTGAATTTTCTTGACAAATCTCTTCACTTTCCCTTTTGCCCCCTAGGCAAGGAGGGCATCACGAGCTAGCAGAGCGCCTTGTGGAGATCCAGTATGAGCTCACAGACAGGCTGGCGTTCTACCTTTGCGGCAGGAAGCCTGGTAAGTAGCCCAGTCTGGGTTCTATTTTTATTTTATTGCAGCTATATCTTGTTTGGGTTTTTCTCCACGTCTCTAAGATGCTCAGAGTAGTCTACATGCTTCAAAATACAGAGACACACACCATCTCCACTGCAACCATTTTTTTCTTTGTACTCATGCAAACATTGTAAATCTCCAACTAGCTTGGGGTTTTTTTGTCACATCCTGGATAACTTGAGCTCACAAACTTCACTCAGTCAGAACAAAAGCATTTATGTGGAGGAAAGCAAACAACACAGCAACTTTCCTTCGAAGGTGCTGACACTATCACCTATTGTTTGGTCCCAGATTTTATACCTTGCCATATATATATTTAGGCACACATGGCAATTATTGGTTCAAGTCGTTTATCTCACATCATCCCACCAGTTTAGACATTTCCCCAGACCCACCATTGTTTACATATCTTTCATCCTTGAAGCAGGAACAAGTTCCTGTCTCGTTATCTTGAGCATGGCCAGTTCCCATAGCACCTTCCTGATACTTTCATATTCCTCCTTCTGATCTTCTCCCCCTTACCCAGATACATTGTAGCAATGAATAATAAAGCAATTAACCATTTGGTGCCCTGGAATACCTTAGGATGTTTAACCAGTTGCAATTATTTGATACTTGGTAGTGCCTTAGCACCTATAGCAACCTCTAAGCTAGCAAATCTATTCTACGACATATACCAGTACACATCCAGCGAATTTATGAGAGGAGCTACACATCCTGACAGATTTTTCCTCCACAGTTCAAAGTGGGCCATAGAAATTCCTCTTATTCATCTTGTAAATCTTTACAGATATCTCCCACTTTTTGTTGACTTGTTTTTAGACGGTTTGCTTTTTCTATAGTTGTAAATTACAGACACGCTCTGTTGCATCAACAAGAGGTCTGCTTTTTTGTCAGTTCTTCCTACCCAAGGAGGTTCACTTTGGGGCTACTTGCCGATGCGCTGCTTGCAAAAGCAAGCTCAGAGGGGAAAAAGGACATCGAGCGTGGCTCCCATCATAAGTATGCTGGATGTGTGTTGGTACATGTAGAGTAATAGCTTTGCTAGTTTAGATGTTGCTGTAGTTCGTTAAGTGCTACCAAGTATCAATTGCTAATTGCAACTATGTATTTGATTGGAACTCCTAAGCTATTCCAGGTTAATTGCTTTATCGTTCATTGCTACAATGTATGTGGCCGAGGGGAAGAAGCTCAGAGGAGGAATATGAAATGAACCATTTGGAGCCCTTTGGAATGTTTTAAGAGTTTGAATTGGATACAACGTTTCAGGTAGCAATTAGCAATGGATGTGTAATAG
The DNA here is from genome assembly GCA_948474755.1 of Ctenosaura bakeri. Taxonomy (NCBI): domain Eukaryota; kingdom Metazoa; phylum Chordata; class Lepidosauria; order Squamata; family Iguanidae; genus Ctenosaura; species Ctenosaura bakeri. The sequence continues at coordinate 7,987 of CAOLHI010000918.1, read as the reverse complement.
CTCTTCAGCAAGCTATGCCCAATTTGATCTAATCCAGCTATTCTATTACATATACTAATGCATACATATGACAGGAGCCATGCATTCTGACAGGCTTGCAGAGAGACTGTGAACGTGAGGTGAGACTTATAAGTCTTTATTTAAAATGTTCTAGGGCAGAGGCAAATAATCCATAAATAATCAAATCCGTGAATGTTAAACTTGTGAATTTGGAGAGCCAAATATGTACACAAACTTTTCCAGTCTGCACTCTTGCCCTGAAAATTTCACACCTTACCCTGAGAGCCAGAGAAGAGAGTCTAGACCTTAAGATCTGGGAACACCTAGGAGTTCCCCTAAAGTTCTTTAAACCAGGACAGGCTGATATATTAGGGTGTATATATGACTACCTCGCCGCAGGATCCAAGCCCAGAAAGATTCCCTTGCTTCTCCTCTTTTCGGGGCTCCATTGATCAACCAAATCTGGCAATCCTGAGATCACGGACCAGAACTTCCCTGCCCCTAATATTCTTCTTTTGTTTATTTTTGGAACTTTTAGATCACAAAAGTGGGCAACATTTCATCATACCTCAAATGGCCGACAGGTAAGAAGAAGAACTGAGCTCTTGATTGTATTGTTCCTTGATTCACTGGGTATTTTCTATCTGTGATCATAATGTCTGTTGATTTTTAGAAAAGGTATCTGATTTCCTTTCCTGCTCCTGTTTGTCTCTCCTCTTAACCACTTGGCATCTCTAGTCTTTTCTTGTTGAGTCGGATGGATTTAAAAATGATTGAATCGGTTTGAGAAGCTTATTCATTTACATCAGTCTCATAATGAATTGTAACAAGATAACTGTGTTTTCCTTCTTAACTGCTAAACCTCGGGAATTAAGGCGGCTGTAAGTATATTTTTTGGGTCCACTCTTTGTATGTCTGTAAATCTTGTTTTGTCTAACATAGTAATATGATTGGCCCTCCATATTTGCCTGTTTCAACATTTGCAGATTTGATTATTCACAGATTATTTGCTTCTGTTGCTGCCCTATGCAATTTTTAATAGGGATTTATAAGTCTTGCTTCACATTTGTAGTTTCTGCAAGCTTTACAATACTGAGAGAGGCTACAAGAGGCTGTAAATGTGAGGTGAGGCTTGGAAGTTCCTATGAAAAATGCTAAAGGGCAGCAATGGAGGTGGCAACAAGTCCCACCATCTGCTCACTTCTGCTTTGTGAAGAAATCCCACAGCCTCAAAGGCAGAACCGGGTGTCATTCCCCCACCATGAATTCAAATGTATTATGTACTGTACTTTTGAATGTGCAATGGGTTGAATCTGCGAATCATACTTTTGTGTGTGTGTTAAATACAGTTTGGGGGGGGGCTATAGATATTCACGGTTTTTCTACTTGCGCCCCGTTTCCTGGAGTTGAGGGGGGCCAGCTGTACTTTTATCTGTGTGGTCACATCTGGTGTAGAATCATAGAATCATAGAAATGTAGAGTTGGAAGAGACCACAAAGGCCATCCAGTCCAACCCCCTGCCATGCAGGAACACCCTCAAATCAATCCCGACAGATGGCCATCAAGCCTCTGCTTAAAAACCTCCAAGGAAGGAGACTCCACTACACTCCGAGGCAGCAGATTCCATTGCTGGACAGCCCTGACTGTCAGGAAGTTCTTCCTGAGGTTCAGGTGGAATCTCCTTTCCTGCAGCTTGAATCCATTGCTCCTTGTCCTGGTCTCTGGAGCAGCAGAAAACAAGCCCCCTCCTTCCTCTACGTGGCATCCCTTCAAATATTTAAACATGGTTATCATGTCCCTTCTTAACCTCCTCCTCTGCAGACTAAACATACCTAGCTCTCGAAGTCTATCCTCATAGGACTTCATGGCTTCCAGGCCCCTCACCATTCTGGTCGCCCTCCTCTGGACTTGCTCCAGCTTGTCAATATCCTTCTTGAATTGGGGTGCCCAGAACTGGACACAGGATTCAAGATGGGGTCTAACCAAAGCAGAGTAGAGTGGTACCAGTACCTCCCTTGATCTAGACACCATACTCCTATTGATGCAGCCGAGAATTGCATTGGCTTTCTTGGCTGCCGCATCACACTGCTGACTCATGTTCAGCTTGTGATCTATGAAGACTCCTAGATCCCTTTCACACGTACTGCTATCCAGCCACGTGTCCCCCATCCTATATTTCTGTATTCCATTCTTTCTACCTAAGTGTAGGACCTTACACTTCTCTCTGTTGAATTTCATTTTTTTCGCCTTGGCCCAGCTCTCCAATCTATCCAGGTCATTTTGAATTTTGATCCTGTCCTCTGGCGTATTAGCAACCCCTCCCAATTTGGTGTCGTCTGCAAATTTGATGAGCATGCCCTCTATTCCTTCATCCAAGTCATTGATAAAAATATTGAACAGCACTGGGCCCAGGACGGAACCCTGTGGCACCCCACTAGTCACTTCTCTCCAGGATGAAAAGCAGCCATTCGTGATCACCCTTTGGGTTCGGTCAGTCAACCAATTACAAATCCCCCTAACAGTAGCCCTGTCCAGCCCGCCTATTACTAGCTTCGTTGCAAGAATGTCATGGGGAACTTTGTCGAAGGCCTTACTGAAATCAAGGTATGCTACATCCACAGCATTCCCTTCATCTATCAAGCTAGTAACTCTATCATAAAAAGAGATAAGATTAGTCTGGCATGACTTATTTCTGAGAAATCCATGTTGACTTCTCGTGATTTCCGCGTTGCTCTCTAAATGATTAGAAACTGACTGCTTAATGAAAAGAGTGTAAAGAACCCCTGAGGTAGCCTGCAATGAGAATCAACAATCTGTACACAGGTGATATTGCATGCAAGTTTTCTTAATAGTTAATAACACTCCAATCCCACTTTAACTGGCATCATTGAATCCTGTAGGATTCTGTGAATTGTAGTTCGGTGAGGTGCTAAAACTCTCCAGCTGAGGATTCTAAGTGACCTCTCCCTGAATAGCAAATTGTAAAATCATCCAGTTAGAAGGGATCCTAGTCCAAAGTCACTCCCAAAAGATGGCCTTCTGGACTGACTCTGTTTAAAAATTTCCAAAGAAAGACATGAGCTGAGCTAAGTGTTAAGAGAAGCATGTACAGGAAATGGAAGAAGGGGGAAACCACCAAAGAAGAATTTAAGCAAGTAGCCAGGAGATGTAGGGAGGAGGTCAGAAAGGCTAAAGCACAGAACGAACTTAGGCTGGCCAGAGACATTAAAAACAATAAAAAGGGCTTTTTAAAATATGTCCACAGCAAAAGAAAAAAGAAGGAGACGATAGGGTCACTGCGCAGAGAAGATGGCGAATTACTCACAGGGGGAAGAGAAAAGGCAGAACTACTAAACACCTTCTTTGCCTCAGTATTTTCCCAGAAGGGGGAGCAGGTGAGGAAGCAGGGGAAACAAGGCACATAATAGGTAGAGAGGTGGTACCGGAATACCTGGCCACACTGGATGAATTCAAGTCTCCAGGGCCAGATGAATCGCATCCTAGGATATTAAAAGAGCTGGCAGAGGTCATTTCGGAACCGCTTGCTATAATCTTTGAGAAATCTTGGAGAACAGGAGAAGTTCCAGCAGACTGGAAGAGGGCAAATGTTGTCCCCGTCCTCAAGAAAGGAAAAAAAGTGGACCCAAATAATTATCATCCAGTCAGTCTGACATCAGTACCCAGAAAGATCCTGGAGCAGATCATTAAGCAGTCAGTTTCTAATCACTTAGAAAGCAACATGGTAATCACGAGAAGTCAACATGGATTTCTCAAAAATAAGTCATGCCAGACTAAATCTTATCTCAATAATAATAATAATAATAAGAAGAAGAAGAATATTTATTTCTATCCCGCCTCTCCACATGGATCGAGGCGGCGAACAACATGAAATACATTAAATACATTAAAAGACATTAAAAACATACCCAATCCTCCCCACCCACCAACCCACCTAAACCAACCCCTTAAAACACACAACAATTAACAGTCCATCAATTAACTATTAACAAAAGAGCAAGACAATTGATGGAAGGCGATGGAAATACTAGTCTTGGAAGGCCTGTCGGAAGAGAACAGTCTTGACTGCTTTTTTAAAGCAGTTAAGACTGGTAATATGCCGGGTCTCCTCCGGCAGGCCATTCCATAACTTGGGAGCGATAGAAGAAAAGGTCCTCTGGGTAACCGCAGCCAACCTAGTTCTGACTGGCTGCAGTAAGTTCTTCCCAGAGGACCTTAATGTGCAGGGTGGATTATATGGGAGAAGGTGATCCTGCAGGTAGGCTGGCCCCAAACCATGAAGGGCTTTAAAGGTAAGAACAAACACCTTGTACTGTGCCTGGAAACTAATAGGCAGCCAATGAAGAGATTTTAAAATTGGTGTTATATGGTCTGGCTGCCATATTCTGAACTAATTGAAGTTTCCGGACTAAGCACATGGGTAGCCCTATGTAGAGCTCGTGCAGAAGTCGAGCCGTGAAGTTACCAGCGCATGCACCACTGTTTTTAGGTGTTCCAGCTCCAGAAAAGGGTGCAGCTGGCGTATCAGCTGAAGCTGATAACAGGCACTCCTGGCTGCCGCATCTATTTGAGTTGTCATCTGAAATAGCAAGTCCAGGAGCACCCCCAAGCTGTGAACACAGTCTTTCAGGGGAAGTGTGACCCCATCTAGGACTGATTGACAGATCTTCATGTCTGGGCTAGGGCACCTAATAGCGAGTACCTCCGTCTTATCTGGATTCAGCTTCAGTCTGTTTTTCCTCATCTAGTCCATTACTACTTCAAGACATTCATGGCACTCATCCATGGCATATGAAACCTTGGATGCTTGTCCAAATGTGGCCACTGTGTTCAGTGATGCTTACTCACAAGTAAATTTCCACAGGACTCCCCACTGATCTTTCTATAGCAAAAATATGTACCTTTATTCTAAAATGATAGAGTTACTAGCTTGATAGATGAAGGGAACGCTGTGGATGTAGCATATCTCGATTTCAGTAAGGCCTTTGACAGAGTTCCCCATGACATTCTTGCAATGAAGCTGGTAAAATGTTGGATGGACAGGCTACTGTTAGTTGGATTTGTAATTGATTGACCGACCGAACCCAAAGGGTGATCACGAAAGGCTGCTTTTCATCCTGGAGAGAAGTGACTAGTGGGGTGCCACAGATTCTGTCCTGGGCCCAGTGCTGTTCAATATTTTAATCAACGACTTGGATGAAGGAATAGAGGGCATGCTCATCAAATTTGCAGACGACACCAAATTGGGAGGGGTTGCTAATACGCCAGAGGACAGGATCAAAATTCAAAATGACCTGGACAGATTGGAGAGCTGAGCCAAGGCGAAAAAAATGAAATTCAACAGAGAGAAGTGTAAGGTCCTACACTTAGGTAGAAAGAATGGAATACAGAAATATAGGATGGGGGACACGTGGCTGGATAGCAGTACGTGTGAAAGGGATCTAGGAGTCTTCATAAACCACAAGCTGAACATGAGTCAGCAGTGTGATGCGGCAGCCAAGAAAGCCAATGCAATCCTCGGCTGCATCAATAGGGGTATGGTGTCTAGATTGAGGGAGGTACTGGTATCACTCTACTCTGCTTTGGTTAGACCTTGTCTTGAATCCTGTGTCCAGTTCTGGGCACCCCAGTTCAAGAAGGACATGGTCAAGCTGAAGCAATTCCCAAGGAGGGCGACCAAAATGGTGAGAGGCCTGGAAGCCATGAAGCCCTATGAGGATAGACTTAGAGAGCTGGGTATGTTTAGTCTGCAGAAGAGAAGGTTAAGAGGGGACATGAGAGCCATGTTTAAATATTTGAAGGGATGCCCTGTAGAGGAAGGAGAGGGCTTTTTTTCTGCTGCTCCAGAGACCAGGACAAGGAGCAATGGATTCAAGCTGCAGGAGAGGAGTTTCCACCTTAGGAAGAACTTTCTGACGATCAGGGCTGTCTGGCAGTGGAATATGCTGCCTCGGAGTGTGGTGGAGTCTCCTCCTTTGGAGGTTTTTAAGCAGAGGCTTGATGGCCATCTGTCGGGAGTGCTTTGAGGGTGTTCCTGCATGGCAGGGGGTTGGACTGGATGGCCCCTGTGGTCTCTTCCAGCTCTACATTTCTATGATTCTATGACATTCTACCACCATGCAAGGCAGTTTTATTCCATTCACTGCTAAACAGTTTTAACAGTCAAGACACTGTTCCTAATATTTAGGGGGAATCTCTTTTCTTGCACAGTCCACATTCTGTAGGGTTGGGGGCACAGGGCTCCTGCAAAAGTGGGAAAATATCAAAGTGTGTGTGTGTGTGTGGAAATGTGGAAGGGGACCGAGGCATGGTGTAGAGAGCAGGCACCTGGTGTCCAAACCAGGCCAGGAAAAGTGGGTTCAGTCAGTATAGTGACCCTATACTTCCTGTCTCTCACCCATTTCCTCCCTTGGGTGTGTGGGGAGCATTGAGAGAGGGTTTGTGGTGTGAAATCTAGCCAAGCAGTGGCTGGAGGAGGAGGAGGAGGAGAGGACCAGAAGCTGGTTTCTAAAGGGTTGCATAGCCTGATTGGAGCCCACCAAGAGAGAAGGTTCCCCCGGGGTAGCAGGCAGGAGTTGGAAAAACTCACAAATAATCAAATCCATGAGAATGAAACGCACAAATGTGGAGGGCCAGCTGTAATTTGAATCCATTGTTTCTTGTTCTGGTCAGCATAAAAAAAGCTTGCTTCATCTTCCATGTATCATCCCTTTCAAATATTAAATTATGGTTCTATCATATTATCTTTTAGTCTTGTCTTCTCCAAGTGAGACACAGTCAGCTCTCTGCCATTCCCCACAGGGCTTGGTGATGTCTAGACCTTGACCATCCTGGTTTCCCTTCTCTGAATGAGTCCCAGCTTTTCAATAATTCCTTAAACTCTGATTCGTAGAACTGGATGCAGCATCCTAGGTGTGGTCTGACCAAAGCAAAATAGGGTGGGACAGTGACTTCCCTGAGCTTGGACACTGTGATCCTGTTGATGCAGCATAGAATCTCATTGGCCTTTTTGGCCACTGCATCACGCTCTTGGCTCAAGTTTAGCCTATGATCTGGTAAGACTCCTTGGTCCTTTTTGCACATATTACTTTCAAACCAGGTGCTACCCATCCACTATTTGCGCATTTTTTTTCTGCCTAAACCGTAACATTTATCCTTGAAGATGCAGTAAGACAAGAGATGGGCAATATATGTGGCTAACATGCTCCAAAATAGCAAAGTTCTGGGGGAAAAAATTAAGGTGGATAAGGAAATGCTAGACTGAAGAATATGTCATAGAAGATCACTATTGTTCCATACTGTAAGATGAAAATGAAAGTTTATCAAATAAAGAGCTTACAACAAAATTCAGAATCCACAAGCAGCAGTACCATTTTTGGGCCAACTCCAAAACATAATCCTTGCAAGCTTTTGGAGTTTCACTGGCTTCTTCATCAGGCAAAGATGTTAAAAACTATACAAGAGAATGTGGAAATAGTGTTAGAGTCAAATCAAGATCTTATTTGACTGTTGCTAGATGCTGCAAGATTGGAAACAGTGAATTCATAGACAGCATTAAAGGATCTTTCAGTACAAAGGTGGATACATAGAGTGTGGTCTGTAGCATTGTCAGATAAACTAACATATCAAATGAGATTAGCAAGAGGAGAAATTAAAGAAAATAAAGTTAGAGAATTTTCAAAACCCTTTATTTTGTGTCAGTCATGTGAACTCTGGATTTATTCCATCTGATCAAACATCCTATTGGGAAAAGATATTCTGAATGTTAAGAGTAATAACCCAATTGTTAATAATTGTTAATAATAATTGTTAATATTGCTGAGATGTGTCATACAGTTGGCTAATTGACTAAGATTGGAGGGATAAGAGGAAGGGAGAAATCTGAATGTTGTAATACTTAAGTTAATTTTTCTTTTAAAAAAATTGAAATTCATGTTGAAATTCATTTTGTTAGTTTATTTTTATATGT